>CM033470.1:148557406-148589138 GCA_019447015.1 Hymenochirus boettgeri | reverse complement strand
GAGGTGGGACCTGGGTTCTGGGAGAGTGGGGGACTCTGATCTGTGACAGAGGGGGCTGGGTCTTGGAAAAGTGGGGGGCCCTGGGTCTGGGACAGAGGGGGGCCTAGGTCTGGGACAGAGGGGGTGGGACCTGGGTCTGGGAGAGAGGGGAGTGAGACCTGGGTCTGGGACAGAGTGGGGGACTCTAGATCTGTGACAGGGGGGGCTGGTTTGGGACTGAGGGGGTGGGACCTGGGTCTAAGACAAAGTGGGGGGCCCTGGGTCTGGGCAGAGTGGGGGACCCTGGGTCTGGGGCAGGGAGGAGCCCTGGGTCTGGGACAGATGGGGCCCTGGATTTGGGACAGAGTGGGGACCCTGGGTCTGGACAGAGGGGCCCTGGGTCTGGGGCAGAGGGGTGGGACCTGGGTCTGGGACAGAGTGGGGGCACTGGGTCTGGGACAGAGGAGGGGCCCTGGGTCTGGGACAGATGGGGACTCTGGGTCTGGGACAGAAGGGGGGCTGGGTCTGGGACGAGAGAGGGACTCTGGATCTGTGACAGAGGGGTTGGGACCTGTCTGATCAGAGGGGGGGCCTGGGTCTGTGATAGGGGGGGGCGGGTCTGGGGCAGATGGGGGGGCTGGGACAGAGGGGGGACCCTGGGTCTGGGACAGAGTGGGGAACCCTGGGTCTGGGACAGAGGGGGGTGGGTCTGGGACAGAGTGGGAGACCCTGGGTCTGGGACAGAGGGCGGCCCTGGGTCTGGGGCAGAGGAGGGGCCATGGGTCTGGGACAGACGGGGACTCTGGATCTGTGACAGAGGGGAGGGGCCATGGGTCTGGGACAGAGGTGGTGTGACCTGGGTCTGGGTTCCCCCCTCTCCCAGAACCCAGGACCCCCCCCTCCTGTCCCAGACCCAGGTCTCACCCCCCTCTGTCCCACCCCCCCTCTGTCACATATCCAGAGTCCCCCACTCTGTCCCAGCCCCAGGGTCCCCCCTCTGTCCCACCCCAGGTCCCCCCATCTGTCCCAGACAAGGCCCCCCCTCTGTCCCAGACCCAGTGGTCCCCCATCTGTCCCAGAACCAGCCCCCACTCGTCCCAGACCCCCCCTCTGTCACAGATCCAGAGTGCCCTCCTGTCCCAGACCCAGGGTCCCCCGTCTGTCCCAGACCCAGGGCCCCCTCTTTCCCAACCCAGGGTCCCCCGTCTTTCCCAGACCCAGGGGCCCCCCACTCTGTCCCGACCCAGGGCCCCCCCTCTGTCCCAGACCCAGACCCCCCTCTCTGTCACAGATCCAGAGTCCCCCCCTCTGTCCCAGACCCAGGCCCTCTCCTCTGCCCCACCCCTGGGGCCCCCTCTGTCCCAGACCCAGGGTCCCCTCCTTCTGTCCCAGACCCAGGGTCCCCCATCGGTCCCGACCTGGGCCCCCTCCTCCCCAGACCCAGAGACCCCGTCTGTCCCAGACCCAGGGCCCCTCCTCTGCCACAGACCCAGGGGCCCCCTCTGTCCCAGACCCAGGGCCCCCCTCTGTCCCTGACCCAGGGCCCACCATCTGTCCAGAAACCCGGGGCCCCTCCTCTGCCCCAGACCCAGAGTCCCCCATCTGTCCCAGACCAGGGCCCCTCCTCTGCCCCAGACCCAGGTCCCCCATTCTGTCCCAGACCCAGGGCCCCCCACTCAGTCTCAGACCCAGGTCACACCACCTCTGTCCCAGACCCAGACCCCCCCCTCTGTCACAGATTCAGAGTCCCCGTCTGTCCCAGACCCATGGCCCCTCCTCTGCCCCAGACCCCGGGCCGCCCTCTGTCCCAGACCCAGGGTCTCCCACTCTGTCCCAGACCCACCCCCCTCTGTCCCAGACCCAGGGTCCCCCACTCTGTCCCAGACTCAGGGTCCCCCCTCTGTCCCAGCCCCCCTCTGCCCCAGACCCAGCCCCCCTCTGCCCCAGACCCAGGCCCCCCCTCTGTCACAGATCCAGCCCCCTCTGCCCCAGACCCACCCCCCCTCTATCACAGATTCAGAGTCCCCCACTCTGTACCAGACCCAGTTCCCACCCCCTCTCTCCCAGACTTAGGCCCCCCTCTGTCCCAGACCCAGGTCCCACCCCCTCTTCTCCCGACCCAGGTCCCCCCCCCTCTGTCACAGATCCAGAGTCCCCTCCCTCCTTCCCAGCCCCACCCCCCTTCTGTCCCAGACCCAGAGTCCCCATCTGTCCCAGACCCAGGGCCCCTCCTCTGTCCCAGACCCAGGGTCCCCCACTCTGTCCCATACCCGGGCCTCTCCTCTGCCCCAGACCCAGGGCCCCCCTTTGTCAAAGACCCAGGGTCCCCCACTCTGTCCCAGAACCAGGGCCCCCACTCGGTCCCAGACCCCCCCTCTGTCACAGATCCAGAGTCCCCTCCTTCTGTCCCCAGCACCCGGTTCCCCCATCTGTCCCAGACCCAGGGCCCCCCTCTTTCCCAGACCCAGGGTCCCCTGTCTGTCCCAGACCCAGGGCCCCCCACTCTGTCCCAGACCCCACTCTCTGTCACAGATCCAGAGTCCCCTCCCTCTGTCCCAGACCCAGGGCCTCTCCATGGCCCAGACCCAGGGCCCCCCACTGTCCCAGACCCAGGGCCCCCCTCTGTCCCAGACCCAGGGCCCACCATCTGTCCCAGACCCAGGGCCCCTCCTCTGCCCCAGACCCAGAGTCCCCGTCTGTCCCAACCCAGGGCCCCTCCTCTGCCCCACCCAGGGTCCCCCATTCTGTCCCAGACCCAGGGCCCCCCACTCTGTCTCAGACCCAGGTCACACACCTCTGTCCCAGACCCAGCCCCCCCTCTGTCACAGATTCAGAGTCCCCGTCTGTCCCCAAACCCAGGGCCCCCCTCTGTCCCAGACCCAGGCCCACCATCTGTCCCAGACCCAGGGCCCCTCCTCTGCCCCAGACCCAGAGTCCCCGTCTGTCCCAGACCCAGGCCCCTCCTCTGCCCCAGACCCAGGGTCCCCCCATTCTGTCCCAGACCCAGGCCCCCACTCTGTCTCAGACCCAGGTCACACCACCTCTGTCCCAGACCCAGCCCCCCCCTCTGTCACAGATCCAGAGTCCCCGTCTGTCCCAGAACCATGGCCCCTCCTCTGCCCAGACCCAGGCCGCCCTCTGTTCCAAACCCAGGGTCTCCCCCTCTGTCCCAGACCCAACCCCCTCTGTCCCAGACCAAGGTCCCCCCATCTCTGTCCCAGACCCAGGTCCCCCCTCTGTCCCAGCCCCCCTCTGCCCCAAGACCAAGCCCCCCCTCTGTCCCAGACCCAGGCCCCCCCCTCTGTCACAGACCAGCCCCCCTCTGCCCCAGACCCACAGATTCAGAGTCCCCCACTCTGTACCAGACCCAGTTCCCACCCCCTCTCTCCCAGACCCGGTCCCCACCCCTCGGTCCCCACCCCCTCTGTCCCAGACCCAGGGCCCCCCTCTGTCCCAGACCCAGAGTCCCCATCTGTCCCCAGACCCAGGGCCCCCTCCTGTGCCTCAGACCCAGGTCCCCCCATTCTGTCCAGACCCAGGGCCCCACTCAGTCTCTCAGACCCAGGTCACACCACCTCTGTCCTAGACCCAGCCCCCCCCCCTCTGTCACAGATTTCAAGTCCCCGTCTGTCCAGACCCAGGGCCCCCCTCTGTCCCAGACCCAGGGCCCACCCATCTGTCCCAGACCCAGGGCCCCTCCTCTGCCCCGACCCGAGTCCCCATCTGTCCCAGACCCAGGGCCCTCCTCTGCCCCAGACCCAGGGTCCCCCCCATTCTGTCCCAGACCCAGGGCCCCACACTCTGTCTCAGACCCAGGTCACACCACCTCTGTCCCAGACCCAGCCCCCCCTCTGTCACAGATCCAGAGTCCCCGTCTGTCCCAGAACCATGGCCCCTCCTCTGCCCCAGACCCAGGCCGCCCTCTGTCCCAGACCCAGGGTCTTCCCACTCTGTCCCAGACCCACCCCCCTCTGTCCCAGACCCGGGTCCCCCACTCTGTCCCAGACCCAGGGTCCCCCCTTTGTCCCACCCCCCTCTGCCCCAGAACCAAGCCCCCCCTCTGTCCCAGACCCAGGCCCCCCCTCTGTCACACAGCCCCAGCCCCCCTCTGCCCCAGACCCACAGATTCAGAGTCCCCCACTCTGTACCAGACCCAGTTCCCACCCCCTCTCTCCCAGACCCCGGTCCCACCCCCTCTGTCCCACCCCCCTCTGTCCCGACCAGGTCCCACCCCCTCTCCTCTCTCCAGACCAGGTCCCACCCACTCTGTCACAGATCCAGAGTCCCCTCCCTCTGTCCCAGACCCAGCCCCCCTTCTGTCCCAGACCCAGAGTCCCCCATCTGTCCCAGACCCAGGGCCCCTCCTCTGTCCCAGACCCAGGGTCCCCCACTCTGTCCCAGACCCAGAGCCTCTCCTCTGCCCCAGACCCAGGGCCCCCCTTTGTCCAAGACCCAGGGCCCCTCCTCTGTCCCAGAACCAGGGCCCCCACTCGGTCCCAGACCCCCCCTCTGGTCACAGATCCGAGTCCCCCTCCTTCTGTCCCAGACCCAGTCCCCCCGTCTGTCCCAGACCCAGGGCCCCCCTCTTTCCCGACCCAGGGTCCCCTTCTGTCCCAGACCCAGGGCCCCCCCTCTGTCCCAGACCCCCTCTCTGTCACAGATCCAGAGTCCCCTCCCTCTGTCCCAGACCCAGGGCCTCTCCTCTGCCCCAGACCCAGGGCCCCCCCTCTGTCCAGACCCAGGGCCCACCATCTGTCCCAGACCCAGGGCCCCTCCTCTGCCCCAGACCCAGAGTCCCCGTCTGTCCCAGACCCAGGGCCCCTCCTCTGCCCCAGACCCAGGGTCCCCCATTCTGTCCCAGACCCAGGGCCCCCCACTCTGTCTCAGACCCAGGTCACACCACCACTCTGTCCCAGACCCAGACCCCCCCCCTCTGTCACAGATTCAGAGTCCCCGTCTGTCCCAGACCCATGGCCCCTCCTCTGCCCCAGACCCAGGGTCCCCCATTCTGGTCCCAGCCCGGCGCCCCCCCTCTGTCTCAGACCCAGGTCACACCACCTCTGTCCCAGACCAGACCCCCCCCTCTGTCACAGATTCAGAGTCCCCGTCTGTCCCCAGACCCATGGCCCCGCCCTGCCCCAACCCACCCCCCTCCTGTCCAGACCCAGGGTCCCCCACTCTGTCCCAAGACCCGGTCCACCCTCTGCCCAGACCAGGGTCCCCCACTCTGTCCCAGAACCAGGGCCCCACTCCGTCCCAGACCGTCCCCTGTCCACAGATCCGAGTCCCCTCCTTCTGTCCCAGACCAAGGGCCCCCCTCTTTCCCAGACCCAGGGTCCCCCATCTGTCACAGACCCAGGGCCTCTCCTCTGTCCCAGACCCAGGGCCCCTCCTCTGCCCCAGAACCAGGGTCCCCCACTGTGTCCCAGACCCAGGGCCCCTCCTCTGCCCCAGACCCAGGGCCCCTCCCTCTGCCCCAGACCCAGGCCCCCCTCTGCCCAGACCCAGGGTCCCCCACTCTTGTCCCAGAACCAGGGCCCACCACTCTGTCCCAGACCCAGGGCCCCCCTCTGTCACAGATCCAGAGTCCCCTCCTTCTGTCCCAGACCCAGGGTCCCCCGTCTGTCCCAGACCCAGGCCCCCCCTCTGTCCCAGGCCCCCCCTCTGCTCCCAGACCCAAGTTCCCCCACTCTGTCCCAGAACCAGGGCCCCCACTCTGTCCCAGGCCCCCCTCTGTCACAGATGCAGAGTCCCTCCCTCTGTCCCAGGGCCCCTCCTCTGCCCCAGACTCCAGGGCCCCTCCTCTGTCCCAGACCCAGGGTCCCCCACTCTGTCCCAGACCAGAGCCTCTTCCTCTGCCCCAGACCCAGGGCCCCCCTTTGTCCAAGACCCAGGGCCCTCCTCTGTCCCAGAACCAGGCCCCCCCTCGTCCCAGACCCCCCCCTCTGTCAACAGATCCCAGAGTCCCCCTCCTTCTGTCCCCAGACCCATGGTCCCCCTCTTGTCCCAGACCAGGGCCCCCCTCTCCCCCAGACCCAGGTCCCCCGTCTGTCCGAACCCAGGCCCCCCACTCTGTCCCAGACCCCACTCTGTCACAGATCCCGAGTCCCCCCTCCCTCTGTCCCAGACCCAGGGCCTCTCCTCTGCCCCAGACCCAGGGCCCCCCTCTGTCCAGACCCCAGGGCCCACCATCTGTCCCAGACCGGGCCCCTCTGCCCCAGACCCAGAGTCCCCGTCTGTCCCAGACCCAGGGCCCCTCCTCTGCCCCAGACCCAGGGTCCCCCCATTCTGTCCCAGACCCAGGGCCCCCTACTCTGTCTCAGACCCAGTCACACCAACCTCTGTCCCAGACCCACCCCCCCCCTCTGTCACAGATTCAGATTCCCCTCTGGTCCCACCCCATGGCCTCCTCCTCTGCCCCAGACCCAGGGTCCCCCATTCTGACCCAGACCCGGGCCCCCCACTCTGTCCTCAGACCCAGGTCACACCCTCTGTCCCAGACCCAGACCCCCCCCTCTGTCACAGATTCAGAGTCCCCGTCTGTCCCCAAACCCTGGCCCCTCCTCTCCCCAGACCCACCCCCCTCTTTCCCAGACCCAGGGTCCCCCACTCTGTCCCAGACCCAGGGTCCCCCCTCTGTCCCAGACCCAGGGTTCCCCCCTTCTGTCCCAGAACCAGGGCCCCCACTCGTCTCCAGACCGTCCCTCTGTCACAGATCCAGAGTCCCCCCTCCTTCTGTCCCAGACCAAGGGCCCCCCTCTTTCCCAGACCCAGGTCCCCCATCTGTCACCAGACCAGGGCCCCTCCTCTGTCCCAGACCCAGGCCCCTCTCTGCCCCAGACCAGGGTCCCCCACTGTGTCCCGACCCAGGGTCCCCCACTGTGTCCCAACCCGGCACCCCTCCTCTGCCCCAGACCCAGGGCCCCCCCCTGTCCCAGACCCAGGGTCCCCCCCTCTGTCCCAGAACCAGGGCCCACCACTCTGTCCCAGACCCTAGGGCCCCCCTCGTCACAGATCCAGAGTCCCCTCCTTCTGTCCCACCCAGGTCCCCCGTCTGTCACCAACCCACGGGTCCCCCCTCTGTCCAGACCCCCCCTCTATCCAGACCCAGTCCCCCATCTGTCCCAGAACCAGGCCCCCACTCTTCCCAGGCCCCCCCTCTTGTCACAGATGCAGAGTCCCGCTCCCTCCCCTGCCTAGGGCCCTCCGCCTCTTGGCCCAGACTCAGGGCCCCCCTCTGTCCCAGACCCAGGGTCCCCCCACTCTGTCCCAACCCCAGCCTCTCCTCTGCCCCAGACCCAGGGCCCCCTTTGTCCAAGACCCAGGGCCCCTCCTCTGTCCCAGAACCAGGGCCCCCACTCGGTCCCAGACCCCCCCTCTGTCACAGATCCAGAGTCCCCTCCTTCTGTCCCAGACCCAGGGCCCCCGTCTGTCCCAGACCCAGGGCGCCCCCTCTTTTCCAGACCCATGGTTCCCCCGTCTGTCCCAGACCCAGGGCCCCCCACTCTTCCCGACCCCACTCTCTGTCACAGATCCGAGTCCCCTCCCTCTGTCCAACCCAGGGCCTCTCCTCTGGCCCCAGACCCAGGCCCCCCTCTGTCCCAGACCCAGGCCCACCATCTGTCCAGACCCAGGGCCCCTCTCTCCCCAGACCCAGTTCCCCTTCTGTCCCAGACCCAGGGCCCCTCTCTGCCCCAGACCCAGGGTCCCCCATTCTGTCCCAGACCCAGGCCCCCACTCTGTCCTCGACCCAGGTCACACCACCCTCTGTCTCCCAGACCCAGACCCCCCCCCTCCCTCGTCACAGATTCAGAGTCCCGTCTGTCCCAGACCCATTGGCCCCTCCTCTGCCCCAGACCCAGGGTCCCCATTCTGTCCCGACCCGGGCCCCCCACTCTGTCTCAGACCCCATGTCACACCAACCTCTGGTCCCAGACCCAGACCCCCCCCCTCTGTCCACAGATTTCAGAGTCCCCCCTCTGTCCCAGACCCATGCCCCTCCTGCCCCAGACCCACCCCCTCTGTCCCAGAACCCAGGGTCCCCCCACTCTGTCCCCAGTACCCAGGTCCCCCTCTGTCCCAGAACCCAGGGTCCCCCACTCTGTCCCAGAACCAGGGCCCCCACTCGGTCCCAGACCCGTCCCTCTGTCACAGATCCAGAGTCCCCTCCTTCTGTCCCACAAGGCCCCCCTCTTTCCCCAGACCACAGGGTCCCCCTCTGTCCAGACACCAGGGCCAGTGCCCTACCAATCTCTCCTCTGCCCAACCCGGGCCCCTCCTCTGCCCTGCCAGAACCAGGGTCCCCCACTGTGTCCCAGACCCGGGTCCCCCACGTGTTCCCACACCCAGGGCCCCTCCTCTGCCCCCAGACCCAGGGCCCCCCCCTCTGTCCCAGACCCAGGTCCCCACTCTGTCCCCAGAACCAGGCCCCACCACTCTGGTCCCAGACCCAGGGCCCCCTCTGTCACAGATCCAAGTCCCCTCCTTCTGTCCCCAGACCCAGGGTCCCCCGTCTGTCCCAACCCAGGGCCCCCCTCTGTCCCAGGCCCCCCTCTGTCCCAACCCAGGTCCCCCACTCGTCCCAGAACCAGGGCCCCCACTCTGTCCAGGCCCCCCCTCTGTCACAGATGCAGAGTCCGCTCCTCTGTCCCAGGGCCCCTCCTCTGCCCGCGACTCAGGGCCCCTCCTCTGTCCAGACCCAGGGTCCCCCACTTCTGTCCCAGACCAGAGCCTCTCCTCTGCCCCCAGACCCAGTGCCCCCCCTTTGTCCAAGACCCGGCCTCCTGTCCCAGAACCAGGGCCCCCACTCGGTCCCAGACCCCCCCCTCTGTCACAGATCCAGAGTCCCCTCCTTTCTGTCCCAGACCCAGGGTCCCCCGTCTTGTCCCAGACCCAGGGCCCCCCTCTTTCCCAAGACCCAGGGTCCCCCGTCTGTCCCAAGACCCAGGGCCCCCCACTCTGTCCCAGACCCCACTCTCTGTCACAGATCCGAGTCCCCTCCCTCTGCCCAGACCCAGGGCCTCTCCTCTGCCCCAGACCCAGGGCCCCCTCTGTTCCAGACCCAGGCCCACCATCTGTCCCAGACCCAGGGCCCCTCCTCTGCCCCAGACCCAGAGTCCCCACCCGTCTGTCCCAGACCCGGGCCCCTCCCTCTTGCCCCAGACCCAGGGTCCCCCATTTCTGTCTGTCCCGAACCCAGGGCCCCCCACTCGTCTCAGACCCAGGTCACACCACCTCTGTCCAGACCCAGACCCCCCCCCTCTGTCACAGATTCAGAGTCCCCGTCTGTCCCAGACCCATGGCCCCTCCTCTGCCCAGACCCAGGGTCCCCCCATTCTGTCCAAGACCCAGGGCCCCCCACTCGTCTCAGACCCAGGTCACACCACCTCTGTCCCAGACCCAGACCCCCCCTCTGTCACAGATTCAGAGTCCCCGTCTGTCCCAGACCCATCCCCTCCTCTGCCCCGACCCCGCCCTCTCCCAACCACCAGTCCCCCACTCTGCCCCCCTCCCCAACCAGGCCACCGCCCCAGCCCCCACCACACCAGACCACCCTGTCACCAAGGCCAACCCACCCCCCCTCACCCCAGCACAAGACCAATAGTCCCCCACTCTGTACCAACCACCCAGTTCCCCCCCCCTCCCGTCCCAGACCCAGTCCCACCACACCCCCCACCCCCCTCGCCCCCTGCCCACCTCTGTCCCAGACCCAGGCCCCCTCTGCTGCCCCCCAGACCCAGGCCCCCCTCTGTCCCCAGCCCACCCGCTGCCCCAGCCGCCCCACGCTCTGTCCCAGACCCAGGCCCCCCCTCTGTCACAGACCCACGGCCCCCCTCTGCCCCTACTCCCAGATCCAGAGTCCCCCTCTTCAGACCCAGTCCCACCCCCTCTTCCCAGACCCAGGTCCCCCCCTCTGTCCCAACCCCCTCTCTGGCCCAGACCCAGGGCCCTCCTCTGCCCCAGAGCCCCCACGTGAGCCCCCTCCCAGGGGCCGGTCCCGCCCCCAAACCAGGCAGGCCCCCCTCTGTCCCAAACCCAGGGTCCCCCACTCTGTCCCCAGAACCAGGGCCCACCACTCTTCCCAGACCCAGGGCCCCCTCTGTCACAGATCCAAGTCCCCTCCTTCTGTCCCCATACCCAGCCCCCGTTTCCCAGACCCAGGGTCCCCCGTCCCCCCCTCTGTCCCAGACCCGGGCCCTCCTCTGTCCCAGACCAAGGTCCCCCACTCTGTCCCAGACCCGGGTCCCCCACTGCTGTCCCAGACCACAGGGCCCCTCACTCTGCCCCAGACCCAGGGCCCCCCTCTGTCCCAGAACCCAGGGTTCCCCCACTCTGTCCCAGACCAGGGCCCCCTCTGTCCCAGACCTCAGCCCCCCTCTGTCCCGACCTCCCCCCCTTCTGTCCCCCCAGGGTCCCCCTCTGTCCCAGACCCCCCTCTGCACAACCCCCCTCTGGTCCCAGACCAGCCCCCTCTGTCCAGACCAGCCCCAGCCGGCCCCTCTGCCCTCAATCCGTCCCACACCCGAGTGGTCTCCAGACGTCCCCCCCCTGTCCCAGACCCAGGCCCCCTCTTCCACCCAGCCCATCTGTCCCAGACACCCCCTCTGCCCAGACCCGAGTCCCCCACTCTGTCCCAGACCCAGGGTCCCCCTTTTCCCAGCCCACTCCTGCCCCAGACCAAGCCCCCCTCTGTCCAACCAGGCCCCCCCTCTGGCACAGACCCAGCCCCCTCTGCCCCAGACCCACAGATTAGAGTCCCCACTCTGTACAGACCCAGTTCCCACCCCCTCTCTCCACCAGACCCAGGTCCCACCCCTCTGTCCCAACCCAGGCCCCCTCTGTCCAGACCCGGGCCCACCCTGTCCCCAGACCCGGGCCACCATCTGTCCCGACCCAGGCCCTCCTCTGCCCCAGACCCAGAGTCCCCCATCTGACCCAGACCAGGGCCCTTCCCTGTGCCTCAGACCCAGGGTCCCCCATTCTGTCCCAGACCCGGGCCTCCCACTCAGTCTCAGACCCAGGTCACACCACCTCTGTCCCAGACCCATACCCCCCCTCTTCACAGATTCAGAGTCCCCGTCTTTCCCAGACCATGCCCCTCCTCTGCCCCAGACCCCGGCCACCCTCTGTCCCAGACCCAGTCTCTCCCCTCTGTCCCAGACCCCCCCCCCTCTGTCCCAGACCCCAGGGTCCCCCACTCTGTCCCAGACCCAGGGTCCCCCCTCTGTCCCCAGCCCCACTCTGCCCCAGAACCCAGGCCCCCCCCCTCGGGTTCCCCACAGATCCAGCCCCCCTCTGCCCCAGACCCACCCCCCCCCTCTATCACAGATTCAAGTCCCCCACTCTGTACCAGACCCAAGTTCCCACCCCCTCTCTCCCCAGACTTAGGCCCCCCTCTGTCCCAGACCCAGGTCCCACCCCCTCTCTCCCAGACCCAGTTCCCACCCACTCTGTCACAGATCCAGAGTCCCCTCCCTCTGTCCCAGACCCAGCCCCCCTTCTGTGTCCCCAGCCCCATAGTCCCCCATCTGTCCCGACCCAGGGCCCCTCCTCTGTCCCAGACCCAGGTTCCCCCCACTCTGTCCCAGACCCAGAGCCTCTCCCTCTGCCCCAGACCAGGGCCCCCCTTTGTCCAGACCAGGGCCCCTCCTCTGTCCCAGAACAAGGGCCCCCACTCGTCCCAGACCCCCCCTCTGTCACAGATCCAAGTCCCCTCCTCCCCCTCTTCTGTCCCAGACCCAGGTCCCCCGTCTGTCCCAGACCCAGGGCCCCCCTCTTTCCCAAGACCCAGGGTCCCCCGTCTGTCCCAGACCCAGGCCCCCCACTCTGTCCCCAGACCCCACTCTCTGTCACAGATCCAGAGTCCCCTCCCTCTGTCCCAGACCCAGGGCCTCTCCTCTTTGCCCCAGACCCAGGGCCCCCCTCTGTCCCAGACCGGGCCCACCATCTTCCCAGACCCAGGGCCCCTCTCTGCCCCAGACAGAGTCCCCGTCTGTCGAGACCCAGGGCCCCCTCCTCGTCCCCAGACCCAGTGGTCCCCCATTCTGTCCCAGACCCAGGTCCCCCCACTCTGTCCTCCACCCAGGTCCACACACCCTTTCCCCAGACCCGACCCCCCCCCTGTCACAATTCAGAGTCCTCCCCCGTCTGTCCCAGACCCATGGCCCCTCCTCTCCCACCCAGGGTCCCCCATTCTCTGTCCCAGACCCGGGCCGCCCCCACTCTGTCCTCAGACCCAGTCACACCACCTCTGTCTCCGACCCATACCCCCCTTGTCACAGATTCAGAAGTCCCCGTCTGTCCCAGACCCATGGCCCCTCCTCTCCGCCCGACCCCGGTCCCCTCTGTCCATGACCCGGGTCCTCCCACTCTGTCCTAGACCCAGGTCCCCCCTACTGTCCCAGAACCCAGGGTCCCCACTCTTGTCCCAGACCAGGGCCACCCCTCTGTTCCCGCCCATCTGCCCCAGACCCAGGCCCCACCCCTCTGTCACAGATCCAGCCCCCCCCTCTGGCCCCTCTGCCCCAGACCCACCCCCCCCTCTAGGTCCAGATACACCAGGTCTCCCATTCTGTACCCCAGACCCCACCCCTTTCCCAGCCCCGGTCCTCTCACTCCCCAGACTTCAGGGCCCCCCCTTCCTGGCTCGCCCGACCCAGGCCTCTCCAGATCCCCACTCTGCCACCCACCCCTCTTCCAATCAGACCCCTCGTACGCCATTTCCACCCCTTCACTTAGAGCCACTCTGTCCAGACCCGGCACCCCCTCTCGCGACCCCGTCCACACCATCTGTCACGATCCACCCTCCCTCTGTCCCCAGACCCATCCCCCCTTCTTCCAGACCAGAGTCCCCACATCTGTCCCCGACCCATGGCCCCTCCTCTGTCCCAGACCAGGTCCCCCCATCTGTCCCAGACCCAGATAGCCTCGTTCCTCTGCCCAGACCGTGCCCCCCCTTTTGTGTCAAGACCCAGGGCCCACTCCTCTGTCCCAGAACCGGGCCCACCAGCTGTCCCCAACCTATGCCCCTCCTCTGCCCCAGACCCAGAGTCCCCGTCTGTCCCAGACCCAGGGCCCCTCTCCCCAGACCCAGGGTCCCCCATTCTGTCCCGAGCACTCCAGGGCCCCCCACTCTGTCTCCAGACCCAGGTCACCCACCCTCTGTCGCAGACCCAGAACCCCCCCTCTGTCACAGAATTCAAGATTCCCGTGCTGTCCCAGACCATGGCCCTCCTCGCCCCCATACCCAGGTTCCCCCATTTCTGTCCCAGACCCGGGCCCCCCCTCGTCCTCAGCACCAGGTCCACACCACCTCTGGTCCCCCAGCCCAACCCCCCCCTCGTCACAGATTCGAGTCCCCCCCGTCTTCCCTACCCATGGGCCCCTCCTCTGCCCCAGACCCACCCCCCTCTGTCCCCAGACCCGGGGTCCCCCCATTGGCGGGACAGAGGGGGGTGGGTCTGGGACAGAGTGGGAGACCCTGGGTCTGGGACAGAGGGTGGCCCGGGGTCTGGGGCAGAGGAGGGGCCATGGGTCTGGGACAGACGGGGACTCTGAATCTGTGACAGAGGGGGGGTCTGGGTCTGGGACAGAGGTGGTGTGACCTGGGTCTGAGACTGAGTGGGAGGCCCTGGGTCTGGGACAGAATGGGGGACCCTGGGTCTGAGGCACAGGAAGGGCCCTGGGTCTGGGTCAGATGGGGGACTCTGGGTCTGGGGCAGAGGAGGGGCCCTGGGTCTGGGACAGATGGTGGGCCCTGGGTCTGGGACAGATGGTGGGCCCTGGGTCTGGGACAGAGGGGGGCCCTGGGTCTGGGACAGAGGGGGTGGGACCTGGGTCTGGGAGAGAGGGGGTGGGAACTGGGTCTGGTACAGAGTGGGGGACCCCCCACTCTGTCCCCAGACCCCACTCTCTGTCACAGATCCAGATCCCCCTCCCTCTGTCCCGACCCAGGCCTCTCATGGCCCAGACCAGGGCCCCCCACTGTCCCAGAACCGCGGCCCCCCTCTGTCCCGACCCGGGCCCACCATCTGTCCCAGACCCAGTGGCCCCTCCTCTGCCCCAGACCCCAAGTCCCCGTCTGTCCCATACCCAGGGCCCCTCCTCTGCCCCAGACCCAGGGTCCCCCATTCTGTCCCAGACCCAGGGCCCCCCACTCTGTCTCAAACCCAGGTCACACCACCTCTTCCCAGACCCGCCCCACCTCTTGTCACAGATGTCGAGTCCCCGTCTGTCCCAACCCCAGGCCCCCCTCTTGTCCAGACCCAGGGCCCACCATCTGTCCCAGACCCAGGGGCCCCTCCTCTGCCCCAGACCCAGAGTCCCCGTCTGTCCCAGACCCAGGGCCCCTCCTCTGCCCCAGACCCAGGGTCCCCCATTCGTCCCCAGACCCATGCCCCACCTCTGTCTCAGACCCAGGTCACACCACCTCTGTCCCAAACCCAGCCCCCCCCTCTGTCACAGATCCAGAGTCCCCGTCTGTCCCAGAACCATGGCCCCTCCTCCTGCCCAGACCCAGGGCCGCCCTCTGTTCCAGACCCAGGGTCCTCCCACCTCTGTCCCCAGACCAACCCCCTCTGTCCCAGACCAAGGGTCCCCCCTCTGTCCCAGACCCAGGGTCCCCCCTCTGTCCCAGCCCCCCTCTGCTGCCCAGACCAAGCCCCCCCTCTGTCCCAGACCCAGGCCCCCCCCTCTGTCACAGACCAGCCCCCCCTCTGCCCCAGACCCACAGATTCAGAGTCCCCCACTCTGTACCAGACCCATTCCCACCCCCTCTCTCCCCCAGACCCAGGTCCCCCCCCTCTGTCCCACCCCCCTCGTCCCAGACCCAGGGCCCCCCTCTGTCCCAGACCCAGATCCCCCCATCTGTCCCCAGACCCAGGGCCCCTCCTGTGCCTCAGACCCAGGGTCCCCATTCTGTCCAGACCCAGGGCCCCCCACTCATCTCAGACCCAGGTCACACCACCTCTGTCCTAGACCCAGCCCCCCCCCCTCTGTCACAGATTCTCAGAGTCCCCGTCTGTCCACCCCAGGGCGCCCCCTCTGTCCCAGACCCAGGGCCCACCATCTGTCCCAGACCCAGGGCCCCTCCTCTGCCCCAGACCCGAGTCCCCATCTGTCCCGACCCAGGGCCCCTCCTCTGCCCCAGACCCAGGGTCCCCCTTCTGTCCCAGACCCAGGGCCCCACACTCTGTCTCAGACCCAGGTCACACCACCTCTGTCCCAGACCCAGCCCCCCCCTCTGTCACAGATCCAGAGTCCCCGTCTGTCCAGAACCATGGCCCCTCCTCTGCCCCAGACCCAGGCCGCCCTCTGTCCCAACCCAGGGTCTCCCACTCTGTCCCAGACCCACCCCCCTCTGTCCCAGACCCAGGGTCCCCCACTCTGCCCAGACCAGGGTCCCCCCTTTGTCCCAGCCCCCCTCTGCCCCAAACCAAGCCCCCCCTCTGTCCCAGACCCAGGCCCCCCCTCTGTCACAGCCCCACCCCCCCTCTGCCCCAGACCCCACAGATTCAGAGTCCCCCACTCTGTACCAAGACCCAGTTCCCACCCCCTCTCTCTCTCCCAGACCCGGTCCCACCCCCTCTGTCCCCCCCCTCTGTCCCGACCAGGTCCCACCCCTCTCCCCTCTCCCAGACCCAGGTCCCACCCCACTCTGTCACAGATCCAGAGTCCCCTCCCTCTGTCCAGACCCGCCCCCCCTTCTTCCCAGACCCAGAGTCCCCCATCGTCCCAGACCCAGGGCCCCTCCTCTTGTCCCAGACCCAGGGTCCCCCCACGTCTGTCCCAACCCAGAGCTCTCCCTCTGCCCCAGACCCAGGGCCCCCCTTTGTCCAAGACCCAGGGCCCCTCCTCTGTCCCAGAACCAGGGCCCCCACTTGGTCCCAGACCCCCCCTCTGTCACAGATCCAGAGTCCCCCCCTCCTTCTGTCCCAGACCCAGGTCCCCCGTCTGTCCCCAGACCAGGGCCCCCCTCTTTCCCAAGACCCAGGGTCCCCTCCTGTCCCAGACCCAGGGCCCCCCCACTCTGTCCCAGACCCCACTCTCTCTGTCACAGATCCAGAGTCCCCTCCCTCTGTCCCAGACCCAGGGCCTCTCCTCTGCCCCAGACCCAGGGCCCCCCTCTGTCCCAGACCCAGGGCCCACCATCTGTCCCAGACCCAGCCCCTCCTCTGCCCCAGACCCAGAGTCCCCGTCTGTCCCAGACCCAGGGCCCCCTCCTGCTGCCCCAGACCCAGGGTCCCCCCATTCTGTCCCAGACCCAGGGCCCCCCACTCTGTCTCAGACCCAGGTCACACCACCTCTGTCCCAGACCCAGACCCCCCCCCTCTGTCACAGATTCAGAGTCCCCGTCTGTCCCGACCCATGGCCCCTCCTCTGCCCCAGACCCAGGGTCCCCATTCTTCTGTCCCAGACCCGGCGCCCCCCACTCTGTCTCAGACCCAGTCACACCACCTCTGTCCCAGACCCAGACCACCCCCCCCTCTGTCACAGATTCAGAGTCCCCGTCTGTCCCCAGACCCATGGCCCCTCTCTGCCCAGACCCACCCCCCTCCTGTCCCAACCCCAGGGTCCCCCCACTCTGTCCCAGACCCACGGGTCCCCCCCCTCTGTCCCAGACCCAGGGTCCCCCACTCTGTTCCCAGAACCAGGGCCCCCACTCGTTCCCAGACCGTCCCTCTGTCACAGATCCAGATTCCCCTCCTTCTGTCCCAGACCAAGGGCCCCCCTCTTTCCCAACCCGGTCCCCCCATCTGTACAGACCCAGGCCTCTCCTCTGTCCCGACCAGGCCCCTCCTCTGCCCCAGAACCAGGGTCCCCCACTGTGTCCCAGCCCAGGGTCCCCCACTGTGTCCCAACCCAGGGCCCCTCCTCTGCCCAGACCCAGGGCCCCCCTCTGTCCCAGACCCAGGGTCCCCCCACTCTTGTCCCAGAACCAGGGCCCACCACTCTGTCCCAGACCCAGGGCCCCCCTCTGTCCAGATCCAGAGTCCCCCTCCTTCTGGCCCAGACCCAGGGTCCCCCGTCTGTCCCAGACCCAGGCCCCCCCTCTGTCCCAGACCCCCCCCTCTGTCCCAGACCCAAGGTCCCCCACTCTGTCCCAGAACCAGGGCCCCCACTCTGTCCCAGCCCCCCTCTGTCACAGATGCAGAGTCCGCTCCCCTCTGTCCCAGGGCCCCTCCTCTGCCGCCCAGACCAGGGCCCCTCCTCTTTCCCAGACCCAGGGTCCCCCCACTCTGTCCCAGACCGCAGAGCCTCTCCTCTGCCCCAGACCCAGGGCCCCCCTTGTCCAAGACCCAGGGCCCCTCCTCTGTTCCCAGAACCAGGGCCCCCACTTCGGTCCCAGACCCCCCCCTCTGTCACAGATCCAGAGTCCCCCTCTTCTGTCCCAGACCCAGGGTCCCCCTCTGTCCCAGACCCAGGGCCCCCCCTCTTTCCGACCCAGGTCCCCCGTCTGTCCCAGACCCAGGGCCCCCCACTCTGTCCCAGACCCCACTCTCCTGTCACAGATTCAGAGTCCCCCTCCCTGTCCCAGACCCAGGGCCTCTCCTCTGCCCCAACCCAGGGCCCCCCTCTGTCCCAGACCCAGGGCCCACCATCTGTCCCAGACCCAGGGCCCCTCCTCTGCCCCAGACCCAGAGTCCCCGTCTGTCCCAGACCCAGGGCCCCTCTCTCCCCAACCCAGGGTCCCCCCATCTGTCCCAGACCCGGGCCCCCTACTCTGTCTCAGACCCAGTCACACCACCTCACCTTGTCCCAACCCAGACCCCCCCCCTCTGTCACAGATTCAGAGTCCTCCTCTGTCCCGACCCATGGCCCCTCCTCTGCCCCAACCCGGGTCCCCCATTCTGTCCCAGACCGGCCCCCCCACTCTGTCTCAGACCCATCACACACCACCTCTGTCCCAGACCCAGACCCCCCCCTCTGTCACAGATTCAGAGTCCCCGTCTGTCCCAGACCCATGGCCCCTCCTCTCCCCAGACCCACCCCCCTCTGTCCCAGACCCAGGGTCCCCCACTCTGTCCCAGACCCAGGGTCCCCCCTCTGTCCCAGACCCAGGGTCCCCCACTCTGTCCCAGAACCAGGGCCCCCACTCGGTCCCAGACCGTCCCTCTGTCACAGATCCAGAGTCCCCTCCTTCTGTCCCAGACCAAGGGCCCCCCTCTTTCCCAGACCCAGGGTCCCCCATCTGTCACAGACCCAGGGCCCCTCCTCTGTCCCAGACCCAGGGCCCCTCCTCTGCCCCAGAACCAGGGTCCCCCACTGTGTCCCAGACCCAGGGTCCCCCACTGTGTCCCAACCCAGGGCCCCTCCTCTGCCCCAGACCCAGGGCCCCCCCTCTGTCCCAGACCCAGGGTCCCCCACTCTGTCCCAGAACCAGGGCCCACCACTCTGTCCCAGACCCAGGGCCCCCCTCTGTCACAGATCCAGAGTCCCCTCCTTCTGTCCCAGACCCAGGTCCCCCGCTTCTGTCCCAACCCAGGCGCCCCCCTCTGTCCCAACCCCCCCTCTATCCAGACCCAGTCCCCCACTCTGTCCCAGAACCAGGGCCCCCCTCTGTCCCAGGCCCCCCCTCTGTCACAGATGCAGAGTCCCGCTCCCTCTGTCCTAGGGCCCTCCTCTGCCCCAGACTCAGGGCCCCCCTCTGTCCCAGCCCAGGGTCCCCCCCCCACTCTGTCCCAAACCCCAATACCTCTCTCTCTCCCAGACCCCGGCCCCCTTTGTCCCAAGACCCAGGGCCCCTCCTCTGTCCCAGAACCAGGGCCCCCACTCGGTCCCAGACCCCCCCTCCTGTCCACAGATCCAGAGTCCCCTCCTTCTGTCCCCAGACCCAGGGTCCCCCGTCTGTCCAGACCCAGGGCCCCCCTCTTTTCCCAGACCCAGGTTCCCCCGTCTGTCCCAGACCCAGGGCCCCCCACTCTTGTCCCCAGACCCCACTCTCCTGTCACAGGTCCGAGTCCCCCTCCCTCTGTCCAGACCCAGGGCCTCTCCTCTGCGCCCCAGACCCAGGGCCCCCCTCTGTCCCAGACCCAGGGCCCACCATCTGTCCCAGACCCAGGGCCCCTCCTCTTCCCCAGACCCAAGTCCCCGTCTTGTCCCAGACCCAGGCCCCTCCTTCGCCCCAGACCCAGGGTCCCCCATTCTGTCCCAGACCCAGGGCCCCCACTCTGTCCTCGACCCAGGTCACACCACCCTCTGTCCCAGACCCAGACCCCCCCCCCCTCCTCTGTCACAGATTCAGAGTCCCCGTCTGTCACAACCCATGGCCCCTCCTCTCCCCAGACCAGGTCCCCCATTCTGTCCCAGACCCGGGCCCCCCACTCTGTCTCAGACCCCATGTCACACCAACCTCTGTCCCAGACCCAGACCCCCCCCCCCTCTGTCACAGATTTCAGAGTCCCCCCCGTCTGTCCCAGACCCATGGCCCCTCCTCTGCCCAGACCCACCCCCCTCTTGTCCCAGACCCAGGGTCCCCCCACTCTGTCCCATACCCAGGTCCCCCTCTGTCCCAGAACCCAGGGTCCCCCACTCTGTCCCAGAACCAGGGCCCCCACTCGTCTCCAGACCCGTCCCTCTGTCACAGATCCAGAGTCCCCTCCTTCTGTCCCAGACCAAGGGCCCCCCTCTTTCCTTCCCAGACCCAGGGTCCCCCTCTGTCACAGAACCCCAGGCCCTCCTTCCTCCTTCCCAACCCAGGGCCCCTCCTCTGCCCCAGAACCAGGTCCCCCACTGTGTCCCAGACCCAGGGTCCCCCACTGTGTCCCAGACCCAGGGCCCCTCCTCTGCCCCAGACCCAGGGCCCCCCCTCTGTCCCAACCAGGTCCCCCCTCTGTCCCCAGAACCATGGCCCACCGCCCACCACTCTGGTCCCAGACCCAGGGCCCCCCTCTGTCACAGATCCAGAGTCCCTCCCTTCTGTCCCCCAGACCCAGGGTCCCCCGTCTGTCCCCAGACCCAGGGCCCCCCTCTGTCCCAGGGCCCCCCTCTGTCCCAACCCACGGTCCCCACTCTGTCCCAGAACCGGGCCCCCACTCTGTCCCAGGCCCCCCCTCTGTCACAGATGCAGAGTCCGCTCCTCTGTCCCAGGGCCCCTCCCTGCCCCAGACTCAGGGCCCCTCCTCGTCCCAGACCCAGGGTCCCCCACTCTGTCCCAGACCCAGAGCCTCTCCTCTGCCCCCAGACCCAGTGCCCCCCTTTGTCCAAGCCCAGGGCCCCTCCTCTGTCCCAGAACCAGGCCCCCACTCGTCCCAGACCCCCCCCCTCTGTCACAATCAGAGTCCCCTCCTTCTGTCCCAGACCCAGGGTCCCCCGTCCTGTCCCAGACCCAGGGCCCCCCCTCTTTCCCAACCCAGGGTCCCCCGTCTGTCCCAAACCCAGGGCCCCCCACTCTGTCCCAACCCCACTCTCTGTCACAGATCCAGAGTCCCCTCCCTCTGTCCCAGACCCAGGGCCTCTCCTCTGCCCCAGACCCAGGGCCCCCCTCCTGTTCCAGACCCAGGCCCACCATCTGTCCAGACCCAGGGCCCCTCCTCTGCCCCAGACCCCAGAGCCCCGTCTGTCCCAGACCCAGGGCCCTCCTCTTGCCCCAGACCCAGGGTCCCCCATTCTGTCCCAGACCCAGGGCCCCCACACTCTGTCTCGACCCGGTCACACCACCTCTGTCCAGACCCAGACCCCCCCCCTCTGTCACAGATTCAGAGTCCCCGTCTGTCCCAGACCCAGGCCCCTCCTCTGCCCAGACCCAGGTCCCCCCCTTCTGTCCAAGACCCAGGGCCCCCCACTCTGTCTCAGACCCAGGTCCACACCCACCTCTGTCCCAGACCCAGACCCCCCCTCTGTCCACAGATTCAGAGTCCCCGTCTGTCCCAGACCCATGCCCCTCCTCTGCCCCGACGCCACCCCACCCCCCTCTGTCCAAGACCCAGAGTCCCCCACTCTGTCCCCAGTACCCAGTGGTCCCCCCTCTGGTCCCAGCCCGCTCTGTCCTTCCCCAAGACCACAGCCCCCCCTCCCTGTCCCAGACCCAGGGCCCCCCCTCTGTCACGACCCCAGCCCCCCCTCTGCCCCCGACCCACAGATTCAGAGTCCCCCACTCTGTACCAGACCCAGTTCCCACCCCCTCTCTCCCCAGACCCAGGTCCCACCCCCTCTGTCCCAACCCCCTCTGTCCAGACCCATGGCCCCTCCTCTGCCCCAGACCCAGGGCCCCCTCTGCCCCAACCCAGGCCCCCCCTCTGTCCCCAGACCCATGGTCCCCCACTCTGTCCCCAAACCAGGGCCCCCACTCGGTCCCCCCAGAACCGTCCCTCTGTCACAGATCCAGAGTCCCCTCCTTCTTTCCCAGACCAGGGCCCCCTCGTTTCCCAGACCCAGGGTCCCCCATCTGTCACAGACCCGGGCCTCTCCTGCTGTCCCCAGACCCAGGGCCCCTCCTCTGCCCCAGAACCAGGGTCCCCCACTGTGTTCCCAGACCCAGGGTCCCCCACTGTGTCCCAGACCAGGGCCCCTCCTCTGCCCAGAACCCAGGGCCCCCCCCCCTCTGTCCCAGACCCAGGGTCCCCCACTCTGTCCCCAGAACCAGGGCCACCACTCTGTCCCAGACCCAGGGCCCCCCTCTGTCACCGATCCAAGTCCCCTCCTTCTGTCCCCAACCCAGGGTCCCCCGTCTGTCCCAGACCCAGGCCCCCCCTCTGTCCCAGACCCCCCTCTGTTCCCAGACCCAAGGTCCCCCACTCTGTCCCAACACCAGGGCCCCCACCCCTGTCCCAGGCCCCCCTCTTGGTCACAGATGCAGAGTCCGCTCCCTCTGTCCCCAGGGCCCCTCCTCTGCCCCAGGACTCAGGGCCACCCTCTGTCCCAGACCCAGGGTTCCCCCCACTCTGTCCCAGACCCAGGGCCGCCCTCTGTCCCAACCCAGGGTCTCCACTCTGTCCCAGACCCACCCCCCTCTGTCCCAGACCCGGGTCCCCCACTCTGTCCCAGACCCAGGGTCCCCCCTTTTCCCAGCCCCACTCTGCCCCAGACCAAGCCCCCCTCTGTCCCAGACCAGGCCCCCCCTCTGTCACAGACCCAGCCCCCCTCTGCCCCAGACCCACAGATTTAGAGTCCCCCCACTCTGTACCAGACCCAGTTCCCACCCCCTCTCTCTCTCACCAGACCCAGGTCCCACCCCCTCTGTCCCAACCCAGCCCCCCTCTGTCTCCCAGACCGGCCCACCACTGTCCCAGACCCCGGGCCCACCCCATCTGTCCCAGACCCAGGCCCCCTCCTCTTCTGCCCCAGACCCAGAGTCCCCCATCTGACCCAGACCCAGGGCCCTTCCTGTGCCTCAGACCCAGGGTCCCCCATTCTGTCCCAGACCCAGGGCCTCCCACTCAGTCTCAGACCCAGGTCACACCACCTCTGTCCCAGACCCATACCCCCCCTCTTCACAGATTCAGAGTCCCCGTCTGTCCCAGACCATGCCCCTCCTCTGCCCCAGACCCCGGCCACCCTCTGTCCCGACCCAGGTCTCTCCCATCTGTCCCAGACCCCACCCCCCTCTGTCCCAGACCCCAGGGTCCCCCACTCTGTCCCAGACCCAGGGTCCCCCCTCTGTCCCAGCCCCACTGCGCCCAAGACCCAGGCCCCCCTCGGGTTCCCCACAGATCCACCCCGCCTCTGCCCCAGACACCCACCCCCCCCTCTATCACAGATTCATAGTCCCCCACTCTGTACCAGACCCAGTTCACCCCCCTCTCTCTCCCCAGACTTAGGCCCCCCCTCATGTCCCAGACCCAGGTCCCACCCCCTCCCTCTCCCAGACCCAGTTCCCACCCACTCTGTCACAGATCCAGAGTCCCCTCCCTCTGTCCCAGACCCCAGCCCCCCTTCTGTCCCCAGACCCCATATCCCCCCCATCTGTCCCGAACCCAGGGCCCCTCCCTCTGTCCCAGACCCAGGGTCCCCCCTCTGTCCCAGACCCAGAGCCTCTCCCTCTGCCCCAGACCCAGGCCCCCCTTTGTCCAGACCCAGGGCCCCTCCTCTGTCCCAGAACAAGGGCCCCCACTCGTCCCAGACCCCCCCTCTTGTCACAGATCCAGATTGTCCCCCCTTCTGTCCCAGACCCAGGGTCCCCCGTCTGTCCCAGACCCAGGGCCCCCCCCTCTTTCCAAGACCCAGGGTCCCCCCGTCTGTCCCAGACCCAGGCCCCCCACTCTGTCCCTCCCAGACCCCACTCTCTGTCACAGATCCAGAGTCCCCCCCTCTTGTCCCACGCCAGGGCCTCTCCTCTGCCCCAACCCAGGGCCCCCCTCTGTCCCAGACCCAGGGCCCACATCTGTCCACAGAAAAAAATCACACAAAACACCCACAAAACCACACCCCACACCCTCATCCACCCCCCCCCCCCCCCCCCCCCCCCCTACCCACCCCCCCCCACCCTCCCCCCCCTCCCCCCCCCTCCGCCCCCCCCCCCCCCCCCCACCTCCTCCCCCCCCCCCCCCCCCCCCCCTCCCTCACTCCTCCCCTCCTCCTCCTCTCACCACAACCCCGCCTTTCCTCTCCCCCCCCCCCCCCCCCCCCACCCGCCCCCCCCTCCCCCTCCTCTCCCACCCTCCCCCCTTCCCCGCCCTCGTCCCTCCCCTCGCCCCCCCCCTCCCCCCCCCCCCCACCCTCCCCCCTCCCCCCCTCCGCCCCCGCCCCCCCCTCCCCTCCCCCGCAGCCACCTCCCCCCCCCATCTCCCCCCCCCCCGCCCCCCCGCACCCGCCCCCCGACCTCCCCTCTTCCAATCCCAATACCCCCCTTTCCCCTCCTCTGCCCCCCGCCCATATTCCCCTCCTTTCCCATACCCAGTGGCCCCTCCTCTGCCCAGACCCAAGGTTCCCCATTCTTTCCAGAACCCGTCCCCCACTTCTGGTCCTCAACCCAGGTCGACACCAACCACCGTTCTGTCCTCAGACCCAGACCCCCCCCGCCGTTCACAGCATTCAGCGTCCCCGTCCTGTCCCAGAACCATGGCCCCCTCCTCTGCCCCAGACCCCAGGGTCACCATTCTGTCCAGACCCAGGGCCCCCCCCTCTGTCTCACCCGGTTCCACACCCCTCTGTCCCCAGACCCAGAACCACCCCTCTGCACAGATTCAGGCCCCGTCTGTCCCAGACCCCATGATGGCCCCTCCTCTGCCCCAGACCCCGGGCCCACCCTCGGTCCCAGAACCCAGGGTTCTCCCATCTGTCCCCAGACCCCACCCCCCTCTGTCCCAGCCCCTGGTCCCCACCTGTCCCCAGACCAGGGTCCCCCCCTTCCCATGCGCACTCTGCCCCGACCCAGGCCCCCCCCTCGTCACAGATCCAGCCACCTCTGCCCGACCCACACCCCCCCTCTATCACAGATTCAGAGTCTCCCACTCTGTACAGACCCAGTTTCCACCCCCGTCCTTCTCCCAACTTAGGAGGGCCACCCTCTGTCCCAAGACCCCGGTCCCACCCCCCTCTCGTCCCGACCCGCGTCCACACCCACTCTGTCACAGATCCAGAGTCCCCTCCCTCTTTCCCAGACCCAGCCCCCCTTACTGTCCAGACCAGATCCCCCATCTGTCCCCAGACCCAGGCCCTCCTCTGTCCCAGACCATGGCCCCCCTCTGTCCCGACCCCAGAAGCCTCGTTCCTCTGCCCCAGACCCAGTGCCCCCCCTTTGGTCAGACCCAGGGCCCCTCCTCTGTCCCAGAACCAGGGCCACCAGCTGTCCCCAACCAGGCCCCTCCTCTGCCCCAGACCCAGAGTCCCCGTCTGTCCCAGACCCAGGGCCCCTCTCCCCGACCCGGGTCCCCATTCTGTCCCAGCACCCAGGGCCCCCCACTCTGTCTCCCAGACCCAGGTCACACCACCCTCTGGTCCCAGACCCCAGACCCCCCCTCTGTCACAGATCAGATTCCCGGCTGTCCCAGACCATGGCCCTCCTCGCCCCAGACCCAGGTTCCCCCATTTTCTGTCCCAGACCCGGGCCCCCCCCCTCGTCTCAGCACCCAGGTCCACACCCACCTCTGTCCCCCAGGACCCAGACCCCCCCCTCGTCACAGATTCGAGTCCCCCCCGTCTGTCCCAGACCCAGGGCCCCTCCTCTGCCCCAGACCCACCCCCCCCCCCCCGCCCCCCCCCCGCTCTTCGCCAGACCCCGGGTCCCCCCACTCCTGTCCCATACCCCGGCGCACCCTCTGTCCCAGACCCCTGTCCCCCACTCTGTCCATAACCAGGCCCCCCACTCGTCCGGGAGCCGTCCCTCTGTCATCATACACCATAGTCCCCTCCTTCTGTCCCCATACCAAGGGCCCCCCTCTTTTCCCAGACCCATGGTCTACCCCCCATCTGTCACAGACCCCATGTGCCCTCTTCCTCTGTCCCCATACCCCAGGGCCCCTCCTCTGCCCAAAAAACCCAGGGTCCCCCCCTGTTGTCCCCAGACCCAAAAGGTCCCCCCCCCAACTGTGTCCCAGACCCAGGGCCCCTCCCCCCCTTCCCCCTCCCCCCCCTCCCCCCCCTCGCCCCCCTCCCTGCTCCCTCTGCCCGAACCCAGGGCCCCCCCCCCCTCTTTCCCAGAAAGACCCGGGTCCCCCCCCCCGCCCACTCTTCTGGGTCCGACTGTCCCAATAAGAAAAAAAAAAAAAAAAAAAACCAGGGCCCACCACGTCTTGTCACCACCCAGGGCCCCCCTCTTTCACAGATCCACGAGTCCCTCCTTCTGTGTCCAAGACCCCAGGGTCCCCCGTCTGTCCAAGACCCAGTGTCCCCCCCTCTGTCCCATACCCACCCTCTGTCCCACGACCCCAAGGTCTCCCCCACTCTGTCCCCAGAAACAGGGACACCCACTCTGTCCCAGGCCCCCCCTCTGTCACAGATGCGAGAGTCCGCTGCCCTCTGTCCCCAGGGCCCCCCTCCTCTGCCCCAACTCAGGGCCCCTCCTCTGTCCCAGACCCAGGGTCCCCCACTCTGTCCAGAGCCCAGAGCCTCTCTCTGCCCCGACCCGGGCCCCCCTTTGTCCCAAGACCCCGGGCCCCCTCCCTTGCTGTTCCCCCCCCAGAACCAGTCCCTCCACTCTGGTCCCAGACCCCCCCTCTTCCTGTCACAGATCCAGGAGTCCCCCCCGCCGTCTGTCCCAGACCCAGGGTCCCCGTCTGTCCCAACCCAGGGGCCCCCCTCTTTCTTCCAGACCCAGGTTCCCCGTCGTCCCAGATCCCGGGCCCCCCCACTCTGTCCCCAGACCCCACTCTCTCTGTCACAGATCCCTAGTCCCTCCTCTGTCCCAGACCCAGGGCCTCTCCTCTGCCCCAGACCCATGGCCCCCCCTCTGTCCCAGACCCATGGCCACCACTCTTCCCAGACCCAGGGCCCCTCCTCTGGGCCCCAGAAACAAAAAAAAAAAACCCAGAGTCCCCGTCTGTCCCAGACCCGGTCCCCTCCTCTGCCCCCGAACCCAGGGTCCTCCCCTTCTGTCCCCAGGGAAAAAAAAAACAACAAAAACCCCGGGCCCCCTCTCTGTCTCAGACCAGGTCCCCCCCCCCCACAAAACACCCACCTCTGTCCCCAGACCCAGAACCCCCCCCCCCTCTGTTCACAGATTCAGATCCCCGTCTGTCCCCAGACCCATGGCCCCTCCTCTGCCCCATACCCAGGTCCCCCATTCTGTCCCAGACCCATGGGCCGACCCTGGTCTGGGGCAGAGGAGGGCCCTGGGTTCTGGGAGAGTACGGGGACTCTGGGTCTGGGGCAGAGGAGAGGGCCCTGGGTCTGGACAGATGGTGGGCCCTGGTCTGGGAAAGAGGGGGGCCCTTGGTCTGGGACAGAAGGAGGGGACTCTGGATCTGTGACAGAGACGTCCTGGGACCCGAGTGGGGCCCTGGTTCTGGGCAGAGTGGGGGACCCTGGGTCTGGGACAGAGGGGGGACCCTGTCTGGGACGGAGTGGGACCCTGGTCTGGACAGAGGGGTGGGTCTGGGGCAGAGGAGGGGCCAGTGGTCTGGGACAGACGGGGACTCTGAATCTGTGACGAGGGGGGGGTCTGTCTGGGTCTGGGACAGAGGTGGTGCCGGACCTGTCTGAGACAGAGTGGGGGGGCCCTGTCTGGGACAGAATGGGGGACCCTGGGTCTGGGGCAGAGGAGGGGCCATGGGTCTGGGACTACGGGGACTCTGATCTGTGACAGAGGGGGGGGTCTGGGTCTGGTACAGAGGTGGTGTGACCTGGGTCTGAACAGAGTGGGGGGCCCTTGGGTCGGGACAGATGGGGACCCTGGGTCTGGGGCGAGAGATGGGCCCTGGGCTTGGACAGACGATGTACGCTGGTTCTGGGGCAGTAGGAGGGGCCCTGGGTCTGGGACAGATGGTGGGCCCTGGTATCCTGGACAGAGGGGGGCCCTGGGTCTGGGGCAGAGAGAGGCCCTGGGTCTGGGACAGAGGGAGGGGACTCTGGATCTGGTGACAGAGAGTGGGGGTCTGGGACGAGAGTGGGGGGCCCGGGTCTGGGACAGACGGGGACCCTGGGTCTGGGAAAGAGGGGGCCCTGGGTTCTGGGACGAACGGGTGACCCTGGGTCTGGGACAAAGGAGGGGACTCTGGATCGTGACGAGGGGGGGTCTGGGACCGAGTGGGGCCCTGGTTCTCTGGACAGGAGGGGCCCTGGGTCTTGGACATAGGGGGGCCCTGGGTCTGGGGCAGAGGATAGGCTGCGGGTTCTGGGACAAGGGGGGGACCCTGGGTCGCTGGACCGAGGAGGGGCCCTGATTTCTGGGAATCACGAGGGGGACTCTGGGTCGGGGACAGAGGGGGCTGGTCTGGGACAAGGGGGGACTCTGGATCTGTGACAAGGTGGGTGGGAGACCTGGGTCTGGGAGAGAGGGGGTGGGGACCTGGGTCTGGGACAGAGGGGGGCCTAAGTCTGGGGAGAGAGGGTGGGACCTGGGTCTGGTACAGAGTGGGGGACTCTGAATCTGTGATAAGAGGGGGGTGGGGTCCTGGGGCCGAGGGGGGGGGCTGGATCTGTGACAAGGGGGTGCCTGGGTCTGGGCAAGTTGGGGCTGGGACAGAGGGTGGACCCTGGGTCTGGGACAGAGTGGGGGCCCTGGTGTCTGGGACAGGGGGGAGATGGGTCTGGGACATAGGGGAGACCTGGGGTCTGGGACAGAGGTGGTGCCCGGTCTGGCAGAGGAGGGTCATGGGTCTGGACCGAGGGGGGACTCTGAATCTGTGACAGAGGGGGGGGTCCTGGGTCTGGACAGAGGTGGTGTGACCTGGTCGAGACAGATGGGGGGGCCCTGGGTCTGGGACAGAATGGGGACTCCTGGGTCTGGGCAGCAGAGAGGGCCATGGGTCTGGGACAGACGGGACTCTGATCTTGACAGAGGGGGGGGTGTCTGGGTCTGGGACAAGGTGGTGTGACCTGGGTCTGAGACAGAGTGGGGGGCCCTGGGTCTGGACAGAATGGGGTGACCCTGGTTCGGGGCAGAGGAGGGGGGGCCCTGGGTCCTGGTTGACAGACGGGGACTCTGGGTCTGGCTGGGCAAGGAGGGGCCCTGGGTCTGGGGCAGAGGGTGGACCCGGGGTCTGGAAACCGAGGGGGGCCCTGGTGGATCGACCTGGGTGCGAGGAGAGGGCCTGTCGGACATATGGATCGTGTGACTTTTAAGAGTAGGGGGTCGGACGAGTGGGTGGCCCTGGGGCTGGTACGGGGCCGTGTTCGGAGAGGAGGGGGCCCTGGCGGGACAGATGGCTGGGACAAAGAAAGGGGGGGGGCCTTGTGATCTGGGAGAGGAGGGGGGTCTGGGACAGAGTGGGGGCCCTGGTTTGGGAAGCAAGAGGAGGGGCCTTGGAGTCGTGGACAGAGGAGGGCTGGAGAGAGGGATCGCATGTACGGGGGCCTGGGAGCAGATGAGGGCCTCTGGTTGGACAGAGTGGGGGACCCTTGGGTCTGCGACAGAGGAGGGCTGGGTACTGGGACCAGATGGGGGCCTCTGGGTCCTGGGACAAGTGGCCGCTGGTCTGGGACAGAGGGGAAGGACTCCTCTGGATCGTGTGCACAGAGGGACATGGGCTGGACCGTGTGGTTCGGAGCCGAGATGGGAGAGTGGGGACCCTGGGTACGGGACAGAGGGGGGCCTGGTCTGGGGGAGAGAGGGGCCGGTGGGAACATGGGACCCCTGGGTTGGACACGGGGACCTGAGTCTGGCGCGAGGAGGCACGGTCTGGAAAAGAGCCGGTCTCTGTGAATGGGGAACCAGGGGGTGAAGGGTGGGTGTCTGGGACGAAGGAGGCGGATTGGTTGCGGTGGACTCTGGGACAAGTGGGGGGCCATGGTACTGGAGCAGATTGTGGGGCCCGTCGGACAGAAGGGGGGGACACCTGGGTGGGACCAATGGGGACAGGGTTTGACGACGGGGTGGGTGGCAGGAGGGCATGGCAACGGCTGTCTGTTGACAGAGGGGGTTGGGTACTGGGACAGGGGTGGTGATGTGACCCTGGGTCTGAGACAGCGGGGCTGGGTTGGTCCGGGGGATCCCTGGGCCTGGGGGAAGGGGCCTGGTGTCTGGGACAGACGGCGAGACTCTGAATCTACTGTGCAGAGGGTGGGGGCTTGGCTGGGCCAGAGGTGGTGTGACCTTGGTTGAGACAGAGTGGTGGGAGCGCCTGGGTCGGGACAGAATGGGGGACGGGTAACTTGGGGGCGAAGAAGGGAGGGCCCCTGGGTCTGGGTCAGACTGGGGGACTCTGGGTCTGGGCCGAGGAGGGGCCGGTCTGGGACGAACGTGGTGGGCCCCGCGGGGATCTGGGACACAGATGGGTGGTGTCCCTGGGTCTGGGACAGAACGGGGGCGCCCTGGGGCTCTGGGACCACAGAGGGGGTGGACCTGGGTCTGGAGGATAGAGGGGGTGGGAACTGGGTCTGGTACAGAGTGGTGGGACTACTAAATCTTTGTGGGTCTTGGGGCAGAGTGGGGACTGGGTCTGTGACAGAGGGGGGGCCTGGGTCTGGGACAAAAAGAGGGGGGGCTTGGTCTGGGGCCAAAAACTAAAGGGGGGGGGCTGGGACAGATGGGCGCAAAACAAAGGGGGGGACCCTTGGGTCTGCTAGGGACCGAGTGGTGGGACCAACTGGGTCTGGGACAGGAGTTGGGTGTGTCTTGGACATGAGTAGTTGTAGACCCGGGTCTTGGGAACATGCGAGGGGGCGGGGGGTCCCTAGGTCTTTGGGCAGATTGGTGGGGGACCGCGTGGGTACTGGACAGAGGGTTGGCCCTGGGACAGATGTGAGCGTACTCTTACTGTGGACAGAGGGGGCTCCTTGACCAGTGGTGGTCCCTGGTTCTGGGACCGAGTGGGGGACCTTTGGTTCTTGGGACAAGAGGGGGGGGGTTCTGGGACACGGGGGACACCGAACGAGGGGGGGCCCTTGTTCTGAGGGACAGGATACCGCGGTTATTGAACCCCTGGGTCTGGGACAGAAAGGAGGGGACTCTGGAATTCTGTGACAGAGGGGGGCACCTGGGTGCTGGGCAGGGCGAGTGTGGTGGGGGGTGAGTGCCCCCTGGTGTCTGGGACAGATGTGGAGGGACCCGGGTTCTGGGAACAATGGAGTTAGAGGAGGTCGTGGGCCATCATGGGTCGTGGCTAAGGTGAGGCGGCAAGTCAGGAGGGGCACACCGAACTCGGGGCTGGATGGGACACAGTGGGGGACCGCGGGTCGTGGGACACAGTGGGGGAACCCCTGGGTTTCTGGGGCGGAGGAAAGGTGGCCCCTGGGTCGTGGGGCAGAGGTCAGAGGCCTGGTCTTTGGACATATTGGGGGACCTGCCTGGGTCCTGGTGACAGAGAGGGGGCGGCACGCTGAGTCTGGGGCAGAGGAGGTGCCCCGCTGGGACATAGGGAGCGTACTCTGCAATCTGTGACCAGCATGGGGGGCCTGCGGCAGAGTGGTGGCCCTTGGTTCTGGAACGAAGTGGGGTGACCCCTTGTGGTCTGTGGGAACAAGGCGGGGGGGTCTGGTACAGGAGGTGATGGCCCTTGGTCCTGGGACAGACTGTGGACCCTGTGTCGGGTCTGGGACAGTAAGGAGGGGACTCTGCTGGATCCTGTTGACTAGAGGGGGCCCTAGGGTCTTGGTTCATCCTTGGGGTGGCCCTGTTCTAGTGGACAAGAAGTGGGGGGACCCTGGGTCTGGGGACACAGAGGGGGGGCCCCTGGTCTGGGGAGAGGAGGGGCCCTGGGTCTGTGACAGACATTTGGGGGGGACCCTGGTTCTGGGACACAGTGGGGGACCCTGTTCTTGGGCAGAGGAGGGCCCTGGGTCAGGGAACCGAGGAGAGGACACATGGGTCTGTGACAGATGGGACCCTTTGGGATCTGGGAAATAGGGGGTGGGCCCTTGTGGTACTGGGATGGGTACAATGAAAGGAGGGTAAGCTCTGGATTCTTGATCTGTGACAAGATGGACGGTCTGGGGCCGAGTGGGGGCCCTGGTTCTGGACGGACGGATTGTGGGACCCTGGGTCTGGGACAGGAGGGGGGGCCTGGGTCCCGGGGGCAGAGGAGGGGCCCTGTGTCTGGGGGCAGAGGTAGGGGCCCTGGGGTCCTGGAGACAAATATTTTGTTTTTGACATATTTTTTTTTTTTACTCTGGTTTTCTTTTATAGATTTTGGGTTTTAACTGGGTCTGGTACAGAGTGGGGGACTCTGAAGTCTGTGGTCTGCTGGGCAAGATGGGTGGCTGGGTCTGTGACAGAGGT
>CM033470.1:148258452-148557308 GCA_019447015.1 Hymenochirus boettgeri | reverse complement strand
GCCAATGGGGGGACCCCGGGTCTGGGGACAGAGGGGGGTGGGTCTGGGGCAGAGGAGGGGCCCATGGGCTGGGAAGACGGGGGGACTCTGAATCTGTGACGAGGGGGGGGTGGGCTGGTTGCGGACCAGAGGTGGTGTCGGACCTGGGGCTGAGACGAGGGGGGCCCGGGGGTCTGGGACAGAATGGGGGACCCTGGGTCATCGGGGGCGAGGAGGGCCAGGGGTCTGGGACAGCCGGGACTGAATCTGTGACAGAGGGGGGGGTCTGGGTCTGGGACAGAGGGTGGTGTGACCTGGGTCTGAGACAGAGTGAGGGGGGCCCTGGAGTCTCGGGACAGAATGGGGACCCTGGGTCTGGGGAGAGGGGCCCTGGGTCTGGGACAGACGGGGACTCTGGGCGGTCTGGGCGCAGGGAGGGGCGCTGAGGTCTGGGGACAGATGGTGGGCCCTGGTTCTGGGACAGAGGATGGGCCCTGGGTCTGACCAAAGGGGGGGCACGCGGTCTGGGGCAGAGGAGAGGCTCTGTGTCTGGGACAGAGGGGGGGACCATGGTCTGGGACAGAGGAGGGCCATGGGTCTGGGGACAGATGTGGGGACTCTGGGTCTGGACAGTAAGGGGGGATGGGTCTGGGGAAGAGGGAGGGTGGATCTTGACAGTGGACGGTCGACAAGGGTGGGGGCTGGACAGAGGGTGGCCCAGTGGGAGGTGGAAAGGTCTGCAGTGGGGCTCTGACGTGAAGAGGGGGGGTCGGCAGAGGGCTGGTCTGTGAGAGGGGGCCTGGGTCGGGAGAGCATGGGAGGGGGGGCCTGAGTCTGGGGCATGAGAGGCCAGGGGTGGGCAAGGGGGTGGGGTCTGGGACAGAAGTGGGAGAACCCTGTAATCTGTGAAGAGGGGGGGGTGGGTCTGGGGCAGAGGGGCCAGAGGGGGGGGCTGGATCTGTGACAGAGGGGTGGGGCCTGGGTCTGGGGCAGATGGGCGGGAACAGAGGGGTGGCCCTGGTCTGGGACAAGAGTGGGGACCCTGGGTTCTGGGACAGTAGGGGGGACCTGGGTCTAGGACAGAGTGGGAGGACCCGGGACATGGACAGAGGGGCCGGGGTCGGGCGGAGAGGAGGGGCCATGGGTCTGGGACAGACGGGGACTTCTGAATCTGTGACAAGGGGGGTATGGGTCGGAGACAGAGGTGGTGTGACTGGGTCTGAGGACAGAGTGGGGGCGGCCCGGGTCTGGGAAGAGAATGGGGGACCCTGGGTCGGGAGAGGAGGGGCCATGGGTCTGGGACAGACGGGGGGGACTCTGAATTGTGACAGGGGGGGGGTCGGGTCTGGGAACAGGGTGGTGTGACCTGGGGGAGACAGAGTGGGGGGCCTGGGTCTGGGACAGAATGGGGGACCACTGGGTCTGGGGCGAGGAGGGGTGCCCTGGGTCTGGGACAGACGGGGACTCTGTCTGGGGCAGAGAGGGGCCGGGTCTGGGAAGATGGTGGGCCCGTGTCTGGGACAGAGGGGGGCCCTGGGTCTGGGGCAAAGAGGAGAGGCCCTGGGTCTGGGACAGAGGGAGGGGACTCTGGATTGTGACAGAGAGTGGGGGTCTGGGACAGAGTGGGGGGCCTGGGTCTGGGACAGAGGGGGACCTCGGGTCTTGGGAAAGAGGGGGGCCCTGGGTCTGGGACAGACGGGGGACCACTGGTCTGGGACAGGGGGGAGGAGGGGACTTGGATCTGTGACAGAGGGGGGGTCTGGGACGAGGTGGGGGCCCTTGTTCTGGGACAGAGGAGGGGGCCCTGGTCTGGACAAAGGGGGGCCCTGGTCTGGGGCAGAGGGAGAGGCTCTGGGTCTGGGACAGAGTGGGGGGAACCTGGGTCTGGGACAGAGGAGGGGCCCTGGGTCGCGGACAGATGGGGGGACTCATGGGGCTGGGGACACAGAAGGGGGGCGGGTCTGGGACAGAGGGAGGGGACTCTGGATCTGTGACAGAGTGGGTGGGAACCTGGGTCTGGGAGAGAGGGGGTGGGACCTGGGTCTGGGACAGAGGGGGGCCTAAGTCTGGGGAGAGAGGGGGTGGGAACTTGGGTCTGGTACAGACGTGGGGGCATTGAATCTGTGATAGAGGGGGGGGTGGGTTGGGGCAGAGGGGGCTGGATCTGTGGACCGAGGGGGGGGCCTGGGTCTGGGGCGAGTGGGGCTGGGGACAGAGGGGGGACCCTGGGTCTGGGACAGAGTGGGGGACCCTGGGTCTGGGACAGAGGGGGGGTGGGTCTGGGACAGAGTGGGAGAACTGGGTCTGGGACAGAGGGGGCCGGGGTCTGGGGCAGAGGAGGGGCCATGGTCTGGGAAAGACGGGGACTCTGAATCTGTGACAGAGGGGGGGTATGGGTCTGGGACAGAGGTGGTGTGACCTGGGTCTGAGACTGAGTGGTGAGGCCCGGGTCTGGGACAGAATGGGGGACCCTGGGTCTGAGGCACAGGAAGGGCCCTGGTCTGGGTCAGATGGGGACTCTGGGTCTGGGGCAGAGGAGGGGCCTGGGTCGGGCAGAGGCGGGTCGACGGGTGGCCCGGGTCTGGACAGAGGGGGCCTGGGTTGGGACAGAGGGGGTGGGACCTGGGCTGGGTGGGAGAGAGGGGGTGGACTGGGTCTGAAGAGTGGGGTCTAACCTGTGGGTCTGGGCAGAGGGGGCTGGGCGTGCCAGAGGGGGGGCCGGGCAAGGGGTGGTCTGGGGAGGAGTGGCTGGAAGGGGGACCTGGGTCGGGACAGAGTGGGGGCCTCGGGTCTGGGCAGAGGGGGTTGTCTGGGACAGAGTGGGCTGGGCTGGAAGAGGGGGACCTGGGTCTGGGACAGGGGGGGGAGTCTGAAGAGGCCTACTGGCAGGAGGTGTGCGAGGACGGATTGAGGGCAGAGGGGCCGGACATGGGGGGCCTGGTCTGGACAGAGTGGGGACTGGTCTGGGACAGAGGGGGGTTGTGCAGAGGGGGGTCTGGGACAGAGGGGGACCCTGGGGGGACAGAAGGGGGGGAGGTCGGGACAGAGGGGGGCTGAGGTCTGGGACAGAGGGGGCCCTGGTCTGGGACAGAGTGGGGGAACCCTGGGTTCTGAGGACAGAGGGGGGCCCTGGGTCTGGGGCAGAGAGAGGGGCCCTGTGGTCTGGGACAGCAGTGGGGGACCCGGGTCTGGGACAGAGTGGGGGACCTTGGTCTGGGACAGAGGAGGGCCCGGGTCTGGGACAGAGGGGGGGACGGGGGACCCTGGGTCTGGGAAACGGGGGCTGGGTATGGGGACAGAAGGAGGGGACTTGGATCTGTGACAGAGGGGGCCCTGGGTCTGGGAAGAGTGGTGGGCCCTGGTTCTGGGGACAGAGTGGGGGACCCTGGGTTTGGGACAGAGGGGGGCCTGCCTGGTTTGGGGGCGGGACCCCGGCGAGGGGGGATCACTGGGGGGGCTCTGGGGCAGAGGAGGGCCCTGGGTCTGGGCCAGAGAGGGGGTGTGGGACAGAGGGGGGGACCTGGGTCTGGGAAGAGGGGGTGGGACTGGGTCTGAAGAGGGGGACTCTGGATCTGGGAGTAGGGGCAGAGGGGGGACGTGGGTCTGTGACAGAGGGGGGGCCTGGGTCTGGGACAGAGCGTGGGGCGGTCTGGGGCAGCGGGTGGGCTGGGGACAGAGGGGGGCCTGGGTCTGGGGGGCAGCAGAGGGGGCCTGGGTCTGGGACAGAGGTGGGACAGGGGGCGAGGGGGGTGGGGGGTGTGGTGGGCTGGGTCTGGGACGGGAGGGGGGGGGAACTGGGTGGTTGGTACAGAGTGGGGGACTATTGGTCTTGTGCTGGGGTGAGGGGGGGTGGGTTGGCCTTGGTGACGGGTGGTCTGGTGTGGCCAAGGGGGTGGGGCGGTGGACCTGGTTGGGGAGGGGGGCAGAGTGGGGGACTGGTGGTTGGGAGAGGGCGGGGTCGGGGGCAGAGGAGGGGATGGGTCTGGGACAGACGGGGACTCTGAATCTGTGACAGAGGGGGGGTCTGGGTCTGGGACAGAGGTGGTGTGACCTGGTCTGAGACAGAGTGGGGGGCCCTGGGTCTTGGACAGAATGGGGGGACCCTGGGTCTGGGCAGAGGAGGGGCATGGGTCTGGGACAGACGGGGACTCTGAATCTGTGACAGAGGGGGGGGTCTGGGTCTGGGACAGAGGTGGTGTGACCTGGGTCTGAGACGAGTGGGGGGCCCTGGGTTCGGGACGACGAATGGGGGACCCTGGGTCTGGGGCAGAGGAGGGCCCGGGTCTGGGACAGACGGTGGGGACTCTGGGGTCTGGGGCAGAGGAGGGGCCTGGGTCTGGGACAGATGGTGGGCCTGGGTCTGGAACAGGAGGGGGCCCTGGGTCTGGGGCAGAGGAGAGGCCCTGGGTCTGGGCAGAGGGAGGGGACTCGGATCTGTGACAGAGAGTGGGGTCTGGGACAGAGTGGGGGGCCCTGGGTCTTGGGACAGACGGGGGACCCTGGGTCTGGGAAAGAGGGGGGCCCTGGGTCTGGGACAAGACGGGGGACCCTGGGTCTGGGACAGAAAGGAGGGGACTCTGGATTGTGACAGAGGGGGGGGTCTGGGACGAGTGGGGGCCCTGGTTCTGGGACAGGAGGGCCGGGTCTTGGACAAAGGGGGGGCCTGGGTCTGGGGGCAGAGGAGAGGCTCTGGGTCTGGGACAGAGTGGGGGACCCTGGGTCTGGGAAGAGGAGGGGCCCTGAGTCGCGGGCAGGGAGGGGCCCTGGGACAGAGGAGCGGACTCTGCATCGTGACAGAGGGGGGGCCTGGACAGAGTGGGGGCCCTGGTTCTGGGACAGAGTGGGGGACCGGGTTGGGACAGAGGGGGGCCTGGGACAGAGGGGCCCTGGGTTGGGACAGACGGGGGACCCTGGGTCGGGGACAGAAGGAGGGGACTTGGATCTGTGACAGAGGGGGCCCTGGGTCTGGGACAGAGTGGTGGGGCCTGGTTCTGGGGACAGAGTGGGGACCTGGGTCTGGGACAGAGGGGGGGCCCTGGGTCTGGGGCAGAGGAGGGGCCCTGGTGTGGGACACGTGGGGGACCTGGGTCTGGGACACAGTGGGGGACCCTGGTTCTGGGCGGGCAGAGGAGGGGCCCGGGTTGGGAGAGGAAGAGATGGAGTGACAACTGGCCCTGGTTCTGTGACAGAGGGGGACCCTGTGGTCTGGGAAGAGGGGGGCCTTGTGGGACAGAAGGAGGGGACTCTGGATCTGTGACAGAGGGACGGTCTGGGGACCGAGTGGGGGCCCTGGTTCTGGGACAGAGTGGGGGACCCTGGGTTCTGGGACAGAGGGGGACGGGTCTGGGGACAGAGTGGGGGGGACCCTGGGTTCTGGGACAGAGGGGGGTGGGTCTGGGGCAGGAGGGGCATGGGTCTGGGACAGAGGGGGACTCTGAAATCTGTGACAGAGGGGGGGGTCTGGGTCTGGGACAGAGGTGGTGTGACATGGGTCTGAGACAGAGTGGGGGGCCCGGGTCGGGACAGAATGGGGACCTGGTCTGGGGCAGAGGAGGGGCCAATGGGTCTGGACAGACGGGGACTCTGAATCTGTGACAGAGGGGGGGGGGGTCTGGGTCTGGGACGAAGAGGGGGTGTGACCTGGGTCCGAGGACAGAGTGGGGGCCTGGGTCTGGGACAGAATGGGGGACCCTGGGTCTGGGGGCAGAGAGGGGCCCTGGGTCTGGGACAGACAGGGGACTGGGTCTGGGGAGAGAGGGGCCCTGGGTCTGGACAGATGGTGGGCCTGGGTCTGGGACAGAGGGGGGCCTGGGTCTGGGGCCAGAGGAGAGGCCCTGGGTCTGGACAGAGGGAGGGGGACTCGGATCTGTGACAGAGAGTGGGGTCGGGAAGAGTGGGGGCCCTGGGTCTGGGACAGACGGGGGAACCTGGGTCTGGAAAAGAGGGGCGCCCTGGGTCTGGGACAGACGGGGGCCCTGGGTCTGGGGACAGAAGGAGGGGACTCTGGATCTGTGGACAGAGGGGGGGTCTGGGACCGAGTGGGGGGCCTGGTTCTGGGACAGAGGAGGGGCCCTGGGTCTTGGACAAAGGGGGCCCTGGGTCTGGGGCAGAGGAGAGGCTGGGTTGGGACAGAGTGGGGGGACCCTGGGCTGGGACAGAGGAGGGGCCCCTGAGTCTGGGGCCAAGAGGCGGGGGCCCTAGGCAGGGGGAGGGAGCGGGACTCTGCATCTGTGACAAGAGGGGGGGCCTGGGAAGAGTGGGGGCCTGGTTCTGGGACAGATGGGGGACTGGGTCTGGATAGAGGGGGGGTCTGGACAGAGGGGGGACCCTGGGTTGGGACAGACGGGGGACCTGGGTGGGACAGAAGGAGGGGACTCTGGATCTGTGACGAGGGGGGCCCTAGGGTCTGGGACAGAGTGGTGGGCCCTGGTTCTGGGACAGAGGGGGGGACCCTGGGTCTGGGACAGGGGGGGGCCCTGGGTCTGGGGCAGAGGAGGGGTGCCGGGTCTGGGACACAGTGGGGGACCCTGGGTCGGGACACAGTGGGGGACCCTGGTCTGGGGCAGAGAGGGGCCTGGGTCTGGGACAGAGGAGGGGCCCTGGTCTGGTGACAGATGGGGGACCTGGGTCTGGGAAAGAGGGGGGCCCTTGGTCTGGGACAGAAGGAGGGGGGACTCTGGATCTGTGACAGAGGGACGGTCTGGAGACGAGTGGGGGCCCTGGTTCTGGGACAGAAGGGGGGAACCCTGGGTCTGGGACAGAGGGGGGACCCTGGGTCTGGGACAGAGTGGGGGACCCTGGGTCTGGGAAAGAGGGGGGTGGGTCTGGGGAGAGGAGGGGCCAGGGTTTGGGGACAGACGGGGACTCTGAATCTGTGACAGAGGGGGGGGTCTGGGTCTGGGACAGAGGGTGTGACCTGGGTCTGAGGACAGAGTGGGGGGCCCGGGTCTGGGTCAGAATGGGGGACCCTGGGTCTGGGGCAGAGGAGGAGGCCAGGGGTGGGACCAGAGGGGAATCTGAATCTGTGACAGAGGGGGGGGGTGGGTCTGGGACAGAGGTTGGTGTGACTGGGTCTGAGACAGAGTAGGGGGCCCTGGGTCTGGGACAGAATGGGGGGACCCTGGGTCTGGGGCAGAGGAGGGGCCCTGGGTCTGGGACAGACGGGGACTCTGGGTCTGGGGCAGAGGGGCCCGGTCTGGGACAGATGGTGGGCCCTGGGGTCTGGACAGAGGGGGGCCCTGGGTCTGGGGCAGAGGAGAGGCCCTGGGTCTGGGACAGAGGGAGGGGGGACTCGGGATCTGTGACAGAAGTGGGGTCTGGGACAGAGTGGGGGGCCCTGGGTTCGGACAGACGGGGGACCGGGTCTGGGAAGGAAGAGGGGGGCCCTGGGTCTGGGACAACGAGGGGGACCATGGGTCTGGGGACAGAAGAGGGGGACTCTGGATCTGTGACAGAGGGGGGGGTCTGGGACCGAGGGGGGGCCTGGTTCTGGGACAGAGGAGGGGCCTGGGTCTTGGACAAAGGGGGGCCCTGGGTCTGGGGCAGAGGAGAGGCTCTGGTCTGGGACAGAGTGGGGGACCCTGGGTCTGGGACAGAGGAGGGGCCCTGGAGTCTGGGCAGAGGAGGGGCCACTGGGACAGAGGGAGGGACTCTGCATCTGTGACAGAGGGGGGCCTGGGACAGAGTGGGGGCCCTGGTTCTGGGACAGAGTGGGGGAACTTGGGTCTGGGCAGCAGAGGGGGGGTCTGGGACAGAGGGGGGGCCTGGGTCTGGGACAGACGGGGACCCTGGGGGTCTGGGAAGAAGGAGGGGACTCTGGATCTGTGACAGAGGGGGGCCCTGGGTCTGGGACAGAGTGGTGGGCCCTGGTTCGGGACAAGAGTGGGGGACCCTGGGTCTGGGCAGAGGGGGGCCTGGGTCTGGGGCAGAGGAGGGGCCCTGGGTCTGGGACACAGGGGGGACCCTGGGTCTGGGACACAGTGGGGGACCCTGGTTCTGGGGCAGAGGAGGGGCCGGGTCTGGGACAGAGGAGAGGCCTGGGTCTGTGACAGATGGGGGACCCGGGTCTGGGGAAGAGGGGGGGCCCTTGGTCTGGGACAGAAGGAGGGGACTCGGATCTGTGGACAGAGGGACGGTCTGGGACGGAGTGGGGGCCCTGGTTCTGGGACAGAGTGGGGGACCCGGTCTGGGCAGAGGTGGACGGGGTCTTGGGACAGAGTGGGGGACCCTGGGTCTGGACAGGGGGGGGTGGGTTGGGGCAGGAGGGGGCCATGGGTCTGGGACAGACGGGGACTCTGAATCTGTGACAGAGGGGGGGGTCTGGTCTGGGACAGAGTGGTGTGACCTGGGTCTGAGACAGAGTGGGGGGGCCGGAGGCTGGGACCAGAATGGGGGACCCTGGGTCTGGGGCAGAGGAGGGGCCATGGGTCTGGGACAGACGGGGACTCTGAATATTGTGACAGAGGGGGGGGGGTCTGGGTTGGGACAGATGGTGGTGTGACCTGGGTCTGAGACAGAGTGGGGGGCCCTGGGTCTGGGACAGAATGGGGGGACCCTGGGTCTGGGGCAGAGGAGGGGCCCTGGGTCTGGGACAGACGGGGACTCTGGGTCTGGGGCAGAGGAGGGGCCCTGGGTCTGGGACAGATGGTGGGCCTGGGTCTGGACAGAGGGGGGGGGCCCTGGGGTCTGGGGCAGAGGAGAGGCCCGGGTCTGGGACAGAGGGAGGGGACTCTGGATCTGTGACAGAGAGGGGGTCTGGGACAGAGGGGGGGCCTGGGTCTGGGACAGAGAGGGGACCCTGGGTCGGGAAAGAGGGGGGCCCTGGGTCTGGGACAGACGGGGGACTGGGTCTGGGACAGAAGGAGGGACTCGGATCTGTGACCAGAGGGGGGGTCTGGGACCAAGTGGGGGCCCTGGTTCTGGGACAGAGGAGGGCCCTGGGTCTTGGACAAAGGGGGGCCCTGGGTCTGGGGCAGAGGGAGAGGCTCTGGGTTGGGACAGAGTGGGGGACCCTGGGTCTGGGACAGAGGAGGGGCCCTGGGTCTGGAACGATGGGGGACTCTGGTTCTGGGACAGAAGGGGGGCTGGGTCTGGGACAGAGGGAGGGGACTCTGGATCTGTGACAGAGTGGGTGGGACCTGGTCTGGAGAGAGGAGAGGGGGTGGGACCTGGTCGGGACAGAGGGGGTGGGACAGAGGGGGTGGGACCTGGGTCTGGGAGAGAGGGGGTGGGAACTGGGTCTGGTACAGAGTGGGGGACTCTGAATCTGTGGGTCTGGGGCAGAGGGGGGCTGGGGCTGTGTGACAGAGGGGGGGCCGGGTCTGGGACAGAAGGGGGGGCTTGGTTTGGGGCAGAGGGGGGCGTGGGGACAAAGGGGGGACCCTGGGTCTGGGACAGAGTGGGGGACCCGGGTCTGGGACAGAGGGGGGTGGGTCTGGGACAGAGTGGGAAGACCCTGGGTCTGGGACAGAGGGCGGCCCTGGGTCTGGGGCAGAGGAGGGGCCAGGTTCTGGGACAGACGGGGACTCTGGATCTGTGACAGAGGGGGGGCTGGGTCTGGGACAGAGGTGTGGTGTGACCTGGGTCTGAGACAGAGTGTGGGGCCCTGGTCTGGGACAGAAGAATGGGGGAGGACCCTGGGTCTGGGGCAGAGGAGGGCCCTGGGTCTGGGACAGATGGGGACTCGGGTCTGGGGCAGAGGAGGGGCCCTGGGTCTGGGACAGATGGGTGGGCCCTGGGTCTGGGACAGAGGGGGGCCCTGGGTCTGGACAGACGGGGACTCTGAATCTGTGACAGAGGGGGGGGGGCTGGGTCTAGGACAGAGGTGGTGTGACCTGGGTCTGAGAGATGAGTGGGGCCCTGGGTCTGGACAGAATGGGGGACCTGGGTCTGAGGCACAGGAGGGGCCTGGGTCTGGGGACAGATGGGGGACTCTGGGTCTGGGACAGAGGGGGGCCCTGGGTCTGGGACAGAGGGGGTGGGGACGAGGGGTGGGGACCGGGTCTGGGAGAGAGGGGGTGGGAACTGGGTCTGGTACAGAGTGGGGGACTCTGAATCTGTGGGTCTGGGGCAGAGGGGGGCTGGGTCTGTGACAGAGGGGGGGCCTGGGTCTGGGACAGAGGGGGGGCTTGGTCTGGGGCAGAGGGGGGCTGGGACAGAGGGGGGACCCTGGGTCTGGGACAGAGATGGGGGGACCTTGGTCTGGGACAGAGGGGGTGGGTCTGGGACAGAGGGGGAGACCCTGGGTCTGGAACAGAGGGCGGCCTGGTTGGGCAGAGGAGGGGCCATGGTTCTGGGACAGACGGGGACTCTGGATCTGTGACAGAGGGGGGGGCTGGGTTGGGACAGAGGTGGTGTGACCTGGGTCTGAGACAGAGTGGGGCCTGGGTCTGGGACAGAATGGGGGACCCTGGGTCTGGGGCAGAGGAGGGGCCTGGGTCTGGGACAGACGGGGACTCTGGGTCTGGGGCAGAGGAGGGGCCTGGGTCTGGGACAGATGGTGGGCCTGGGTCTGGGACAGAGGGGGGGCCTGGGCTGGGGACAGACGGGGACTCTGAATCTGTGACAGAGGGGTGGGGGCGGGTCTGGGACAGAGGTGGTGTGACCTGGGTCTGAGACAGAGTGGGGGGCCCTGGGTCTGGGACAGAATGGGGGACCCTGGGCTGGGGGCAGAGGAGGGGCCCTGGGTCTGGGACAGACGGGGGACTCTGGGTCTGGGGCGAGGGAGGGGCCCTGGGTCTGGGACAGATGGTGGGCCCTGGGTCTGGGGACAGAGGGGGGCCGCGGTCTGGGACAGTGGGGGGCCCTGGGTCTGGGCCATGAGAGAGGCCCTGGGTCTGGGACAGAGGGAGGGGACTCTGGATCTGTAGACAGAGAGTGGGGTCGGGACAGAGTGGGGGCCCTGGGTCTGGGACAGACAGGGGACCCTGGGTCTGGGAAAGAGGGGGGCCCTGGGTCTGGGACAGATGGGGGACCTGGGTGTGGGGACAGAAGGAGGGGACTCTGGATCTGTGACAGAGGGGGGGTTGGGACGAGGGGGGCCCTGGTTCTGGGACAGAGTGGGGGACCTGGGTCTTTGACAAAGGGGGGCCCTGGGTCTGGGGCAGAGGAGAGGCCCTGGGTAGGGACAGAGTGGGGGACCCTGGGTCTGGGACAGAGGAGGGGCCCTGGGTCTGGGACAGATGGGGGACTCTGGGTCTGGGACAGAAGGGGGGCTGGGGCTGGGAAGGAGGGAGGGGACTCTGGATCTGTGACAGAGGGGGTGGGACCTGGGTCTGGGAGAGAGGGGGTGGGACCTGGGTCTGGGACAGAGGGGGGCCTAGGTCTGGGAGAGAGGGGGTGGGAACTGGTTCTGATACAGAGTGGGGGACTTTGAATCTGTATAGAGGGGGGGTGGGTCTGGGGCAGAGGGGGCTGGGTCTGTGACAGAGGGGGGGCCTGGGTCTGGGACAGAGGGGGGCTGGGTCTGGGGCAGAGGGGGGCTGGGACAGAGGGGGGACCCTGAGTCTGGGACAGAGTGGGGGACCCTGGGTCTGGGACAGAGGGGGGTGGGTCTGGGACAGAGTGGGAGACCCTGGGTCTGGGACAGAGGGCGGCCCGGGGTCTGGGGCAGAGGAGGGGCCATGGGTCTGGGACAGACGGGGACTCTGAATCTGTGACAGAGGGGGGGGGTCTGGGTCTGGGACAGAGGTGGTGTGACCTGGGTCTGAGACTGAGTGGGGGGCCCTGGGTCTGGGACAGAATGGGGGACCCTGGGTTGACTGGGCAGAGGAGGGGCCCTGGGTCTGGGACAGATGGGGGACTCTGGGTCTGGGGCAGAGGAGGGGGCCCCGGGTTCTTGGACAGATGGTGGGCCCTGGGTCAGGGACAGAGGGGGGCCCTGGGTCTGGGACAGAGGGGGCCCTGGGTCTGTGGCAGAGGAGGGGCCCTGGGTCTGGGACAGACGGGGTCTCTGGGTCTGGGGGAGGAGGGGGCCCAGGTCTGGGACCGATGGGGGACCCTGGGTCTGGGACAGAAGGAGGGGACCCTGGGTCTGGGACAGAGGGGGGCCCCAGGGGTGGGGCAGAGGAGAGGGCCTGGGTCTGGGACAGAGGGGGGGACTCTGGATCTGTGACAGAGAGGGGGGTCTGGGTCTGGGACAGAGGGGGGGCCCTGGTCGGGACAGAGTGGGGGGCCCTGGGTCTGGGAAAGACGGGGGACCCTGGGTCTGGGAAAAAGAGGGGGCCCTGGGTCTGGGACAGACGGGGGACCCTGGGTCTGGGACAGGAGGGCACTCTGGATCTGTGACAGAGGGGGGGTCTGGGACGAGTGGGGGCTGGTTCTGGGACAGAGTGGGGGACCCTGGGTCTGGGACAGAGGGGGGGCCTTGGGTCTGGGACAGATGGGGGACCTGGGGCTGGGACAGAGGGGGGACCCTGGGGCTGGGACAGAGTGGGGACTCTGGATATGTGACAGAGGGGGGGTGGGACAGAGGGGGGGTGAGACCTGGGTCTGGGGACAGGAGGGGGGGGTCCTGGGTTCTGGGAGAGGGGGGAACCCGGGTCTGGAAGAGAGGGGGTCTGGGAGAGAGGTGGGTCCTGGGTCTGGGACAGGGGGGGAAGCCTGGTCTGGGACAGAGTGGGGGACCCTGGGTCTGGTACAGAGGGGGGGCTGGGTCTGGGACAGAGGGGGGACCCTGGGTCTGGGACACTAAGAGTGAACTGTGGCCTTGGGGCATGGAGGATGGAGGCACTCTGGGCTTCTAGCACCTGTTATTGTAACAGGCTTAATGTCTAGTAAGAATATAAGTATATACAGCTAAAATGAACAGTCAGTAAATGAGCAAGTTGTTTTTAAATTTGTGAAATGGAAAGTAATTTGTAATTTCTTTTTTGTAATGTATATATAGTTACTTACGGTACTCTGGAAAGTTCAACATTGTTAAACATTATGTACTCAGTGTAATCACCAGCACTAATAGTCTAGTAACAGTATTTTTATTTAATTTAATAAAAGCTGAAGTTTTTAAATGAAGCCGAGTGACCGCTGTGTATTGAACCGAGGAGTGCGGACCAAGAGCCTTTCTATTGTCGTTGCTAGTACACACACATATAACTAGTCAACTTAAAGGGTATCTCTACTCAAAAAGTGTGCATACTGTTTTTCATTTAAATGAAGACCGTGGGGTAAAGAAGCTATGTCTTACCTCAATTAATCTGACAGGACCAGGTTGGGAACCATTTAAACTTACCCACAATCACTGCTGCTTCCTTTGGCAGGTCACGACTTTAGCCACGCTTCCTTATACTGCATGGGCATGCACATTTTTACCCAGCTTTTGGCTTACCATTTCCATTATGTGAACTATTTATATTGTTACGAAGAGGTGCAGAATCATCTAGCAATTAATTTCAGAGCTTATATTCCTGTGGAAATGTTGATTTTACGTACCTGACCGCCCCTGATAATCAAAATTCATCCCACTCATCACGGAGGTCCTCATGTTCGATGGGAGCAAATTCCACCATTTGTACTCAAAACCTAAAACTGCTTCTGTACCAGCAGGGCATTTATTACATGCTATGGAAGCAATCAAATAAATAGAATCAGGCAGATGAATACTTTTCTGGAAGAAAATAACATAATTTCACTCAGTGATTCATATTTAATGCAGCAGTGGTGGACGAAGTGTATAAACCATGTAATTGCGTAAAAGACCAACTGTGGTACATTTAATGGGGAGGTAGGAAAGCCTACTATTACCTCAATGAGTAGTTGCTATCACAATTGGTGATCCGTCAAAGTTACAATTGTGTTGTTGCTGATGCCTCATCGCCTCTACAACCAAAGCCCGATTACATCTCATACAGATGGGTTAACAGTGGATTAAACATGCCACCTGCGCCATGGAATGCCAGGAAATCCCGAAATTCAGGAGATTTTATTTTCTAGTGGTGCAGTACCAGTTGTGACGATCGCTAGAACTGCCTAGAACTCAGCTAGAAGTCCTGTACTGCGATCACCTGATCTCCCTGCTGCAGACTCCTCCTTACAGAATGGTAAGTGGATGAACTTCTGCCACAGACACAGGAGAGTTTACCAGTAAAATATTAATTAGTTTTGGAGTTGTGCAGCACTGTACTGTAACTTTTTATATTGGGTTTTTATGACAACCTCTGTGCAAAGTGTTGGGGGGAGAAGGTCCATCCTGTATTTTCTGTAATATGGAGGTCCCTGACCCATTTGCTGTAATATGGAGGGTGCCTGGCCCATTTGGTGTAATATGGAGGGGTCCCTGGCCCATTTGCCGTAATATGGAGGGTCCCTGGCCCATTTGCTGTAATATGGAGGTCCCTGGCCCATTTGCTGTAATATGGAGGTCCCTGGCCCATTTTTGATAGACAAATCAGCAATTTTGATTGGTCTATCGGGGGGAAAAACCCCATCTACCAGAACCAGACCTTCCATAGATTTTAGCTTGAAATCTATGGAAGGTCTGGTTCTGGTAGATGGGGTTGATTGAAAATTTAAAAAAAGATTGTCGGTGCAAGGTGAGGATATTTGATTGGTTCTTCTTATAAGATTTACAATCGTTTTGGACAATTGCAAATCCGATCAGAAGAATATTGGACCGTGTACGCCCACCTTTACAATATACCTTCAATCCACCAAAAATTCAGTTTCCCCGCATGTTACTATCTGATTGCGATGCGATCCGCACAATGTTGCATTATCAGAACGCATGCAAAACAGCAGCGCAGACAAATTAGCCAACACAACTGTGCACTTTGACTTGTGATTGAAACACAATTGCGATGGAATTGCATGTTAAAACCTGCTAGTTTGGCCAGTACCAAAAAAGTGAATTCTGTAAATTTACTAAACATGTATGTAAACTGAATTGCATCTCCCTATATTTGTTATTGGGGAGCTTTTCCTGATACAGGGAAAGAATGGGGTTCCTTATGCCTCCTGGTGGATGACTGCTGCAAGTACATGACAGGGAAGAAAGTTTATCTTAATCCCTTAGCTAATTAGGTGTGACATTGTGAGCCAAATGAGCCAAGCTAGGTTGGCTAGCTAGAACTAAATTTAAGTCCAGTTGATCTAACTGAATACAACATATATAACTTTATGATGCTCCAGCATCATAATCCCATAAGATGCCAGTGGCCCATTGAAGACCTGGATCCCTCCCCTGTTCACAGAGCCCGACTCTCTGCATGGGAAAGACTCCACCAACTGGCAACCAGCACTTATCTGTAGTGAAGTCTGAGGAGCTCCAGCAACTCTGGGTGGTCTGAAGGGGAGGCCTGAGACGCATGAGATTCTAAGAGCTCTATTATAATAAGGCACAATACAGGGCCCGGTCTGACAGACGCCGGAGATAACCTACAGACCCCACTACCCAGGGCATCCAAACGCGTCCCAAATTCCACCCCCTGACCCAATCTCAAACAAATAATAAGGACAATAGTTTTTTAAATCAGATGGAATCGCCTTGGGCCTCCAAGTGTCACTAGTTTAGCGAAATAGGGGATAACCCCATTACTCCGATCCACAGTAGATGCGCATTGAAACCAATCAGCGAAGGGGCCCAGCTGCCAGCTCACTGGTAATAAAGGAAAACATTGAAGGAATAATTCACTGAGAAAGTGAACTATTCCTTTAATGCATTAATTGAACAATGGGGTAATAGAGCTATGTCTTTAGAAATTTACCTTGTGCACGATCCACTGACAGCTTCACTGACAGGTCATAACCATTTCCGGTTTTTCCTAACTATAGCGTGCATGTACACATACAAGATTCAACAAATACCACAGATGGGGAAACTGCATGAGAGCTCTACAAGCAAAAATCTCAAAACCCAAAAGACTTTAAGGGAATGTCCACCCCCAAAACCATAATTTAATATGTTATTGGCCATTATCCAAGCATTAAAACAAAACAAACCGCATAAAAATACATTCAGACAATACATATCTTTTTACAACCTTCTTTTTGCAGGCCAGGAGCATCTCCTGCGTAGCCTTCATCCTCCCTAGTGCACCCCTCCCACACACATACACCATCTGGATCCATCTTCACTCCCCCTTCCATCTAGCATAAAATTCCTTCACTATACGATAGATGCCCCCTTCCCAGACCTAACTGCCATGAAATTTCTTTAAAAAAAATAATAATCAGAACTGTACTTACAGCCCTTCATTTCCTCTGTGCTCTCCATGATGTCAGCCGTGTCTGTGATTGGCTGCATCAATCACAGATGCGGCTGCCGGTCCAGCCCCCTGCTTGCAAGTTTTAGGGAGCTGGATTAATGCGCCAGAGGAGCCAAGGGACTGTAAAGGTTCATACAGATATGCAATCACGGGTGCCGACCCACAACACACAATGTGTACGAAGACCGTTTCACCCGATAATCGTGCCGTGTATGGGCTCTTTATCGACCTAAACGGCCGTTCGGTCGGGGATCGTTGCACAAAAAATACTCTCAACTCTAAGGGAGAAAGATTGGCATAACCGTTTGAACATTCTACTATGATCAACCAACCCAACAACCAATAAACTCTTAAACTATCAAAAAATCTTACAGATAAATGAAGGATCAGCTTTCTTCCAATAAAAAATAACTAAAGAGAAACAAGGCATTCCAGAAATTGATGAAGATACTCTCTTATCGGCCTTAAAATATCAGTTGAAATTTCTACCTGCTGCATCATACTATGATATGTCATTAAAAATGTACACAATCGGACGTGGTTTTCTGCCGCATCCGGTCGCCCATTCATCCTATTCGGAGGAACGAATGTTCAGACGCAGGTCGGCCAAAAGCCATGCAATTTTTTTGCTATTTTTTTATACTATCGGTCGATCAGGCCAAAAAATTGCATAGTGTGTACACAGCCTTACAGACTAGCCATTCAGAGTTCAAGAAAAATATGAAACTGTGTCTTTAGAATAGTACTTACTAGTTCCATTTGAGTAAGAATTGATCGGACATGGCTCACAAGAACTGGAATTTGTCTGGTAGAAACCTGGGTTACAGGGTGGGCACTTCTTCTTGACACCAGACGCTGGCAGAGACACAGAATCTTTCACACTCTCACTGCAGATCTTGGGCTCAATCCATTTATACATCATCTGAGTCTGTAAATTAAATAAAGAGTAAATGAGGGTCTGCAATTTAAGAAAGAGCTGGATTTCATCTTTTACTTTGTGGTGAATATATTATTTACCTACCTCTCCATTGGTATCACAAGGTGTATGCGTGTAGAAATAATCTTTCTCTGTACAGGGAGGACGAGGGGTACAAGAAGATGATCCAGGTTCTAAAAGTAGAAACAGAATTGGGGTACAACACAGATTTAAAAAAGCTTTGGCTGATCTGTATATCTTGTTGTATTTACTATATTTACACTCATAATCTAAGCCTTGCTAACCCAACTATAAAGTCACTCTGGATAGCAACAAAAGCAGAAGGAAAAACACCCACCAGTAAAAACAGAAACTGTGCCCTTTAAACAGTAAAGGCTTCTAGTTTGGTCATTGCATCAGAGCCTTCTTATAGCAAATGGTACTTTTTCAATCTCATACTATAAAATAGCATAGCCCAATTTACAGTAAAGTGGCCATAGACAGATTGATATCACAGGCAAAAATATAGATCACCTCAAAATTTCTGCCCACATCGATAATGAAACCAGGACGATTTCTTCAGCATACACAAAGCGATAATCAGCCAATATTATTGCTACGTCTATGGCCATCATAATCCATGAACCAGGGAATCATTCCTCACTTCCATAATTCCGAAAACAGTGGGTGGAGTAATTGCTTACACATTTACCCACATCATTGAAGGAAGTGAACTGATCCCTTCCAACTTCTATCTTTTTGTGTCTTCTTAAGTGTGTCTATGAATTCACTTAGGTAATATTACAATTAGCATTACCAATCTGCCAAAGAAGCCATCAAGTTAAGAAAAAGGAACTCTTTGTCCAATGGCTATTTTGCTTTTCAAACATTTCACCAGGGCCCCTTCTCTAATGAGGCAGAGTGAGACATTTGTCTAAAGCGGCGCCTCTGTGGTAATGGGAAAAGGCATCAGAAAACAAGAACTGCCCCTTAAAAAAAATATGTGTGCTGGGAGCGCTCCAGGGGCACCATTCAAGTGCCCCTCTTGCCCCCTCGGACCCCCTTTGGTTTTGCTCAAAACCGATGTGGGGATTAATGGTAATTTACCCCTGTAGTGCTGGGATCCTGATCCCCTGCAGTCCCTCAGCGAAAAAAGGAGTCCCTGGGATCTCAGAGGACTTCCTCTGACTCCTGGGACCTCCCCTGGTCTTCCCCAAAATAGCCCTGGTTGTCTAGTGAAGGAAGTGAACTTGCAATCAGCACTGATCACAAGTTCACTTTCTGCTATGGTAAAACGGTGTTAAACGGAATAGTATAGGCATAGGCAACCAGTAGATCTCCAGATGTTTGAAAACTACAACTTCTAGAGTTCCTCTACAAGCACTCTGCAAGTAGGGAATGCTGAGAGTTGTAGTTTCCAAACATCTGGAGATCTACTGAATGCCTGCAATATTATTTGTGAATAGATAAAAGAGTTCCATTCCCAAAATTAACTTCCCTGGTGGTCGAATGTATGGTACAGAACTGCGATGTTCATTCACACTGACAGCTTACTATAGTATTTGTAAATTGATCAAAGAGATCCATTCACAAATAGAGCAGGAGCACCCTGGTGGTTGAGTGGAGGCACTGCACTGTGATCAGCTCTTTGATCACAGTTCAGTACCTGCTATATAGTCACACTGACAGATTACTATAATATTTGTTAATGGATCAAAGAGTATTTGCTATTTAAAGGCTTAGAAAAATGTAAAGGCACGGATATTAGGTAATCAGTTCATTGATGCCCATATTCTAACTTCGTTATCTTTCCCAAAGATGACCACCATCGTAAAAAAATTAAAGTGAAACACATTTACAAAATATCTTAAAGTGATAAGATTTTTTTTTTTTTTTTTTAACAATCAGATTATAAAAAATGCCCTTTTCCAAGCTGCACAAAAACTGCCTAAGCTGTGGGCGGGCACCCTGATGAAGCCTGTACGTGGGATTTTCCACGAGGGTGAAACGCGCGTCGGTGCTTTTCCTTAAGGGGTACCCCTGTTGAGCCTCGGGATTGATCCGGTGTGTCGGTCTGTTATACCGTTTTGGAGCCAAAGTGTCCAGTGTGCTTTCTTGTAGGTTTCCTTGAGGCGCAATACCAGCAGCCCCTGTGCGGGACCATTGGATCCGGCGGGTGAAATCCCGGCGTGGACCACCTGTGTTGCCATCGGCCCAATTGGAGTGAGTAGTCTCAGGATTATTACCCAAGAGCAGCATCTGGATCATCTCACACGAAGTCCCGCCGGATACCAGTATAAACCCAGGGGAGCTGGATGAACGTCTCTGTAACTCTATCCATTTTATTTACTCATCTATTGATACACTGTACATGACTACAGGACTGTGGATCATAACCGAGGAACGGGGGGATCTCCCTTTTGTATATGTTTCTGTGCCACTTACGGGGGACGCCCCGGTTTTAGAGTTTATATTGGATGGGGGGGTTGTACTATTTTATGGCGATTATGGTTTGTTTCTTGCTATGGCTGAATAAAATTGTCAGGTTTTGCTGTTCAACAGCGTAGTGCTCTATCTATAGTGTACTTTATTAGAGGGCCCTTGGCTCTATTTTTTAGCTAATATACTTACCGTATATTATAGTTATCTGTGTGTGGGCCAATTCTATCACAATTGTCTTCTTTACTTCCCCATTATCCACCAGTATCTCTTTCCCACTTTTTCAACTCTTACTTTGACAGTTATCCATCTGCTTCCCAGTTTACTTTCTGTCAGTATATCTATCAACGGTATTATCTATCCTTTATATTTTTTATGTCTTTATTTCTTTTATCTTTTACATTTCTTTGATCTTTTATCTCTTTGATCTCTTATCTCTTTGATCTCTTCAACCTTTTTTATCTCTTACCTTTTTGATTTCTGATCTCATTTTTTTTTATTTCTTATCTTTTTATATCTCTTTGATCTCTTATATTTTTGTATCTTTTATCTTTTTTTTTTTTATTTCTGATCGCTTTAATCTTTTTTTTATCTTTTTTATCTCTTTGATCTTTTTTATCTCTTTTATCTCATCTCTATTTTTTATCTCTTTGATCTCTTTGATCTTTTTTGTCTCTTTGATCTCTAATATTTTTTCTTTCATCCCATATCTTTTTCTCTTTGATATTTTTTATCTTTTTTATCTATCGCTTTTTTATCTCTTCCAGCTTTTTCTCTTTGATCTCTTATCTTTTTTTCTTTTTGGTGTTTTATCTTTTTGATCTTTAATCTCATATATTTTTTTATCTTTTATATTTTTTTTATCTCTTATCTTTTTGACCTCTTTTATCTGATATCTTTTTTTACCTCTTTGATCTCTTATCACTTATCTGTTTTATCTCTTATCTTTGTTAGCACTTTTCTCTTTGATCTTATATCTTTTTACCTCTTTTTTAAACTATGTTATCTTATTTTATCTCTTTGATCTCTTATCTTTATGATTTTTGTATCTCTTTGATCTCTTATGACTTTTATCTGTTGTATCTCTTATCTGTTTTATCTCTTATCTTTGTTATCTGTTTTCTCTTTGATCCCATATCTTTTATCTTTTTGATCTCTTATGTTTTTTCTCTTTGATCTCTTTCATACCTTATCCTTTTCTATCTCTCCTATCTTTTTGATCATCTCTCTCTTTTACTTATCTCATATTTTTTTAATCTCTTTTCTCTTATCTCTTGTCTCTATGTCTTATCTTTTTTATCTCTTATCTTTTTTTAACTTTTTTATTTCTTTGGTCGCTTATCGTTTTATCTTTTTTATCATTATCTCTTTGATCTCTTTTATCTTTTTTATCTCTTTGATCCTTTATATTTTATCTTTCTGTGCCCCCACCCCCTTGTAAAGTTTGAATTTGCAAGTGTTTAGCCATGGCTACAACCGAAAGCCACACTCACAACCAGAAGTCATGCCCACTTCACTGCAGCTGTGCACGCCACCTAATACAGATGGGAAGCGCCGTTTTACAAAGTTTGATTTAGGTGCCAAATACCCTAGAAGTGCCCTGTGCCCCCCACTGCAAAACTATGATGGGACCCCTAGAAGTGCTTTGGGTGTATGTTGTGTTTGTGACCATAAAAGAGAGATATCTTTCCTGTGGCCCTGCATATGTTTGAAAACTACAACTTTCAACACTTACCAACAGCAGATGGCAGCAGGAAATGCTGGAAATTTGCAAACATATGGTGGGCCACAGGATGAACATCCCTGCTATACAACTAAATTGCATACTTCATTCTAAATACATAAAACATAATTGTATTTTACATATATTCATTATTGGGCTTTTTTAAAAAACATTTATACTTTTAGTTTGAAATTGTATGGGTTGTGTGTGTTTTTATTGTTGTGTGTGTGTTTGTGTTGGAGAGACACAGTTTGTAGTTAGTGTAGAATTGGACCCAAGGACCCATGTGACCCTGAAACTTCCAAATGTATATGTTTGACCCATTAAAGTCAATGTGAAAAAATGTCCTGAAATTCGTGAATAACGGATTCCTTAGCTAAAAGATAGCATATTACATGTTGAGAATGTCTGTACTGAATTTCTCTAGCTTGAAAACTGGAAAGAGATGCTGTCCAAAAGAGTGGAAGCATAAAAGATAACATAGTAACATAATAATATAGTAATGGAGGTTGAATAATCCTCCATATTTTAATACCAGTAAATATAAATATTTTTTAGTTTTAGTATTTAGCCCACTCTTAAAGCTAGACAATTAATTTGCCATACGCTTGTTAAGGTTCTCATTCATCCAGTTCATAGTATATCTGTTGTATTCAGTTAAATTAACTGGACATATAGTTAAGTTCTTAAAGTCCAGTTGATCAATTGAATACAATAGATAATTTGCCATATCTACCTGCCATATATATATATCTTGAAATGTGATTACAAAATGAATGGTCTAAACTAAATTTGTTAAAATACCTGCATATTTATCTTGCTCACACGGGGTACAAGAAGTAGCTCCTCGGGTAGAGAAGGTGTTTTTAGGGCACAGTTGGCAGGTAGATGTTCCACTGGTAGATGTGAATGTTCCTGGTTTACAAGGGAAACATTCTGAAGTGTATGCAACACCTGCGTAAATAGCAACCAGCAAAATTTAAATGTAATTCATTGATGAATCATACAACAAAATTTCAACTTTTATGCTTAGCCAATGTTCTAAGTTCTAACCATGCACATAAAATGTACTAGAAGAGACCAATTACTAAGGCAGACATCACTACAAAATGATGTAGTATGACAACGGGAAGCATACTGTACATTATTTTATCCCTAAAGGTCATGATAAATTTGCATTGGAAATCGCTTAATTCCTCTGCTGCATTTCTTTGTACTGTAAAGGTTATATATATTTGCATTACCTGTAACGTGAATTTTCTTCACAAGCACAGGTTTAGGAACATCACCTCCCAAGTAGAAAGCAGTTGTTTTCCAATAAAGAACATTATTGCCTTTAGTTAGCGTCACCTAAAAATATTACAAATCACCAAAGCATTATTCATTTGCAAAGTATTTCTATCAACTGTACATACATTTGACTTTCTGTGTGGTCACGTATTTCACAACATAACTCCTCAGTGACCCAAAAACTTGTGAATTTGCCTTTAGCGAGGCATTTTGTGGAAAAGGGACACGGAGGGAGGGACATGAGGTTTATGGTATTGGAGAGTATTCCCTTAAACTTTCAAGGTGATAGGGAACACAGACCAGCATGGATACATTCATATTGTATGCCTTCCAATGATTGTATGTTATCTGTATTCCCACCAGTTGGGGGTGTATAGGGAGATGCTTATACTTAAAGTTGCTTAGAACTTGGGACTCCGCACTAGGGTTAACTGTCTCTATTGTAACAGAAACTCTAGGTCACTTCCTGTCCACATACTATATATTGTTGAAAAAATGCATGTTAATATACAGTCACATGTTACTTGAGAAAGGGCGCTGTGACACCCGAAACGTCGCTTGTTGTTGAACATGTGACAAGATTTAATAAAGACAAACGTGTTTTATATGGAGGAGTGCTGCTTCGTTTCTATGTGATATTGAATATTTGGCAGGACTGCGGAGCCTGTGTTGAAGCCTGCACCCACTGTTATCCCTATTGCTACGGAGTGCCGCCGACATTTTTGTGTTATATATATATATATATATATATACAGTATTACTACAACAATCAATATTTTGGTACTGCACAAAGTACCTTCATCAGTACCAAAAACAATACTGTTTTGGTACGGATGAAGGTACTTTGCGTGGTACCGAAATTTTGATTGCTGTATTAAGATATATTTGATTAAAAAATACAGGGTGCCAGGAGCACTTTACTTGATGAGTGTAAGGTGCTCAGACATTTTGGCTATAGTCCTAAGGCTGAGGCCACACTGCAACACACAGGAATCTTGTGCGTTTTGCATTTGCACGTGCCTTTTTTGCATGCGATTTTAACATTTTCTTTTATGGAAACGCATGCATTAACACACCAAGAATAGTAAACGCATGCGTTACCAAAACGCGAACGGACGCGCAATCGCATTCACAGCAGAAATCAAGAGCACAGCCAGGGAAGAAACTGAATTTGGAAGTGAAAATAAGTCCATGTAGTGCATGCAAAGGGCACAGGGAAGGACCTGGGCTTTTGACGCCCCTAGTATAGAGTGCGGCAGGCCAGTTCCTGTCGGAGGTAGCAAACATTCCTTGCTATAGGCATTCCTCCACCCTTTCAACCACAAGATCAGGTGATAATACACTTGATATTACCCATACTTGATTTCTCAAATCTATGTAGATGACTTACATAACAGACCAATTTCTACATTTGTCAGTTTTGTTGCGCAAGTACAAGCCTTAAAAACAAGTTTTTGAAAACGCAATACCATAAGAAGATTACCACTTAATGTACTAAATAATAAGACTTGTTTTTCCACTTTGGGAATTCTAGTAATAGGATACATAAAACATAAATACTATGAGATCCAGTTCAGTGGTGGCTAGTGAAATTGCTTCAGGGTTTGAAATGTTTGCTAACATGTAAATGCTGAAGATACACTAATGCTTAATCAGAGACATTGGAATTATTTATGAAAATATTGTAATGGTTAGAAAAAAGCGGTTAAAATGTTGTTTAACAGGAGAATACAGTGTAGTTATTATGCCAACCAACTTTGATTGTTAGATGGGACAGGTTAGACCTGGCAAAATTTCCATGTGCAACAAATAAAGAGAATTTAAAGAGAGAGTCTTTAATGAGCATTAACAGAGCTGAGAATTCTGATCTGGTATTACACTTTGCATGACTATAACCAAAAATGCAAAATAGCAGCAAAAAAGTCACACAAAAATTTGCAGGTACAATATTTTAAATTATTTTAATGGCTGTGTGGGTGTCTGTCTCCCTGACAGTAAATAAATATAACTTAACTGTCAGCTGGAAGCCACAGCGCTCGCGCTACTGCCTCTGTCTATGGGATTCAGAGTCAGACACAGTCATTCTACTAGAATCTGGCAGAACGCCACCTGCTGGTTGGAAGTGGAACAACACAGTAAATCTACCTGGAAGGAGGTCAGCCTCACTGCACAGAGGTTCCGCCCCTGCCCACGTGCCATTTCAGGAATGACTGCACATGCACAGCATCTGGGCTCTTACTCCTACTGGCTACTAACATAACATGAGGTAAATTAGGAGGATTGTGACTGTTAATGATGTTTGACTCTTCTCTTGGCCCTTGGATCCTTCACTTGGAAATGCTGCTAGGGGCCCCCTTGTATAATAAGGACTTGTAATTAAATAAATAAGCCTTGCTTGGGCCCAGCGTATCTATCTATCTATCTATCTCCATATCTGTCTATCCATGCATCCATCTATCTCCATATCTGTCTGTCTATATCCATATCTATCTAGATATATGTCTGTCTATCTATCTCTCTATCTGCCTATTTATCTATCTATAATACATAAGGCTCTGGCATTTCAATGGGGAGGTGCAGTGGCGAGAATCTATATAATCAGTCACTCAGTGATGTCAGTGATGAGTAACCTCCTGTATTCACTGCCCTCCCCTTTTCTCTCTCCCTGCCTGTATTAGTAATGTAGATAACAAGCCCGTTTTTGTACATTGACTGACTGACTAACAGACTGAATTACTGTGATGATAAGGAGGAGCGAGAGGCCTAATCAATTATGACTCACAGGAATGTGCTCGCTCCTCCTTATCAGCACAGTATTTCAATCAGTCAGTGTAACAAACCGGAACTGCACCAGGTGAGAGACGATGTTTATTGTCTTCTGTTAGTTTGAGATAGAAATGGCAGTTTACTATTTGTATGTACAAAAACGGCTTTTTATCTACATTACTAATACAGTGAGGGAAAGACAGGGAGGGGGCGAGACAGAGTGCCTGTGCCTCGTGTTTTTATATGGTCAGGGAACTCCTTGGTGGCGTAATATCCTTATATTACACTGTAGGTAGCGTATTATCCCTTATATCTATCACTCCATCTATCTATCTCTCTCTCTATCTATCTATATCCATCTGTCTGTCTATCTATCTATCTCCATATCTGTCTGTCTACCTATCTCTCTCTCTCTACCTTATATCTGCCTATCTATATATCTTATATCTATCTCCATATCTGCCTATTTCCCAAATAATAAGATAGATATAGACAAACAGAGAAAGAAGAAAGATACCTATATAGATAGACTAGCAAAAATGTGCCTGTTGGTGCACAGTGGAAATTATGTGTGTATGTTTTGCTATGTGTAGTTGCAGTGCTCACAGGAACCATCAGGAAACATCCAGGGGGCAATAATAAAATTAGTCTGAAGGTCCTAAAAAAAACCAACAAATAATCGCATCATATTAAATGAACAAACACACACTTATATCCTCCCTTACCTATACTATCTGCCAGCTAGAATATAGAGGGTCTATGTGGAATAAACCTGCAGGTATGAGAACTGACCCAAGCAATCTAAACAGCACCTTTGGGCAATCAAAAGCAGCCCATATATCCGATTTTACTTTCCCGACTGAGTGCTCCCGCAACATTAGACCGATCCTCCAAGAACCGCCTGTCTGTGGCATAGAAGAATGGGAAAGGTGGTTCTGGCAAGATCAAACTAATATTGCATGAGCGCTTGGTTGGATAAGTAAAATCGTATATATGTATAGCCACCTTAAATCCTATACAGTATCCCGATTAACATGCAAGGCTCATATTTATTAGTATTTACCACAACAAGTTTAACTAACCTATGGGGTTAGGACTTGGGAGCACAGGATACTGATTGAATATACATGTTAGGGAGAGGTGTGGATAGAGGAGCTAAAAGCTCCACACAGAGTATAAAATGAAATAGAGCCTTCTTATAACAGAAGGTTCCTCATAGAATCATATTATTATAATAGCATTGCCTTAATAATCTAACATATAAACACATATTTCTCACTTAAAGAAATGGGTGGGGACATGCAAAGTATCTTATTTAGTGCCTGTGGCAAAGGCATGTGTCTAGATATAATACAGCCTAATGGTATAGAGCAGGCATGTTTAACTTGTGACCTTTTACGTGTTAGAATACTGGGAGTTGTGGTTTTCACTGTTTGCAGTAAGTTTTTTCTTAATATCCTGTAGCTAAGGCATCTGTCTAGATCCAATACAGCCTAAGCTTGTGACCTTTCACATGTTTGAAAACTACAAATCCCAGCATTCTCTGTTTTGCAGTTAGTGTCTTCTTAATGAACTTTTTACATGTTTAAAACTACAACTCCCAGCATTCCCTAACTGCACAGAATTCTGGAATAAAGAAATTTTCCTGACTTACAGACATTAAAAACCCACGGTCATTCTTTAGCGCTTCCTACCCAAGGGTTTGAACATGCAAGTGATTCATATGCCCTTCCCTTACATCCATAGCTATTAGACTATTGGATTAGGTAAGCATTATCTGGGTCGATTGGTTGGCGCAACGTTAATGCCCGCTTTGCGGCGGCAGTGCGAGTACCAGAAGAGGCACTCGTGCGGCCGTTTCAAAGTATTTTACCAGAGATTGCGTGCCTCTTTACACGTAAGTTAAACACCAACTAATAGCTGGCGATAAATACTTATGTGCGGGTGAGATTCACCCCAAATCGCACAGCCTCTGGTAAATCCCATACCAGAGATTTGCCCAGAGAGCACACACTTATAATAAAGTCTAAAGTTTTGTGCACACATGCGATCGCCGGTGCCGACGCATGACGTGTGTGAACGTCCGCTTTGGATTATATTTGTGGCGTGTATCGACAGAACAGCCATTTTAGCCGATAAAGTGCCCATACATGGCACGATTATCGGTCGTTCGTACACATCATGCGTCATGGGTTGGCACCCGTGATCGCATGAACCTTAAGGCTGGGTAAACACCAGTAACGAACCAATAGTGCCACAGATTAGTCGGCTGGAAATATGTGATGGTGTGGGGCGGCCAGCTGCAACTGAGTTTGGTTGTCAGTCTCAGACAAATGGGTCAGTTAGTAAATCACGGCCAATCATGCAGTTCCCTATGGGACCACATGATCAGTCTGTCACATGCGCTGTGACCAACAGTCATCTGTCCTGGCAGGGCTCTTACACAAAGCAGATGCTCAGTTGGGACACATGTATTATATGTATCCAGACAAAATGGTATTAACCTGCAGATTTGAACACAGATCCAGGCAATCCTGCCACAATGTGCAATTCAATCTGAACAGCTCCATTGGACATCCTGAGACCCTACACAGGATCCAGAATAACATGCTAGGTTCATTACCACAGCAAGTTCCAGATTTACAGTCACTATGGGGTTAGGAAACACAGAATTCTGATTAGCTTGACAAATTATGGAGAGGTTTGGATAAAGGAGCTAAAAGCTCCCCACAGGGTATAAAATGAACTAGAGCCTTCTTATAACTGAAGGTACCTGACAGCCTCATGTTTAAAGGGCAAGTCCAGCCCTAAAACGAAAACTTACATACAGGTAAATCACCCCCCAAAACCCTAAACGGTAATAGTTTGAAATGTGAAATATAGAAGTCTAACCTGAAATCCTGCACAATGTCCTGTTTCTTGTTTCTGCTTCCAGGTTCTTCCAGTTAGCAACTGTCAGTTATGGATTTGACAGTTGACATCACAGCCAATGACTGAATGTTAATCCCCTATCTGCCTCTTCTGAGCATGCCCAGGCTCAGTACCCACTCAGTACAGGTTTCTAAATTAATCAGTTTCCATGAGGCATCCAGAAGCATAGCAGGCATATAGTAATGAATTCATAGGACAAAGTATGATATATCAACATATTTTAAAGAGGCCGTTCTTTCTAAAAGATGTTCTTATGAGGGTGGAGTTGTCCTTTAATATATTAATATTGGGGTAAAAACTGCCTATTTCTCTAAAAATGCTGGGTAGTTTCAGAGACATGCAAAGTCATGTAATCATAAACAGACACTTCCTGTCTAGCAAACAGAAACTGGATTGTCTCATTACTTTCTATGAAGAGGGGAGGGGGAGTTAATGTGAGAGTCTGAAGAATGTTCTAATTGGCTAAGACTGTTTTTTAAACAGCACATAACTGGGTGTAATACAGGAACTTCCTTACACGTCCTGTCTTGTCATGGACAGTGCCTAAGAGAATTTTTACTCTTACTTTTAACTTTTAATGTGCTTATATTTTAAAATGGTGGTACAAGGAGTACAGAGTACCGTGTGAGCGAGTGGACATACAGACATACAGCATTGCATTGCTGGGTACCCTGAAAGACATTTTAATAGCGGTGTGCCTATATTGCTTATCATATACTGCTAAAGACAGTTTCCATTTGCTAACAATGAACCGTAAGATATGTGGAGGTTCCATGTTGGGCAGCTTTGTGTGTGGGGCTCAGCAGCTTTATGTATGGCTCTGGTGTTGGTCGTTTAAGTTTATCTTCCTGCTTAATTGGGGAGTCAGCAGTGTAATGTACTGGTATATTCCAGAAGAAAGGGGATCACACTGTTGTGTTTATATAGTGATCATTAGTTAGTTACATTGTGAGACAAACTTGCCCATACTATAAATCTATAGAGACCTACTAGCAGAAACGATTATCTGCCCTAGAGGAATGATTTGCTTGTCAGTTTCTTGCAATGTATTCCCAGCTCACAAACAGATAAGATAGAAGGGGGATGTGCAGGTTAAGAGTAGGATTTGTATGCAAATATTTGGGCCTTGGGGGAAGTCAGACAGCAGTTTTATATATAAGGGATAATACGCCCTTTACAGTGTAATATAAGGATATAAAGTCACAGAGGATTTCCCTGACCATATAAAAGCACGAGGCTGCAAGCCAAGTTCATTTTTACAGGGCAGGGAACTCGAAATTGGATTTATATCCTTTTATTACATTGTAAAGGGCTTATTATTTCTTATAATACATAAGGTTAGATTATTTTAAATTAAAAATGGTGTTTGGGTTGTGTACAGCTGTAAAAAAAAAAGTATTTTCTTTTTTTTAGCAGATCCCAATTGACATAACAGGGCACAGGCCTGGTAACAGTATTGTATTTCTCAAGCAGCATCGGAGTTACTTCCCCCTCTATAAGTTTGTGTCCGTCTGTGATGATTCCATGTACAGTGCAGCCCAGGACAACCGGACTTCTTTCCAATGAGTCATAGAAAGGGGTTGGCAAGGGCATAACTATCAGGGGAGCAATCACAGGAGGGCCCTGGAGCCAAGGGGGCCCCATCTTCTTATTTTTCCTATGACAATTGAAAAAATGACAATGACAAATGAAGCACCACTGACACTGAAAGAATCCCTGGTGCTGTTTGAGGAGATACAATACTGTTATACCATGTCTGTGCCCTGTTATACATATTTATGCTAAAATGACTGAAAGGCTTCATTGTTAATGGAAGCAGGCTGTCAATGGGGAGGTGCAGTGTATATTTTTATAAAAACCTCTCAGCTACGTAGCCAGGGTTTCTTTTTATACAAATATATACCATTGCACCTCCCCATTGCTAGTCCATAGCCTTATGTATTATATAATGGTACTAGAGGTAATTTATTACCAAAATTGTTAATGTCAAATGTGTTTTCTCTATGTCAGCTTATATTGTTCTTATATTACTAAATAGGCAGTGCAATATTTCTTATTAACACACGTTTCATCAAGTCTTGCGACTTAGGTGGCCTCACTAAGCAACAGTTATGTAGGATACAGTTACAGGATATTCATGCAATTGAAAATAATGGATTTTAAAATTCTGTCCATTCAAAAGAAATGCAATATGCACAAATTCCTTTTCTCTGGCCATAACTAATTAACTTATGTGTTAGAGACATAATCACAAGAGACTATGGGACTGATGCAGTTAAGCTAGGTATACAAATTAGCGATATAGGGACAATCCTGTCGATACCAACAGGATTGGCCCTATATTGCTAGTGTCTGTATGGCCAAAACTACAGTTTCTGATGCTGGCAAACATTCGGCGTCTGCATCGGAAACAGTCATTCTGACTGGAAAATTTCCCTCTGTCATGGTCGCCCCCCTGTACTAAAGTATAGGGAGAGTCTTGCAGATTCTGTCTGTCATCTTTGACAGATTGGCACTGCGCGTACCCTCTATAAATGGTGCTTAAGTTTGCCCATGCCATAAAGCCTATACTCCAACTGATTGTTGCCGAAACTGCATGTGCATCAGGCACGTGATCACACTTGTGTACAAAGATTTAGATTTAGGCAACCAATCAGATAGCATATTTGCAAATTCAAATATCAGGCAAAATTGTGCACCTCTTGCATCAGCCCCTTTGTGTGTGGTGTGTGTGACTCACTTGGTGATGATTCCATCCTTTTTGTGTAGTCTTCATCCACCTGGATTCTTCTTCCCTTGGCTGACACTGATCATTCTGAACCTAAAGACACAGAAGGAAGTATTTCATAAAGGTAAATGACTTCCGAAGGTTCTATTAAAAGAAAATGTCTAACACCATTAATCACAGTTTGTACAAGTTTGCATTCAATATTGATCACTTTTGGTTGATTTAAAGGGACACTATACTGACTATGATGACTTTGCCTCATCTTAAAGGGCAAGTCCAGCCCTCAAATGAAAACATACATACTGGTAAATCACCCCCCAAAACCCTAAACTGTAACCGTTTGAAATCTGAAATATATAAGTTGCCTGTTTCTACTTCCTGGTTCTTCCAGTTAGTAACTGTCAGTTATGGATTTGACAGTTGACATCCCAGGCAATGACTGAATGCTAATCCTCTAGCTGCGTCTTCTGAGCATGCCCAGGCTCAGTACATGTTTCTAAATTACTCAGTTTCCATGAGGCACCCAGAAGCATTGCAGGCATACAGTAATGAATTCAGAGGACAAAGTAGAATATATCAAAATATTTTAAAGAGGCCATTCTTTCTAAAAGATGTTCTTATGAAGGTGGAGTTGTCCTTTAATCTATAATTGAATACATGTAAGTAGCACTTACTCTGATTTGTGTGTGTTGCTGCACAAACAAATCCAGCACAGATTTTGTTTAGGAGCGGTAACCCCTCCCTTTTTTAACCACTCCCACTTCCTTCCGACCTGACGTTTTTCCCACAAACCATCTGTCAAGCCTGCCTGCACACAGCATTCCAACTGTCAAAACTCTGTCACCATTCCAGCTACTCACAGAATAATAGTTTTTGAGAGCAAGGAACTTGATTGACAGCTGAAATATAAGAAGTTTTAGATTGGATACCTAAACAAATAGGGAGCAGAGCAACAAAAAAATGTATACAGTGGTGGTTTGGAAGAATTATAGTTTTCAGTTATGGTCAATTTAAAATAACCTATTTTTTGGTATAGCTGCCCTTTAATGCAAAAAAATGAATTGGTGTGGGATTAGTCAGTCAATAGACTTATTGACTGAATGAAAAAAACGGAACAATGTATGGCTACTTTTACAGTCCCAGAGTATAAATATAACACAGCTGGAGATACTCACAAAAAATTCAAAGCCAATGTTATTGTCTGGATATAGGTAATCAAAGCTGACTATTCCCTCCTGCTTCAGGTTGATAGAATACATTAGAGTGGCTGAACATTCATCTGTATTTGAGGCAACATAATCACCATGGGGTTCCCACGTAGACCTTAGAGGGAGACACAGTACAGACCATTCACTATAGACAATGGTGCGTTGGATACAGTAAAGAGCAACAACAGAGGTAGGTAGGAACAGCTGTAATTTTGGAACAAAGGGAGGGTATCAATAATACATGTTAGTAGGGCCAGTATTAATGTTAGTCAAATGGTATAGATTTCTCACATGTTACAATTCCCACTGGCTCCATAATCTTCTGTAAACTGACTATTGGAAATTGTAGAGAAGCCATGTGGAAGCTCCTCCCACTCATCGAAAAGCACACCAGTCCCAAGAGAATATGTTCCTTCTCCACATAGTTTACATGTTTGCTCTTTCATATCAAGAAACTGTCCTGCATTGCATGAGAAAGCTAGGACAGAAGAGAAGCAACTGTGAGCAACAAAGTTCAGTGCAAATGATATGTAGTACAATATTGTATGTAAGTATATATCTAATAGAAAATACCTGCACTCACGTGTATACGTACTATCCAAAGTAATTCGCCTGAGTGCAGTCCATACATGCAGATTATCACAAAATAAGGGGTTCCGCACTCACAGGACTTATGAAAATAAAAGTGTTTTATTAAAAATCCGACTTTTAAGTTGTTGAGGTTGAGAAAGGCTGATGCAACAGCCAAAATGTTGAATTTTCAATAAAACACTCGTGGGATACATTTTCAAACAATGCCTTTAATTGGCTACATAACAATTGGCAACGTTTCGGCCCTGTATTTCAGGTCTTTTATCATTTGGCTTGATTATTATCTGTTCTCAGAAATATAAGTAATATTTAAAGACAACAAAACACTATAAATTAATTTAACATGGACAGGAAGGTAGGATTAACTATTCCTATTCCCCAATAGAATTTTATATAAAACAGCATGTACTGTTTGCATCTGCCATGTTAGTGTAGTAAAGATAGTGCTGAAGTACTGAGAAAGCCTGGCAGAAGCAGTCTTCTTCATGCTGGCGCTCCTTTCAGAAACAATATAGGGAGCAGTGGCGTAAATGGGAATCTCTGTGCCCCGCAGCAAAACTATGATGGGGTCTATCTTCCTGCTTCACCTGCAGTGGTTTTCTGCCCCCCCCCCCAGCTTCAGGTCTGCCCCCTGATAATTACACCCCTCACTGGAGATAAAAATTGAGTGCTTTCCAATTTAACATTAAAAAAGGAATTATATGCATTATAGTTATCCTTTAATCAAATTAATTGAATGGACTGAAATCTACTTGTGTGGAGCCATTTTTGAAACTACCATTTGTTTGTATGATTATATTTTCTGAATTGCATTTGTTTTGCTTAATTCGGCCCATTTGATGCAGTACTTTCTTGTTTGAACTCACAACATTCTGTGCCCTTAATGGGATCTGGAAGTCCTGTACACAGTCCTGGGGTATGAGGAACTGCCACTCGCCACCTTGTACCTGAACTATCACACTCAGTGTATTCATAATGATATTCTGACTGAAAGAGAAAGAGGAGAATAAAGTCACACATAATGAATTGGCCTGTCAGTGTTATTTTGCACATTTAAAACAATTTTTTTTTTTCGATATCATGTAAAAGATGCCACAGATTTAGACATTGTACATATTTAAGTGACTTCAGCCATTGTTGACCACCACAGGGTAGAGATGGCCGAACTTTCGAAAGTTTGGTCCGTTTTCGAACTTTCCATATTTTCCTCCCACCCCCAAATGATATATTGCATTGCTAAGAAAAAGAATCCGAACAGTACTTACAGCCCCTTGCTCCAGCGGCGCTCTGATCCGGCTTCCTGGAACTAGAAAACAGGGGCCGGACCGGCAGCTGTGGCTGTGATTGGCTGAGTGGCAGCAAATCACAGATGTGATGGAGAGCGCCGCTGAAGCGAAGGGCTGCAAATACAGTTCAGATTTTGTTTTAGCAATATAGCAGTTTGGGGTAGGAAGGGATACCCTACAATATATCAAAACCATTTTACGCTAGGTGAAGTGCAGCAATGGGGGGATCAGGAGGGGGGAAAGGGCTTTGTCCTCTCAAAGGAGGAGCCAGAAACCTTTTATACTTCCTACTCTTTAGTTTCCTGGACTTTGGACACGCACTGCAGGAGAAACATAAGGGGTTTTTTAAACTACACAGTGGGGCCAATAATGGGTTAAATTTTAGTTTGGTGGTGGACATGCCCTTTAACTATTTTCTTAAAGGTTTGCAAAAGCCAGAAATCACCACAAAAATAAATCTTTGAATTCCTATTTAATCAGTACTGCCCTCTAAAAGTATCAGCAATAATGTACTGGACACATTTTCTGATAATTGCCTTTATATATACTTGAAATGCATTGGGGAGATTCAATAAAAGTTCTTATTGTTTAAAATGGTGCTAATTTTGCCCCAACCAATCAGAACTTATGTAACATTTGAAAGCTAACATCTGATTGGTTGGGGCAAAATTAGCACCATTTTAAACGATAAGAACTTTTATTGAATAACCCCCTATATGTATAAACTGCTAGCATTGTGCACTAGTGAACTATTACTTTTTTTAAATTTTGGACAATAAACTACAATACTTGTAACAGGATACCTTATTTGGAGATAATTTGTTTTATTGCAATAATTTACCAAGTATGCAATGATATTTAGAATTTAAAGTAAATAAAGCAATATATTCCTATTTTATACATTCTATTACACGTACAGTTGATTGTGCTTTGTTGAATGTGAAAGTATTTGCTTTGGCACTGAACACAGATTAAAGTAAAGAGTGAGCAGACGTGATCCGGATCCAGGATGCCGATGGGTGCCTGAGGCACCAACTTAAACACTTCTCTTAAAGAAACAGGAGAATTAGAAAGCAATGTTTGTTATGAGATTAACTAAGGTTAATAAAATATAATGGAACAATGGAAATAGCTAATTAAAAAATCATAATCTAAATAATAACACATCTGATAGGTTGTAATAGGGTACATAGATTGTAAGTGCAAGACCTTAAATTAATAATTAATGTAATTGACAATGAACTATGTAATAAGTTCAATACATACAATATACATTCTGTATAAGGAGCCATCACAGTTTCCCGATATTTCTGTAAAATCCTAACATATGTCAGATATAAAAGACTCATGAATACATCTTTTTCATAATATTCTAAAAGAATACTGGAGCGCATATCACTATATGTAAATGAGAACCAAAAGTTTGAGGAGCTAGTGGCACCACAAATTCATATTCTTTCATTAAATCGGGGGCCGCACCATAGCAGAGAGGTGCAGCTTCAACAACTGCTAAATAGACAATTCCTGCAAGTTTTTTAGTGCTTTTTATTGTTTTTTTTTATTGCTATAATAAAGTTTGTTGGCAACCTTATTCCTGTGTGCAAAGGTTTTTGGGAGCTATACGGACCAAGCAAGCATCCAAACAGCACACAGTAAAGCCTGCATTGCCCCTATTGGTGGATAGGCACAAGTGAGTGTTTTAAGAATTTTAATATATGGAATTGTCATTTTAAACTGATTTTTTACAGAGATCTTGATCTTAACCTATTTATTTTTTTACCTTTTGTTTTAACCCTACCCATACCCCCAAGCGCAAGCAAAATACTTTCAAAGATTTTATAAACAATTCAGTGGACATCTTGCAGTGCAGCCACCCTACTCAAGTAGACATTCCCTACCACACCATAGCGTGGAAGTAACCCAATCTACTATTATTATAATTATTATTATGGATTTATATAGCACCAACATCATATATGGCACTTTACAATTACATAGCCAAACATGTTACATTCAAGGGTAGTACATATAATACAGTCATACATATTACATACAGGGGTAATGCATATAATATAAGTACACAAATGATGGGTGACACAAAGGTGAAGTGAATCAGTAGGCTTTAAGTAGATTGGAAGTGGAGTATGAATAGCTGGTAGGATCATCTTAATAATATTAATCATCTTAATGGAACATTTAATAATATATATATTCTCTTCTTTCCATAATTATAATCACAGTTGGCCAATACAGATATCACCTTTACTTTTGTTATAAAATATATTTATAAAGGCTGGGTACACACAAGCAGATTTTTTGGGCCAACAAACTGATATTAATCGTGTATAGTTTGGTCTGGCTAAAAAATGGAAAGTAATTTCACTGGTAGCATTTGCGGCCACCAACAGCGATTCATCCGTTAGCGGGGTATGGTCGGTTGGGATGAAAAATTTGTCCATGTGTACCCAACCTAACATTTTGTTTTACATTATCATTAGTGTCTTTCAAAGTCAGAGCTGAGACACTGATGGCGGATCTGACAAAATTTGCTGAATATTGGTATTGGGACCTATTTGGCAAGATGGAAAATTTCCGTTACAGTAGTGGGACCATTTATGGGCGCATTGAATGATCATTCTGTATTAAGAATACATGGAAAGATCCCTCCTGGGTGTATATTATATATATAATAGAATGACAGTCCGCTATACAATAACCTCCAGGATTTCTTAATGCCCCTCTTCCTGCTTACTAAGCTCCTTCACAGTGAAGCAGATACAGTAAGTACTGTATGTAAGCCCATTCTCAGCTATGAGCAAACTGAAAGGGGGGATTCCAGGCACCAGTAATCCCCCCCTAAACACACCTCTGAAGTCCTATTGGAGAGATAGGAGGATAGCTAAGAAAACACAGTAACCTGAATACCTAAGGAGGGTGATCAATATCAAGCTGAGTACAGGTAAAAAAGAATAAGCAGAGAGTAGAGGCCTTTAGATTTAGCAGTAAGTAGATCCTTGGTCACTTTAGTGAGGACAATTTCTGTGGAGTGTTTAGGGCTTAAGCCTGACTGGAGGTGATCAAAGAGAGAGTAGGAAAAAAAAATATTAACCAGGCCAGCATAAAAATGTCTTTCCAGCAGTTAAGACACAAAAGGAAGAAGGTAGACAGTCTGGTAACTAGAAAGAGCGGATAGGTCCAGAGAGGGTTTCTTAAGTATGGGGGATACCACAGTGTGGTGAGATGTGTCCTGAAGAGAAGAGATAAGAGTCCCTGTTCTGTAAAAGTGATGATGCTTCTTAGGGGAAAAATGGAAGAGGTAGACAATGAAGTGAGGCTAGGCAATGCAGTGGTAGGTAGAAACAAGCTAGGGTGCGCAGGAAAACCATTTTTTTTTTTTTAAATATGTGGCCATTTCTTTTTTTTTTTTATAAACATAATTTTTATTAGTTTTCCGCATAAAGTATAAAATAGTACAAAATCAGATGAGTTGGTTTTTACATAAGATTTCACATATCTATACAGTTTAACATCTCTTATTTCTGTTGTAGAGTTATTACAGTTAACATCGTTTCGCTTTCATACGCTTCCATACTCATATTTGAAACACATTTTGAAATTTAACTGGGAAGGGAAAAGGGAAAGAATTGGGTATATATGCATACAGGTACATTTTTATTTAAGCCAATATAGTATATTTTTCTGATCTGTTATAGGGGTCAGAGCTCTCCACAGGACAGAAGCACGATGTTGTTTTGGGGAGTTCATTTTTGTTGTTTATTGCTAGGTAAAAGATTTTTATTGATTTGTCTGAGGTTGGGAGTTGTGGAAGGTATAGTGGTTCTGTATTATCCATTACGTTATTGAATATTTTGTATTGGATAGGTAGGATAATATTTGTAAATGTTTATAAAATTGGTGTTTAGGTATTTGTTTGGCTCTTTGGAGTTCTATAAAGGGGATATATATATATCATTATGGAAAAGGTGTTGAATTTTGGTTATTTCATGTTTTGTTCAGTCTATTTGGAAATTAGGTATAAGTAAGTTGAAACTATTTAGTGTAATATCTTTGATTAAGGGAATCATAAATTTTTGTTTTTGATTAGTTTTGTCCCAAATATTAATTGTGGCTTTAAAAGTATTTGCATTTGTATCCTAGTAGTGTTGCTCCCAGCATTTGTTTTAATTGTTTTGGTGCTGTTTCAGCTTTTTCTATTTGCATCCATAAATTGGATGATTCTTCCTCTAGCCACCATTTCCTTGCTTGGTCTAATATTACTGCTTGGTAATAGTCATACAGGATTGGGGCTGATAGGCCTCCTGCTTGTCTTGTTTTGGATAAAATATCTCTTTGGGCTCTTGGGGTTTTATGATTCCATATGAACGCTGAGATCAGGGCTTGTGATTGTTTGAAAAAATTGTTGGGTATTTGTATAGGTACTGATCTGAACACATAGAGGAATTGCGGGAGGATCATCATTTTAGCTATGGCTATCCTTCCCATGAGTAACCATGTTACTGTCTTTCAAGAATCATTCTGTATTTTATTTATAAGGGGTAAATAATTATTGTCAGATAAATCTTTATTATTACTTGTTAGCGTAATTCCCAGATAGCTTATTTTGGTAGTATTCTAGTCATATTTATATTTGCTGGATAATAGGAATTTAAGTGCGAATGATATTTTAACAGTTAGGGCTTGTGATTTAGATAGATTTATTTTGTACTATGAAATTTTACTAAATTGTTCTATTATTTTGTTAATATGTAGCAGTGATTGGATTGGTTTAGTTATTGTTAGGATTATATCATCCGCGAATAATGCCAATTTGAGTTCTATGTGGTTTATTTTGATTCCATGTATATTTGTGTCTTCTCTGATATTTTGTGCTAGGGGTTCCATTATTAACGCAAAAATTAATGGAGAGAGTGGGCATTCTTGGCGGGTGCCATTGGTGATTTTTATTGGGTCTGATAGCATTTGAGAGACATAAATTTGTGCATGGTGATATAGTGCGTTGATTGCTGTTTTAAAATTTTCTGGGATTTTAAATTTATCTAGTACCATATTCATATTGCCAATTTATTTTATCAAACGCCTTTTCGGCATCAAAAGTAATGAAGGTAGATGTGATATTTTTCTTTTGGGTCCAGTGTATTAAATGTATTATTCTTCTTGTGTTGTCTGTAGATTGTCAGTGTGGTACGAATCCTACTTGGTCCGGATGTATCAGTAGTGGTAAGTATTGTTTTAATATATTAGCTAAGATTTATGAGTATATTTTTAGATCTGTATTTAATAGTGAGATGGGTCTATAATTGGGGATTAATAATGGATCTTTATTTTGTTTTGGAATAGGGATGATCAGGGCATTTAACATTTCTTGTGGTAGAGTTCCTTTTTCCATAGTTGAGTTTAGTAATCTGGTCAGATGGGGTATTAATGTTTCTTGATATGTTTTATAATATTTGTTAGTTAGTTCATCAGGGCCTGGGGTTTTGTTTGGTTTTAGAGATAGTATGGCTATTCTTATTTCGTCTTATTTTTTCTTCGTTTAGTGAGGGCAATGTGATTGTTTTGGAATGATTGTATTTCGGTCTTTATAGGTAATTTGGTTTCTGGAGAGTCTGCTAGATTGTATAAATTATTGTAAAATTTTCCAAATTGGTTTGCAATTTCTTGTGGGTTTATTAATTTGGCTTGAAAAAGCCAAATTACTGTTCTTTCTATTTCTTCTTCTTCTTCTTCTTTTTCTTCTGTTTTATTCTTCCACTTTTTTGGACCGTATCTCCTCCCACAGTTTTTGAGCTAGAGACATGGGCATATAGGAGAAGTGTGCTATCTTCTAGCTAAGGAATCAGCGGAAGCGTTACAGCATTATCGGCAAATTTCCGGACATTTTTTCCCATAGACTATAACGGTAACAATCTTCAAATGTGGATATTTCAAAACAGTTTGTTTCATGGTCATAAATACAAATGGTGATACCCCCAACCCCCCCACACAGACCTAGGTACACCCACCTACTAACCTACCTTTCCATTCCCATGGAAGCCATATTTAAAGGGTAACTAAAGTCAAAAAAACTAATTGAGATTTATCCTCAATAAAAGATAGTTTTATGGTTATAAACACAAAAAAGACATACCCCCTCAACCAGACCCAGGTACACACACCTCTAATGGGCTATTCTCCATTACTGTGGCACCATATTTAAAGGGTAACTAAAGTAAAAAAAACGAATTTAGATTTTCCTCAATAAAAGATAGTTTTATGGTTGTAAACACAAAAAAGACATACCCCCTCAACCAGACCCAGGTACACACACCTACTAATCTACTAATTCATTATGGTGGTAGCCATACTTAAGGGTAACTAAAGTCAAAAAACTAATTTAGATTTTTCCTCAATAAAATATAGTTTTATGGTTGTAAACACAAAAAAGACATACACCCTCAACCAGATCCAGGAACCAACACCTACTGATTTACTTATCCATTACTGTGGCAGCCATACTTAAGGGGTAACTAAAGTAAAAAAAAAACGAATTTAGATTTATCCTCAATAAAAGATAGTTTTATGGTTGTAAACACAAAAAGACATACCCCCTCAACCAGACCCAGGTACACACACCTACTAATCTACTTATTCATTATGGTGGTAGCCATACTTAAAGGGTAACTAAAGTCAAAAAAACTAATTTAGATTTATCCTCAATAAAATATAGTTTTATGGTTGTAAACACAAAAAAGACATACACCCTCAACCAGATCCAGGAACACACACCTACTGATTTACTTATCCATTACTGTGGCAGCCATACTTAAAGGGTAACTAAAGTCAAAAAAATAATTTTGATTAATAATCAAAAAAGTTAGTTTTTTTAACCCCCACATGGCACAGGTACATACGCCTACTGACCTTCCTCTTCATTACTGTTGCAGCCATACCTAAAGGGTTACTAAAGTCAAAAAATGTTTTTGGAACCTACCCTTCCATTTTCATGGCAACCATATTTAAAGGGTAACTATAGTCAAAATACAAATTTGACTAATAATGAACAAAGTTTGTTTTTTTAACCCCCAACCCGACACGGGTACACACACCTACTGATCTACTTATCCATTACTGTGGCAGCCATACTTAAAGGGTAACTAAAGTAAAAAAAATAATTTTAATCAATAATCAAAAAGTTATTTTTTTTAACCCCCACATGGCACAGGCACATACACCTACTGACCTACCTCTCCATTACTGTTGGAGCCATACTTAAAGGGTAACTAAAGTTAAAAAAAAAAATTTTGACCAATCATCAAAAAAGTTTGTTTTTAACCTCCACGTGGCACACGTACATACATCTACTGACCTACCCCTCCATTACTGTTGCAGCCATACCTAAAGGGTAACTAAAGTCAAAAATGTTTTTTGACCAATTATCAAAAAAGATTTTTTAACCCCCAACCTGACACAGGTACACAAACCTACTGATCTACTTATCCATTACTGTGGCAGACATACTTAAAGGGTTAAATTTTCATTATCATTAAAAATGCCGCTAATTTTGCCCTAACCAATCAGATGTTAGCTTTCTGATTGGTTGGATCAAAATTAGCACCACTTTGGGCTGGGTACACACAAAGGTTTTTTTTGCCCAAACAAGCGTTTACTACAAACTCATCATTCCCATTATTGAGTTTTAAAATCTGCAGTAAACACACATATTCCCTTCCAAAATGCAGCCCTTCAAGCCAAATTCAAAGTTTATACTTAAACTTTCCCTTTATTCTTGTTTTGGTTGGAGAGAGTACATATGCTATTTTTGTTTTTGCATATTGGTGTTTTAATCTGTTGGCAAGATATTTGTTGGCTTTGTTTCCTTGTACATAGTAGTTTGATCTTAATCTGCGAGTTAGTCTATCGTATTCTTATAGATTATGTTGGTGGAGTTTTTGTTGGGCTTCATGTAATTTATTTTTGTTTTTTTCGTGTAGAGGGTTTTTTTTGTGTTCTGTTTCCAGAATTTCTAGTTCCTGTAATATTTTTAGTTTATTTTGATTTCTAGAGTGTTTAAGTGTTGAGGCTAGTCTGATACATTCACCTCTAATATATGCCTTGTGTGCTAGCCATAATATTTCAGTTTTGGTTTCTAGTCTGTCATTAAATTGAAAGTATTCATTCATTGATGTGTGGATTTTTTCTTTAGTGTCTTCTTTGGATAATAGATATGGATTTAATCTCCATTGTGGTTTATATTTATAGTTACATTTTTCATTGATTTGTATGGTAATTGGAGCATGGTCTGACCATGTTTTGGTTAGTATTTCTGATTTTTGTATTCTCTGTAGTGTCCATTTGTCTACCAGACACAGGTCTATCCTAGAATAGGTATTGTGGGTATTAGAGTAGTATGTGTAGTCCAATTCGGAGGGATGTGTGTCGTATATGTCTTCTTGTTTAATCCATTCATAGAATTGCCAGTTCTTATATGCTGATGTAGAAGTTGAGTCTCTATTGGGGTCTGGGTATAGGTTGAAATCTCCTGTTATTATAATGTTTGGGTTGTTTTGTGCTTTTACTTTGTTGATTACTTTTTTAATAAATTTCAATTGGTTTTTATTTGGGGCATATAGATTAGCTATAGTGTATAGTGAGTTGTTGATGTATCCGACTAGTATTATAGATCTGCCGTTGTGGTCTATAATTTGTTTTTTTAATTGGAATGCTATTGTGTTTATCATTATGGCTACTCCTCTTTTTTTGAGTAGGTAGATTGGAAGATATTGGGGAAGGATTTGTGTGTAAGTAAATGGTTGTGTTTATTTATTAGATGTGTTTCTTGGAAACATACTATGTCTGTTGATTTAGTTGCTTTTATAGTAGATGTCTTTTGTATGGGGAATTCAAAACTTTCTTTTATCTAACATATAGTTGGGAATCTCCACAGCCATTGGGGGTGGCGAGTGGGGTTTAATATCAGTTTGCATAGGTTGAGGAGGTTTCCTTATTTTTCTGTCCCATAGGTAAAACCCTATTTCCAAACCCGAGGGAGAGGGGGGCGCCTCCCAACTCCCGCCTGGCTTTCCTCCTGTCCCTTCCTCTGGCCCTGGTGGCTTCAGTCAGAGACAAGTTTTGAGAATTTTGGTTTCTCCTCTTTTCCCCTTTTACTCTTTACATTATTGTATTATTTCCACTTGTTTTTTAGGAGTTTTGTTTTATAGGTATCAGTAGTTTATACAGTTCCCCCTGAATTGCATGAAATTATAATACTTAGAGTACATAGAATATTTTTGTTTTCATTTGTAGTTATGCTAATTGTCCGGTTCTCATTTTGGAGGAGAAGGTTATTTTGGAGGTTTGTTGGTTATTGTATGAGCTTAGCTAGCTCTTGTGTAGTTCTATCTTGGCTGGAGGTGCACCCCAGGTATATTATAATTTTTAGTTAGCTATCACATAGTAACTTGGTTTCTTAAAAGTTAACCACCTTTTATTTCTTCCCCCCCTCCCCTGCTAAATACATATCATTAATTTGTATAGTACTTCTTGTATCATCACATTTGTTCTATATATTTATACTGGTTCAGCATAACCTTAGAAGTTTTCCATAGGTAATGAATTTTTCTGTTTTCGTCCGCCCCTCCCTTTCAAACATCAATTTGTTGAATTTTAGTTATTGTGGTAATTGTGTGAATGGTGAATTTATCGTTTAGGTGAAGATTTCTGCCAGTCTTTGGGTATTTTTTTGGGTGGCGTTGATTTTGTTTTGTCCGTATAGTTTTGATTGTTAGTTTCCAGGTGTCGATTTCTTGGACAGCTTCTTTTATTGTGTTAAAGATATATGTTTTGCCATCTTTGTTGGTTATATTTTCACTGAAATCCCATTTATAGTTTATATTGTTTTCTCTTAGTTGTTGGGTGATTGGTTGAAAAGTTTTCCTTGCTTGTATGGTGGTTGCTGAAAGGTCTGGGAAGAATTTTTGTATTTCTCTGGTAAGGAATTCTTTTGTCTTGTAATTTGGGTTATTTGGTCTTTAATCTGGTAGAAGTGAAACCTAGTACCGTATATACTCGAGTATAAACCGAGGTTTTCAGGCTTTAAAAAAAGCCTGAAATATCTTACCTCGATTTTACTCGAGTCAACCTTTCTCCTACCTTGTCCGGCGGCCGCTCGATCCGCATCCTCAGTGCGCATCCGGATGATGTCACTACCCGGCGCCTCTCACTGTGCAGCGCCGAGTAGTGACATCATCCGGATGCGCACTGAGGATGTGGAGCGAGGAGTGAGCGGCCGCCGGACAAGGTAGGAGAATACCACGGACACCAGGCAACATTAAGGGGCAAATATTTACAAATAAGAGTAAAACCTTCTTTATTATTGCATACTGTATGCACAAATAAAGGAGGATTTACCCCTATTTGCAAGTATTTGCCACTTAAGATGTTTGAAAACTACAACTCCCAGCAATAAAGCATGCTGGGAGTTGTAGTTTCCAAACATCTTAAGTGGCAAATACTAACCCCCTCATTTTATACTCGAGTCAATATCTTTTTCTCTCCTTTTTTAGCTAAAACTAGGTACCTCGGTTTATACTCGAGTATATACGGTAATCACATCCCTTGGTGCTGAGGGTGGAGCAGATCTAGGTTTGGGTAATCTATGAGTTCTATCCAAGAGTGGAGTTTTATTTCTGATGTAGAGGTATTAAGTCCTTGATTAATGTTTTGATATAATTTTCCAAATCTTCTTGCTTACTGTCTCTGGGATTCCTCTTATCTTAAGGTTATTTCTCCTGGATCTGTCCCTTAGGTCAGCCAGTTTGTTTTTCAGTATTGGACTGTGTCTGTTAACTCCTGTGCTCATCTAGTAAATCATTAAAAACCAGTAAATTCCATCATTTTATTTTCAACATGATCTGTAATTAACATACTATTACATAAGTTCTGTAATATCTTTTTGTATAGGATGTAGTAGTTCTATTATGTCCTTTTTCAAAGATTTGTTCTGTGTTAGTATTTTTAAGTGTGGTTTCAGTCACTAGGGAGTCAGAAGCAGGGAATTCTGACAAAGAATATTTTTGTACAGATATGTCTCTGGTAGATATTAAGGATTGTATTCCGTCTTGCTCCATGTTTTCCTCAATGGGACTTGTTTCATTTAGTTCCAATATTGAGGTTTTTGGAGAGTGTATCTGTGCAACTGTATATCTCTGCATTTGTGCTGGGGGTATATCACATTCTGAGTTGTCAGAATTGTGTGGAGAATAATGTTTAGAGTGATTTGTTATTTGACAAGTTTTATCTTAGGATCCTTTGTGATTTGTTGTGTTCTTCAAAAATTCCTTCTTATAGTCTGACATATTTCTCTTAGCATTTGTATTATTAAGTTACACTTACTTTTAGCTGGGGAGTCTGGCTGGAGTCCTCCATGTTTTGTAGTTCAGGGGGTGAAGGGCTGTCAGGTAGCCGGTGTCTTAAATTTGGTTTTTATTTGTTGTTCTTTTTTTCCCTCTTTTAGGTTGGGTGTTGCAAGGAGCTCCCTGTCTGGGGAGGACCTCATGGTGCCGGTGCCATCTTGGATTTCTGACCTGCCTGGTGAGTGGGACTGTTGTGGGTAGTAATCTGTGAGTTTGTGGATTTATTTTTTTTTGCTTTTGTTTTTAGTCATCCTGGCTTGTTTTCCTCCCCTAGGTCGGACTGTTTGAGATTCGCTTGAGACTCTGGATAAGGTAAGCTGGGCTGGTGGTGCTGGAGCTCCTACTCTTTGCTCCCTTTCAGGTTCACTTGCAGGCCACGCTCCCTATGTCGCTATTGCATTGGCCGATAGACAGGGTGTAAGCAGAGGAGGAAGCGGGAATCAAATATGGCAGGGATCCATACATCCCCTCCCCAAGTATACCACACAGAGCACAACACTATAAACAGTTATAATGAAAAGTTATTTATTCCGCCACAAAGAGTCCCCTACCAAAACACCAATAAGATACCCATATTCAGTCTAATACATAATAACCTAGTTATCCCACACCAAAGTCATAAAACACTGGGGGCGTCCCCCGTATAGTGAAGTAAAAACAGTTCCCAGGGTAAAGCTCATGGTCCAGCTGATGAATAAAGCTTAACGAACTTCTCAACCGCAATGATAACAGACCATATTACCAATGAACAGCCATCCCCGGGTTTATATTGGAATCCGACGGAACTTACTGCAGGCAAGCACTTCCCTGGTGTACCCTCGGACTTCTCAGCATATGGGTCCTTACCAGCCTCCAATTCCCTGGACGGCAGGTCACTACAGGCTTCACCCGCCGGATCCAAAGGTCCCGCACAGGGATTGCTGTTCTCAGATTTTACACCACAATTCCTTACGGTCAGCGACAAATGGCAAGATCACATTTGGGCATTTACCGATGATACATCGGAATAGAGTCAGCCTTGGGAACCCACACCGACGCGCGTTTCACCCCTCGTGGTTGCTCCACACATGGGCTTCCTCAGGGTACTACGTCACTCCTTCACTTCCTCTCTTTTACGTGCGGGGTTTAAAGGTACAATGTTGCCACAAAGTAACCACCCAATAACCTTAACATTAACTTATTTAACTGTATCAATACATATTGGCAACTTGTAGATACATATTTAAGTCCAAAAAGTGTACCCATTTGGGAATATCACTTTATCTGTTTTGTCATTCATGAACCCACAGCATGTGCATTCTCCCGCACCTATGGTTGCCCCTTATGGGCTTTTGTGTGACCCCCTAGGAATCATTTTGTTCTTTAGATACATCTCAAGGTTAGTCATTTCCCATTTGGCCTTTAATTGTTGCATTAGCACTTTCTTATAGGCTTTTTTGGAAACCACAAAATCATCATCATTGTCGGAAGCGGACATGGAGTTACGGTACATACTTTGAAGAGCTGTTTTGGGATTATGGGCATGTGTGGATATGAGGGAGGAGAATTTTGCTTGGCAAAGGACAAAGCACTTTCGAAAGTGCTTATGCTCGTATGCCATCATCATTTAGATGGCATAGGCATGCCTTTTTATCTTTTAAATATGATCAGTGCAACAGGTGGTTAAGGGAGCAACAAAGTCTAGGTCATTGGAAACTGTGTTATGGTAATGGATGGCTTCTAGGTCAGGGTCAGAGGTAGCAAAGAGATAAATAGTTGGAGGTGACCAAGAGCAAATAGGGGTTAAGATTACATAAATCCCAGCATTTGTACATGTGTTTATTAGGGGTTATGGTGGGGACAGATGACACAAGGTTAAATGTAAGATTTGATCCGATAGCAGAAAGGAGGAGTTGGAAAAGTTTGTTATCGAGGATAAGCAGTGAAGACCAGATTGAGTGTATCCCATACCAATGAGTCTGGCTGGCTGTCAGCTTCTATGGGCAGTACAGCCTGCAGCCTCCATGTTTTGATCTGCTTGTCACTACAGAGCACAGAAGTGCACAGTGTACACTTAGACTCCAAGCTACATTGGTTTCATTAATGCTTCAATAAATCATAAGAATTTTGTCTCTTCTCCATACAAGTTGAACCTTATTAAATCTTGATCCCTTACGGGATCAAGATTCTAATAAGTTTAGACTGTTAATAAAGCCTTTTTATTGAACATAAAAGCTGTCACCTAGCATTTTTTTAGCAGTGGTTATCAGTAATGGGATAACATATTGTGTACTTTTAACACATTTAGATGAAATTCCAAAATATTTCTTTAAAGATCTGCCTGTTTTAAATGACTTCTCTCAAAAGAAAACACCTTTATCCAAAGTAAACCAGAGCTTGTCAGGTGCAACTTTTTTTTATACTTTATGGAAATAGGATTGTCAGTGCTCAGCCCTGGAACCTTCTCATCTCCTTTTGCTCTTTCACAGCCTTCCCTATACACAGGATACTGTGGGACCCACATCCATTGGTGGATGGTGTTATCATATCATTGAGAAAAAAAAAAAGTAAGCAAAACTTGGCAACACACTATAATTAATCCTCTATTAGATAATATGTTTTTAAATAGGTGTCGATTTCTTGGACAGCTTCTTTTATTGTGTTAAAGATATATGTTTTGCCATCTTTGTTGGTTATAAGTTTCACTGGAAATCCCCATTTGTAGTTTATATTGTTTTCTCTTAGTTTTTGGGTGATTGGTTGAAAAGTTTTCCTTGATTGTATGGTGGTTGCTGAAAGATCTGGAAAGAATTGTAGATTTTTGTATTTCTCTGGTAAGGAATTCTTTTGTCTTGTAATTTGGGTTATTTGGTCTTTAATCTGGTAGAAGTGAAACCTAGTAATCACATCTCTTGGTACTGAAGGTGGAGCAGGAGTTCTGTCAAGAGTGGAGTTTATTTCTGATATAGATGGTATTAAGTCCTTGATTAATGTTTTGATATAATTTTCCAAATCTTCTTGCTTTACTGTCTCTGGGATTACTCTTATCTTAAGGTTATTTCTTCTGGATCTGTCCTCTAGGTCAGCCAGTTTGTTTTTCAGTAAGTGGACTGTGTCTGTTAACTCATAGTGCTCATTTAGTAAATCATTAAAAGAACCAGTAAATTCCATCATTTTTTTTTCCAACATGATCTGTCCTTTGCATAAGTTCTGTAATGTCTTTTTGTATAGGATGTAGTAGTTCTATTATGTCCTTTTTAAAAGATTTGTTCTGTGTAAGTAGCATATTTTTAAGTGTGGTTTCAGTCACTGGGGAGTCAGAAGCAGGGAATTCTGACAAAGAATATTTTTGTACAGATATGTCTCTGGTAGATATTAAGGATTGTGTTCCTTCTTGCTCCATGTTTTCCTTATTGGGACTTGTTTCATTTAGTTCCAATATTGAGGTTTTTGGAGAGTGTATCTGTGCAACTGTATTTCTCTGCATTTGTGCTGAGGGTATATCACATTCTGAGTTGTCAGAATTAAACACAAAAAAGACATACCCCCTCAACCAGACCCAGGTACACACACCTACTAATCTACTTATTCATTATGGTGGTAGCCATACTTAAAGGGTAACTAAAGTCAAAAAAACTAATTTAGATTTATCCTCAATAAAATATAGTTTTATGGTTGTAAACACAAAAAAGACATACACCCTCAACCAGATCCAGGAACACACACCTACTGATTTACTTATCCATTACTGTGGCAGCCATACTTAAAGGGTAACTAAAGTAAAAAAAAACGAATTTAGATTTATCCTCAATAAAAGATAGTTTTATGGTTGTAAACACAAAAAAGACATACCCCCTCAACCAGACCCAGGTACACACAGGCCCACCGTAACATGTTTAGATCTACTAGTATCATTCATTTACAACATCTGTCTTACGGTCTACACCTTTGGTATTAAACTGACATTTCTCACACGGTCCCATTTACTTTTGACTTGGGTCAAATGAGGCACTGTGGGCCCATTGGGATGGGTTTTCGTAACACTGGTGGGCAGGTCCGTACACCGAGGCAGGGGGAATCAGAATCACTCTCACCTGCTCTTCCACGGAAACAAGGAGACGTATTAAAGCAGGTGCCACTGCAACCCTATGACTAAAGAATAATGATATTTATACAAATTAGATTTTTATAAATCTAGTTATACTAGAAACAATTAAATAATGTATACTAAGTGTAATTGGTATTAGACCACATTCAAATTAAAGGGTAGTGTCCACCCCGTGAAAAACTTTGATGATGTACAGCACCCTCAAGTTCACGGTTTTGTTATTAATAAATAGTGCTCAAGCCAGAGATTCTCTTCCTTTAACAACTAGTCTTAGATCCCCACACAGGCGGCGAGCGCGCACTGTTTCGCGCTCAACTTCCGTGTAAGGCAGTGAGCATCACGGCCAATGGGCTGACTGCCATTCCGGAGCAAGTCTCACTGCTGCTGCTCTGGATGGGAAAAGTAATGTAGTCAGCAGCCGTGAGAAGAGGTGAGCGGGATGATCATAGAATTAAGCAATAGTTCACTACCAAAGTGTTGAAAAGGTTCTGGGTCCTGCTTTGAAGTTCAAAATATTGGATTGGGAGCAACACTTGTGCCATACTATGTGTGGGATTGTTTCAAAATGTTACAGTGATGTGTAGAGGAGGCCGGTTCGCGGCGATCGGCAACCCGGATCCGCCGCATCTTTATCCCGTTCGACGAACAAGCGGATTTTTCCGGATTTCCGTCTTCCGAACTGTGCCGATTCGCGGATTTTTGTATTTCGAGATATACGAGTTTTCACGGATTAAATTTTACGAAAATACGAGAAAACATGTAAACTTCGAACAATTTCTAGAAATACAAGGATTTCTTCTTATTTTATGTAAACGTATTTGGAAAAATTTGTTGAAATTACGGGGGATATCTCGTAGTTTTGAAATATGCACTATTTTCGAAATACTGTGTATCACTCGTAATTTTCGTAACATTTCGAAAACATACGACAAATCTCGCGTAATTGAGGAGGTATTTTGCATTTTATAATGGGTCCGCCTCGCCGGATTTTCGAGATTTTCTTTCTAAAATTCGCTGATCCTCGAAGCGAACGGATTTTTGACAGAAGTTCTGACTCGGTCTAGTGATGGTAGTTTTGTGCAATCAATCTAGATGATGACACATAGACAGCAAGTGGTTGACAAATATGATTAAAATAATGTTTTAAAAGGGTTGGTCTTGACTATGTAAAAAAAACACAGCACTAATAATATTGGGTTATACTATTGTCAATCATTAAAGGAAACAATACCAAAAAAAAAAAATTATAACATCACCGCCAACAGGTCCACACCGCTACATATCCACGCAGCAGTTAAATCGCCTACAACTCACATTCAGCCGTGCTGTCCTCCCTTAGAATCACACAGCAAAGCCGCCCTCTAAGGCCCAAGGCCATGTTAACCAGCACTTATATTAGCGGGTGGGAATGTCTTGTTACAAAGCTCTCTCCTCCTCCTCTGGCGACAAACAACTGAATGTCCTGTTGTAGGATCAAGCAAACATAATAATCAGCGGCTGATCAAGGGGGTGAGTTGGATGCATTGTTTTTAATATCGCGGTGCTAGCTTGTGGTGTTAAAGCGTGCACTTTGAGTGACATGCGGCAGACAGATTGTTACGACCCCCTTCACAGCATGGCTAATGTGAAGGCAGAAAGAAGCTCGAAAGTCGGAAAACAAATGTATGGGGGAGCAGCATACACCTTATCCTTTTAAAAGGCAATTAAAAAAAAAAAAAAAGATATAATATCAAATTATATATATATAATATATAGTATTGAGGTAAATACTCTATATATCTAGCATAAGTTGCCTTTAAAGGGACACTATATGAAAAAATGAATTTGCCTCATCTCCAACTATAAATTAAAAACATGTAGTAGCACTTACTCTGATTTGCGTGTGTTGTCTGGCATCCTGCAATCCAGCACACATTTTGTTTCAGAGTCGAATCTCCCCCTCCTCTTTACAACAAACCCTCCCACTTCCTATTGACCTGACTTTTTTCCCACAACACCAACTGTCAAGGTCCTGCACATAGCAGTACAGCATTCCAACTGTCAAAAACTCTGTTCCATGTCCAGCTACAGTATAAACTACTCACCGAAGGAAATAGGTTTGTTTGAGAGGCAAGGACTTGTGTGACAGTGACTTTACAAGTTTTAGCTATGGTATCTAAAGAAAGGAGGTCAGATTAACAAAAAAATGATACAGTGGTGGTTTTGAGAATTATAGTTTTCCCAGTATACGTCAATTTAAAATTAACCCCCCCTCTTATATTATTTTGGGGACCAGCCAAGTTCTACATCTTGGACTGGTAATATGAAACCCAATACACTGAGTCAAACTGTTCATATATATTTCAAAACTCACCATGGGATAAAATATGTCCCTGCAGAAATCTGTGTTTATCAATCCAGTATTCAGCCAAATATCTTTTTCTGTTTGTATTTCCATAATGCCTAAATAGCATTTATAGAAAAAATGTACATCATACATAGACAAAGTTGTAAAAATACATTCAATAAAAAATGCCAATATTAACATGTGTGCATCTAAGATGAAATGCAGTTACTAGTAGATGAAATCATCTCCTGCCGCATATAAACCCATTACACAGAGAACCTGCAACAGAGGGGAGGGTTGTTAAATCAGCAACATCTCTGTGTTCTAAATGTTATTCCACTGTACATGCTTTCAACCTGATTCCACACACACATCACTGACGCTCTACACCAATCTGACAGACAACTACAAGCTGCATTCAGCACATTGACATCACTTTCCCCGTAGACCTGGTTGGACAACTTCTTCTCCTAAACCCATATATAACAAAAGGATGCCAGTCACCACCTGAAAGGCGTGCCTGACCCAATGAAGACTCCAGTGTTTATCATTTATTATTGATATCATATCATAGGACCTAAAGTAAACTTTGAACAACAACCCGCCCAACAAAGTTGTCTCCACAGATACACAGTAAGCAGTATAACGGCAAGGTGTCTTACAATAACACCTACTATGAAAGACATATTAACACCCCATCCCACTTTCCTGCTCATACCATCAGACACACAACTCTACTGTATAATAATTCTGCAACACTTGTACTTTAATATGTGGTAAATTTAAAAGGAATATTGATCCACCATAATGTTGAGTCCAGAATAGAGGTTGCCAGGGTTGAAATCTCCACGCGGAAAGGCTAAGAACCAGGTTCATTATATCATGTTGTAATCACTAACATTGAAAACGATGTTCATCCTGCATTCAGTTCATTGATATGAAATACTGTTACTAACAGCCATTCAGTAATAGCAATTTATTATTTGGATTTGGTATTATATTAGTTCTAAAGGGAAAGGTGCAACAAAATCAACAAGTGATCCTAAACTTGGTACAATGTGCGAACTGTGCAGTGAGCCACCGATGAATGGCTAGTGTCGGCTGGCAATTGTTCATGTATGGTGTGTTCAGTCAGCATCAATAGTGTTCTGACATTGTTCGGTATGGAATGTTCAGTCAGATATCGATAGTCGTGTTAATTTATCTCATGATGGGCATTATAGACGATAGCAGTCGACAATTTGTTTGCTCCCAATGCACAGGCCAAGTCCTTGGCCAAATAAGGCGGAACCAAGCATCTACGACATATTACGGGGAAAGTTTTACTGATGCAGCAGGATGCGGCGGTCTGTGCTTACAACTGCTGTCCAGGTTCCTACTCGGATACCCCTACCGGTACCCAATGGAGAGTACCCCTGGTGTCTCCAGGAGCTTCCCTACCTGCTCGGGTAGTCCTAAGCCCCAGGTCGCAATTTGTTGTTATGGGCGTTCAGTCAGATAATTATTACCGTTCTACAATTTGTGTAATGGGCGTTCAGTTAGACATCGATAGCGTTTGACATTGTTCGTATATGGGCCTCTTTCAGACCAATAGGTCTTGACCAATTTGGTTTTGTATGGGTGTTCAGTCAGATATCGAACCATTCTGACAATTTGTTCGTGTATGGCATTCAGAAATCAGACATCGTAGTGTCTTCTGACATTTGTTTTCGTGTATAGGCTTCAGTCAGACATCGCTAGCGTTTGACCATTTTTTTGTGTATGGGCATTCTAATCAGACATCATGAATAGCGTTTTGACAATTTTTCTTTATGTGGGTCGTATCAGCGCTATGCGATATCTGTAACACATTTGGTTTGTGCTATGTGGGCTTTCAGTCAGACATAGATAGAGTTCTGACATCTTGTTTGTGTATCGGGTTGTTTCGAGTCAGATATTTATACCGTTCTGACCAATTTGGTAGGGTAGTTCAGTAGTACTCGAAAGCATTCTGACAATTTGTTCGTTAGGTCTGGCGTCTCTATCAGACATCAATAGCCGTCTGACAATTTTTTGTTGGCATTCGTACTGAGTGTTCCGACATTGTCGTAAGGGTTCAGTCAGACTCGGTTTCTGACAATTTGTTTGCGTATGGCGTTAGTCAGGACGATCATAGCAGTATGTGAACAATTTGTTGTGTAGGGATGTCATCACATATCGATGCGTTCTGACAATTTGTTTGTGTATGGGCGTTCATGTCCATAGTCGATAAGTTTCTGAACATGTTTTGTGTACTGGGGGTAGTTACATTCAGATTAAGCGTTCTGACAGATGTGTTTTGGTGTATGGTGTTCTTATCAGATATTGATAGCGTTCGTTGACACTTTGTTTGTATGGCGTTCAGTCAGATATCGATAGCGCTCAATTGAGACCATTGTGTTGGTATGGGGCGTTCAGAGAGCAATGCAATATGCAGTTCTAAGCAAGTTGGTTTGTGTAATGGCGCTTTAGTCACATATCGATTAGGCGTTCTGGAACAATTGTTTTGTGTGGAGTGTAATCATATCTGATAGCGTATGTTTGACAATTTGTTTCAGTGATGGCGTGTAATCAGAGATCGATAGGCAATTCTGGACAATTTGTTTGTGTATGGGCGTCAGTACATAGCGTAGCGGTTCTGACCATTTGGTGTGTAGGGGGCGTTGAGAAGATATCGATAGCGTTCTGACCAATTGTTTGTGCTGGTGTTCAGCAGATATCGATAGCGTTCTGCAATTTGTTTGTATGGGCATTCAGTCACATATCGATAGGTTATGACAATTGTTTGTGTATGTGGCGTTCAGGCACATATCGATAGGGTAGTGACAATTAGGTTGTGTATGGGTTTTTAAGATATGTTACCGTTTTGACATTTGTTCGTGTATGGGCGTTAATTAGATATCGATAGCGTTTTGACAATTTGTTCGTGTATGGGCGTTCAGTCGAGATCGATAGCATTTTGACAATTTGTTCGTGTATGGGCGTTCAGTCAGATTCGATAGCGTTTCTGACAATTTGTTCGTGTATGGGCTTTCAGCAGACATAGCGATAGAGTCTGACAAATTTGTTTGTGTATGTGCTTCAGTCAATATTGATATGTTCTGACAATGTGGTATGGGCGTTCATTTAGACATCTAGATAGCAGTTCTGACAATTTGTTCTATCGTAGCCGCATCTAATTCAGACATTCATAGAGCATTTTGACAATTTGGTTGTGTATAGGGCTAGTCAGACTAGTCGATAGTCGTTATTGACAATGGTGTTCGGTATAGCTTTATAGATTCAGGCATCGATAGCTTTCTGACAATTTGTGGTGTAGTGGCGTTCTAATCAGGCATCACATAGCGTTCTGACAATTTGTTTGTGTATGGGTGTTAAGTTCCAATACGATAGCTTTTGACATTGGTTGAGTTATGGGTTTCAGTACATAGTCGATAGCGTCTGACAATTGTTCGTGTAGTGGGCTTGAATCCAAGATATCGATTAGCGTTCTGGAACAATGTGTTCGGTATGGGTGATTAATGATACGATAGCATTTTGACAATTTGTTTTGTGTAGGCGTGCAGTACCATACGATAGTTTTGACAATTATGTCGTTAGGGGTCATTAATTCAGATATCGATTAGCGTTCTGGACAATTTGTGTTGTGATGGGGTTGCAGTATTCAGCATATGCGAAGCGTTTGACAGGTTGTGTATGGGCGTGTCAGTCGACATCAATTTTTGTCACTGATCTGGTAACCAGACCAGGTTGATGATGTCCTGTAAGGACCAGTCCTGCCATCTCCGTCCTATCAGAGGGTTGGAAAGTGAATATGTTATAAGCTGACATTAAGATTATTATACGGGTGGAGGTGGAAGTGTTTCCCGGCCGTCACACACAATGACCCTATTCCATCTCCTCCGACCTGCTTGGCGAGTACAGGAAGTGTCCACCTCGCTCGGCAAAACTTCCTGATAAACACAGCGGCGACGGAGACAAGGTACCGTGGACGAGGACACCGGTATAAGGACACAGGCAGATCTGATTACCGGCTTTGTACGTTCAGTTATAATGTGCAGTGATTACACAGTGTTAACCACCTAATGGTAGGAACATATACCCAATGCCAAGGGCAGTCCTTGGCAGAATAAGGCGGAACAATCTCTAACGACAATTCGGGGGGACGGGTTTTACTGATGCACAGGATGCGGCGGTCTTTGCTTCTTCTGTACAGGTTACATACTGGAGACCCCTACGGCCCCAATGGAGCGTAACCCGTGGTGTCTCCGCGGAGCTTCCCCGTACCTCGGGTATCCTAAGCCCCAGGCGGACATACAGCAGCGACAGCGGCCTCGAGCGGCGAAAAGTGTAGTGGTGGGACTTCCTAACCCGGTTATATGGTTCCGGAGCCGAATCTATTTCTTTCTTATCAGAGCTTACTTCGACCAGGACTTCAATTCGACCAGTTCACGGATGGAGCCAAGCAAGTGAGACTACAGACATATGGCGGACGGGGGTGGTATCAACAGGGTCCCAGCTGTCTTGTTCATGTTGTTAAATCAAACTACAAATGGTTCAATGTCTGAGTGTACTAAACCTTTCACCCACGGAAACTACATTTCCAAGTTGTTTGCCATATAATACCTTGGACCGAACACAGACACTTGGCATTCCAGAGTACTCAAAATGTATGGAAACCAAGATATGTGGGAGTTCTAGTTTCTAAACTCCTGGAGTGCCAAGTTAAAGTCCTGGGATAGTCACCAGAAAATACACTCACAGTCTTCTAGTGTGGGCTGGTCCTGGCCTGCTGATACGACCAACATTCACATAAGTTTTATGGAAACAATATTAAACCTGAGGTGGACACGCGCATCCTATGTCTATCTCCTGACTTTCAAGTATTTAATTTCTTCTTTTTCTTTTTTTTTTTTTACTTTAAGTCCAGTTGGTATAGCTGAATACGTCAGATATAGATTTTATCCGTTTCCAGCCCTAAGTTGTGGTACACACACTTAGCAATATTGGGGCGATGGTACCAACGAATTGGCCCTTTATCCACTAATGTGTGTATGGTGGTCTCATGGAAGATTTTCCTCTATCGTATCAGCCCCCTGTACTAAAGTTATAGGGAATTGGTTCGCAATTGTGAGAAGTACGGCAGTCATGAATGTTCTCCCTATGCTTGTATAGACAGTATACTTTATATAAGGCAGTACGATCATGGCAGTGTGTACTTCCATCTGTCAAAGACAATCTTCCGAACAGAAACTCTGGGCTCATTCCATCAAAATGTTACCTTCCATATATTACAGATAGTTTGTACTCATGCACAATAACCATTTTCCAGTAATATTACTTCCATAATGACATGACAAGAAGCAGGTGGCTTACGGAAACATCAAGTTACAAATTAGGGTATCAGTTAGTTATAAAACAGCCACTGCATTTTTCTTATGGTGTCCGTTTTTTATTACAGGCTTTTACATTGGTCTCCAGGCTGCTGTCACAGTGTAAATTCGATGAAATAAAGAACCTGTAGCAGTGAGGTATAAATATAAAATTGGTGAATAGAATAGAAAACATATTTGAGCATGCAGTTAAGCGACACTCTGGTGTCTACTGATTTAATGTTTTTGAAGGATTACTTCTAAGGATTACTTTAAAACAGTGCACTTAAACTTTTCAGACGGTAGCACACATGGAAATGCAAACTTCTGTTGAGGCATACCTGTGTTCTCAATGCTGTATTCTTGTGAATTTCCCATAAATAATGCAGTTTATGCACTTTCCAGTATTTACGGTTTCATATCATTGGGTAAACCTCAGTGTATATAAAGTTACAATTATATTCCTGATCTATAATATATGTATTTTAGAGTAAGACACAGGAAAATAAAAATTAGCTGAAAAAGATATTCTGTACCACAATTTTGAGGCACACCTTTGGCTCTCAACCTACCTTTTGAGAAACCTTAAAACAAAAAACTGGTAACTTGCTCTTTTACCAGTTGATTATATGCATTTGTTAACAGATATTTAATGATAAGTTTCTAATCATTTTGGCAAAGGTATGCTAAAGCAGGTGAAAGGAAGCAGTGAAATAGCAGTCATATTGGCTGTGATGTCGTTGTCTTTAAAGACTGTGTGGTGAGGCCTGTAGAAAGAAGGTGTGGGTACCATGCATCACTAATAGAGGTTTTGAACATGAATAAGAGGAATCCCTTTCAGGGCATGGCCACACTGCAACGCAAACACAATCACATGGCAATCGCATGCAATTTCATCTGTGATTTCGTTGCGGTTGTGCAGCGTTTTTTCAATTAAGTATTGAAAAAACGCATGCGATGTGCTTTTAAAATGCAGGAACGCAAATTGCAATCGCAACGCACCCGAAAACACACGTTTTCGGTGCGTTGCCACGTCTTCAAATGATCTGGAAAAAACCAAGCGCAAACAAAAAAAAAACGCAGCAGTGTGGCCTAGCCCTAATTGCTTATTAATTTGGCTTAAGAGCCAAATTACTGTTTTTCTATTTCTCTCTTTTCTTCCGTTTTATTCTTCTGCTTTTTTGTACTGTATCTCCTTCCACAGTTTTTAAACTAGAGCCATGAAATTTGGTACAGTTGTGCGGGGCATATTTGGAGAAGTGTGCTGTTTACCTAGCTAAGGAATCCGCAGAAGCGTTAAAACTTATTGGCGTATTTTCGGGACTTTTTTTCACATAGACTATAACAGTAACAATCCTCAAATGTGGATATTTCAAAACAGTTGTTTCATGGTCATAGAAACGTTGTTGATACCCCCAACTCCACACAGAACACAGGTACACCCACCTACTTACCTACCTTTCCATTCCCCATTGAAGCCATACTTAAAGGGTTACTATGTCAAAAAACGAATTTTGATCAATCTCAACAAAAGTTACTTTTATGGTCATACATGCAAAAACCCCAACCTCACACGGGTACCACACATCTAACTGACCTACCCATTAATTTCCATGGAGTCATACTTTTGATATATCCTCAATAAAGTTAGTTTTATGGTTGTAAAACAAAAGACATACCCCAACCTCACATGGGTACACACACCTACTGACCTACCTTCCATTCCTGTGGCAGCCTACTTAAAGGGTAACTAAGTAAAAAAAGCTCATTTTGATTTGTCCTCAATAAAAAGTAGTTTTATGGTTGTAAAGATAGTTCCCCCGCACACCTATAGTATATTGTTGAAATCGCTGGGTGCTGCTCAAAAAACCATAGCCAATGGTAATAGTACCACACAGACAGCAATTCAGAGCGCACTCCAGGTCTTGAGTATCAAATCATTTATTAAAAACGTGACGTTCGTGTCCGTGCGACACCTTCCTCAAAGTATAAACATATGACAAAAAATGTGAAGATTTTTATAGCATGAAGAGCATAAACAAGCCTGATCAATCAAAAGCAAGAAAAAACAAAGTGCCCTAGTGCTACAAAATATACCGGATATATCAAAAATCATAAAGTGCTTCATATATTAAAGTGCATAGTGGATAAAGTGCTATATCACAATAAATATATCAGATGTTAAAAATCGTATTTCTGATAAGTGATAAAAGTATAAAAATATCTATGCATGTACAATAGTGAAAATCTTATAATAAAACTGTAATTAAAAACATGATGGCATCGAATTCAACGGCATCCTTTATCATACAGATGAGGATATATAAATAGTATAAAACATATACAAAATAAATAGCTATATGGTGTCCGTATTATTTGTTATTCAGTAACATTTGAGGCCTAAGTTGGTATTAAGACCATGAGGCTGTAAAGTATTAAGTTATAAATCCAAAAATATTCTTTTTTAGTAGGGCATATCCTATTCCAGACCTCTTATTAGTATGGGATATGATCTATAAACCACCCCCTTTAAATCACAGACTGAATGTTTGAGTTACAAAAGTGGCTGCACAGGTGAAATTTAAATTTTGTTGTTAGTCCTATAACAGGTAATGCAATATCACTCTTACACGTTATATACTCAAGTATAAGTCGAGGTTTTCAGGAGGTGAAAACAGCCTGAAAAATGAACCTCGCTAGACTCGAGTCAGTCACTTACAGGTGAAGGAATCCCCGGCTGCCGCGTCACTGATGTCGCATCCACTGACGTCACGGACTCGGCGCCGGAAATAGCCCGGCGCAGAGTGCCATGAGTCAGTGGAGTGTGACCATCAGTGGAAGCGGCAGCCGGATTTCTCCATCAAGATGTCGGGGGCCCGGACTCTCCTGACCAAAGGTATCGGCATAGTAGTAGTGTAGTGTAGTGGCAGGGATGAGAAGATGGGGTGCGGAGTGTGTAGGTACGTAGGTAGGTAGTTAGTGTAAGTGGCAGGGTGAGAAGATGGTGCAGGGAGTAGTGTAGTGTTAATGTAGTAGTGTAGTGTAGTGGCAGGTGAGCAAGATGGGTGCGGAAATAGGTTTTATGCCTGGGCTGGATGGGGCTGGAGGGGAAGACTCTACCCTCGGATTATACTCGAGTCAATTGTTTTACTCATTTTGAGGTTAAAATGGGTACTCGACTTATACTCGAGTCGACTTATACTCGAGTATATACGGTATGTTTTGAAAAAGTTTTTTAAAAGGGCCCTAGTGTTTTGCATACATGTTTTAGAACAAGGACACTTAACGATACACGCAATATTCAGTGTGCATGTATAAAATCCGTAATCTTTATAATATTTCCAGCAGGGGATGTGAAGGTCTGTCCGGTAATTCAATTGAATTACCATACATTACCAATTAAAACACTTGTAACACCAGTTTTGTTTGTAACTTCGTATTGTTTCAAGATATTTAGAGACAGGATCAGCTTGAAACTAGCTGGTAATAATGGAATTACCTTTTGTAGGTTAACAGGGGCGGTTTTTATCGCTTATTGAAGATCTTTATCCCCTTGTATAAGGGCCAATATTTTCTAGTGGCCTCTTTAATCATGCCAGATGGCAGATGTGGTATTGCTGTATAAAGGGTATACATGGGTTTGTTACCTGTGAATAGCAACATGTGTGGATGCTTCTATTTGGCCTCTGTATATCAAACGGCTCATACCTCTCTTATAGATAAAAAACTTGTCACTATTGTATTGAGTTGTATTTCTTTTCATTTTACTCATTGCAGCTTCTAGTATTCTGAAAAACTTGTGTTTTAGGTAACAATGGCAATGATAGGTTAGGATGGAAACTGTCAGCTCTCAAACGGTGTTCCTATCAGTTGTTTGGTATACAGTGTGTCTACAGCCCAGTATCTTTTACTTCAATGCATACATCTAAATAGTGTGAAATTTTTCGTGCATAGTAAAACTAAAAATTAATTTTTATCCTAGAGTTAAGAAGAGGTTACAAATCATAGATTGTTCTCTGTGCCATCCCAAACAACAAACCCGACTGCCCATGGGCAGTCCCGAGAATTGCAGGAAATATTGACTTTCAATTTAAAGAGTTATTATGCAATTCAATGATAACATCAATAATAAACTCATAGGTGGTATACCAAAGTGTTCAAGTGTTAAAAAGTGTCGAACTGCTTCAAGTCTAAATCATGTGATGTAGTTAGTATATACAGAGGAAATGGTCCAAGGTCAATCTATTCCAATTGGAATCCCATGGTCCATGTTTCTCAGTTGTATAATAAATCTTGGGGATTCCTTGATATACGATGGACAATCGTCTAACAATGGGATTAGAAAGAACAGTTAAATTGGGCCAAAGTGGTCATACAGAGTCAAGCAGATGGATTGGTCTGAATGGAGGATATTTAAATCTTATGGGAATTTTGGGTAAACCATATATTACTGTTTTTAAGAATTCATTCTCAAAATCACCACAGTATCATCGCCATCACTGTTTAAACCAATTCACATAGCTTTTTAATCATTAAGCTAGTACCAAACAGTACCAGGATTTCTGAAAGATGACAGACAGGATCTGACAAGATCCTGTCTGCCATCTTTCAAGATCTGCATACACACAGGAGAACGCTCGGGATGTGTGTTTCCATCGGCCGCGCTTAGACTCCCTATAGGAGAACGAACGTACAAAACAGTAACGATAAAGCCACGATACAGTCGGATCCGACGGATCGGGGCTTTTTTATCCGTTACGGGTGTACCCAGCTTTAGTGAGTATAATCACGGTAGGGTCCTATTGAAAGTGGGGTATTATGCTTCAGTATTCAGGTGGCTCAGCATGCTTGTGGTAAAAAATGGGTTAACCATGAGAACAATTGCACCCCCCTATCAGCTGGCTTAATAATGATCCCTTGTTATGTTTCAATTGTAATCAATTTGCTTGTTTTTCCAGTTTTAATCGATGAGGTTTAGGTCTTTGTGAGTGGATTGAATACCATCTGTCTTAAGGTGTTAACAAAACAAATCAATGCTGGGATATATACCATTAGCATAAAGAGGCTTCTGGTCTGAAGGGGTAAATTTCAGCTAGGCTCATTGTTATTTTTAAACATTTCCCTCAAATGAGCTTCTCTCAAACTTGAATAAATCAAGTCAAAGTCCAAGCATTAAAAATACTTTAACAGGTTGAAATTAAGTCCTTAGGACAGAAGGGAACATTTCACTCACCGTGAGCTGATGTGATGAGTGTTAAAGGGCAACTAAAGCTCCAGAACCCCCAACACTGAACCGAAGGCAGAAACACCTTGATATAAAACCAGTAATCTGTGTCTTAACTCTCATTTTGATACGGGAGCTGGGAATTTGTCTACACTAACATATGGTTTGTGTTTACTTCACAGCATTCTAGTGTTCCACAGTTTTGTCAACTACCATTATTTCTGAAATTCTCAGTCCTTGACTGTGGCAGAAACTTGTTACAGTTGGCCCACCACCATTAATAATCTCTAGCCAATCCTTTCCAGGACAGATAAAGCAAGGAAGGGCATGTGATGAGGTTCAGGATGTGTGTCTGAAACTGTTACATATTTCACAGTTACTTAACAGGCTTACATTTACTTTAATAAAATTTACTGAAGTGGGAATGTATAGCTGATTGGTATTTTTAGGGGAGGTTATTTTCGATTCTGGAGTTAATAAAAATTGGGTTTAGGTTCCCTTTGTCACTGCTTGTCCTCCTGCTTTGTCTGAAGTTTGATGGCTCCTACTCCCCCATATTGTTAGTCTCCATTTCCTAAAAAGACACTTGCTTTCTTCCGAAAGATGGTAGTTCCCCGGGTATATGTAGATTGATGTCAACTTTTGATCGTGGGATGATCCGCATCCAGATAAGACCAGCCGAGTCTTCAGTGCATGACATCCTGTCAGTCCCATTGATGTTGTCATCCTTCCGCTGTCTGTCTGTATACGTGGCTCGGGCGCACAAGACGAGCCCTGGCTCACGGCGGCATACCAATCCTTCCATATAGTCTGTACACACCACTCTGTATTTGTTACGCTTGTAATTGCGAAGATCACTGCCAAACTTAGCAATTTGTTCCTGCAGTTCAATAAGCATGCTATCCCTCTCTGGCTCTGTTTGCAGGGTTAGCTTTTCCTCCATTTTAGATATCTCTGTTTCAATTCTGGTCAGCTGCTTCCTTGTTTCCTCTATTACAAGCAGAATCAAGTCCATAGAACATTTATTGAGGATGGCACACCACTTTTCACAGAATTGAACGTGTTTAATAAATTGATTTGAATACTCAAGACTGGAGTGCGCTCTGAATTGCTTCTGTTTGAGTTTTATGGTTGTAAACACAAAAAAAGATATACCCCTCAACCAGACCCAAGTACACACGCCTACTGACCTACCCTTCCATTTTCATGGCAGCCATATTTAAAAGGTAACTATAGTCAAAAAAAATATTTTGACTAATCATCAACAAAGCTTGTTTTTTTTAACCCCCAACCCGACACGGGTACACACACCTACTGATCTACTTATCCATTACTGTGGCAGCCATACTTAATGGGTAACTAAAGTAAAAAAAAAAATTGGGTGCACCCCAGGTAATTATAATTTTTAGTAGCTATACATAGTAACTTGGTTTCTTAAAAGTTAACCACCTTTTATTTCTTCCCCCCCTCCCCTGCTAAATACATATCATTAATTTGTATAGTACTTCTTGTATCATCACATTTGTTCTATATATTTATACTGGTTCAGCATAACCTTAGAAGTTTTCCATAGGAATGAATTTTTCTGTTTTCGTCCGCCCCTCCCTTTCAAACATCAATTGTTGAATTTTAGTTATTGTGTGAATTGTGTGAATGGTGAATTTATCGTTTAGGTGAAGATTTCTGCCAGTCTTTGGGTATTTTTTTGGGTGGCGTTGATTTTGTTTTGTCCGTATAGTTTTGATTGTTAGTTTCCAGGTGTCGGTTTCTTGACAGCTTCTTTATTGTGTTAAAGATATATGTTTGCCATCTTTGTTGGTTATAAGTTTCACTGGAAATCCCCATTTATAGTTTAATTGTTTTCTCTAGTTGTGGGTGATGGTTGAAAAGTTTTCCTTGCTTGTATGGTGGTTGCTGAAAGGTCTGGGAAGAATTTTTGTATTTCTCTGGTAAGGAATTCTTTTGTCTTGTAATTTGGGTTATTGGTCTTTAATCTGGTAGAAGTGAAACCTAGTACCGTATATACTCGAGTATAAACCGAGGTTTTCAGGCTTTAAAAAAAGCCTGAAAATCTTACCTCGATTTATACTCGAGTCAACCTTTTCCTACCTTGTCGGCGGCCCCGCTCGATCCGCATCCTCAGTGCGCATCCGATGATGATGTCACTACCCGGCGCCTCTCACTGTGCAGCGCCGTAGTGACATCATCCGGATGCGCACTGAGGATGTGGAGCGAGGAGTGAGCGGCGCCGCCGGACAAGGTAGGAGAATACCACGGAACCCGGGCAACATTAAGGGGCAATATTTACAAATAAGAGTAAAACCTTCTTTATTATTGCATACTGTATGCACAAATAAAGGAGGATTTACCCCTATTTGCAAGTATTTGCCACTTAAGATGTTTGAAAACTACAACTCCCAGCAATAAAGCATGCTGGGAGTTGTAGTTTCCAAACATCTTAAGTGGCAAATACTAACCCCCTCATTTATACTCGATCAAATCTTTTTTCTCCTTTTTTAGCAAAACTAGGTACCTCGGTTTATACTCGAGTATATACGGTAATCACATCCCTTGGTGCTGAGGGTGGAGCAGATCTAGGTTTGGGTAATCTATGAGTTCTATCAGAGTGGAGTTTATTTCTGATGTAGAGGGTATTAAGTCCTTGATTAATGTTTTGATATAATTTTCCAAATCTTCTTGCTTTACTGTCTCTGGGATTCCTCTATCTTAAGGTTATTTCTCCTGGATCTGTCCTCTAGGTCAGCCAGTTGTTTTTCAGTAAGTGGACGTGTCTGTTAACTCCTAGTGCTCATCTAGTAAAATCATTAAAAGAACCAGTAAATTCCATCATTTTATTTTCAACATGATCTGTAATTAACATAACTATTACATAAGTTCTGTAATATCTTTTTGTATAGGATGTAGTAGTTCTATTATGTCCTTTTTCAAAGATTTGTTCTGTGTTAGTATTTTTAAGTGTGGTTTCAGTCACTAGGGAGTCAGAAGCAGGGAATTCTGACAAAGAATATTTTTGTACAGATATGTCTCTGGTAGATATTAAGGATTGTATTCCGTCTTGCTCCATGTTTTCCTCAATGGGACTTGTTTCATTTAGTTCCAATATTGAGGTTTTTGGAGAGTGTATCTGTGCAACTGTATATCTCTGCATTTGTGCTGGGGGTATATCACATTCTGAGTTGTCAGAATTGTGTGGAGAATTATGTTTAGAGTGATTTGTTATTTGACAAGTTTTATCTATAGGATCCTTTGTGATTTGTTGTAGTTCTTCAAAAATTCCTTCTATATAGTCTGACATATTTCTCTTAGCATTTGTATTATGTAAGTTACACTTACTTTTAGCTGGGGGAGTCTGGCTGGAGTCCTCCATGTTTTGTAGTTCAGGGGGTGAAGGGCTGTCAGGGTAGCCGGTGTCTTAAATTTGGTTTTTATTTGTTTGTTCCTTTTTCCCTCTTTTAGGTTTGGGTGTTGCAAGGAGCTCCCTGTCTGGGGAGGACCTCATGGTGCCGGTGCCATCTTGGATTTCTGACCTGCCTGGTGAGTGGGACTGTTGTGGGTAGTAATCTGTGAGTTTGTGGATTTTATTTTTTTTGCTTTTGTTTTTAGTCATCCTGGCTTGTTTTCCTCCCCTAGGTCGGACTGTTTGAGATTCGCTTGAGACTCTGGATAAGGTAAGCTGGGCTGGTGGTGCTGGAGCTCCTACTCTTTGCTCCCTTTCAGGTTCACTTGCAGGCCACGCTCCCTATGTCGCTATTGCATTGGCCGATAGACAGGGTGTAAGCAGAGGAGGAAGCGGGAATCAAATATGGCAGGGATCCATACATCCCCTCCCCAAGTATACCACACAGAGCACAACACTATAAAACAGTTATAATGAAAAGTTATTTATTCCGCCACAAAGAGTCCCCTACCAAAACACCAATAAGATACCCATATTCAGTCTAATACATAATAATCCTAGTTATCCCACACCAAAGTCATAAAACACTGGGGCGTCCCCCGTATAGTGAAGTAAAAACAGTTCCCAGGGTAAAGCTCATGGTCCAGCTGATGAATAAAGCTTAACGAGACTTCTCAACCGCAATGATAACAGACCATATTACCAGATGAACAGCCATCCCCGGGTTTATATTGGAATCCGACGGGACTTACTGCAGGCAAGCACTTCCCTGGTGTACCTCCGGACTTCTCAGCATATGGGTCCTTACCAGCCTCCAATTCCCTGGACGGCAGGTCACTACAGGCTTCACCCGCCGGATCCAAAGGTCCCGCACAGGGATTGCTGTTCTCAGAGTTACACCAATTCCTTACGGTCAGCGACAAATGGCAAGATCACATTTGGGCAGTTACCGATGATACATGCGGAATAGAGTCAGCCTTGGGAACCCACACCGACGCGCGTTTCACCCTCGTGGTTGCTCCACACATGGGCTTCCTCAGGGTACTACGTCACTCCTTCACTTCCTCTCTTTTACGTGCGGGGTTTAAAGGTACAATGTTGCCACAAAAGTAACCACCCAATAAACCTTAACATTAACTTATTTAACTGTATCAATACATATTGGCAACTTGTAGATACATATATTAAGTCCAAAAAGTGTACCCATTTGGGAATATCACTTTATCTGTTTTGTCATTCATGAACCCACAGCATGTGCATTTCCCGCACCTATGGTTGCCCCTTATGGGCTTTTGTTGTGACCCCCTAGGAATCATTTTGTTCTTTAGATACATCTCAAGGTTAGTCATTTCCCATTTGGCCTTTAATTGTTGCATTAGCACTTTCTTATAGGCTTTTTTGGAAACCACAAAATCATCATCATTGTCGGAAGCGGACATGGAGTTACGGTACATACTTTGAAGAGCTGTTTGGGATTATGGGCATGTGTGGATATGAGGGAGGAGAATTTTGCTTGGCAAAGGACAAAGCACTTTCGAAAAGTGCTTATTGCTCGTATGCCATCATCATTTAGATGGCATAGGCATGCCTTTTTATCTTTTAAATATGATCAGTGCAACAGGTGGTTAAGGGAGCAACAAAGTCTAGGTCATTGGAAACTGTGTTATGGTAATGGATGGCTTCTAGGTCAGGGTCAGAGGATAGCAAAGAGATAAATAGTTGGAGGTGACCAGAGAGCAAATAGGGGTTAAGATTACATAAATCCCAGCATTTGTACATGTGTTTATTAGGGGTTATGGTGGGGACAGATGACACAAGGTTAAATGTAAGATTTGATCCGATAGCAGAAAGGAGGAGTTGGAAAAGTTTGTTATCGAGGATAAGCAAGTGAAGACCAGATTGAGTGTATGCCCATACCAATGAGTCTGGCTGGCTGTCAGCTTCTATGGGCAGTACAGCCTGCAGCCTCCATGTTTTGATCTGCTGTGCACTACAGAGCACAGAAGTGCACAGTGTACACTTAGACTCCAAGCTACATTGGTTTCATTAATGCTTCAATAAATCATAAGAATTTTGTCTCTTCTCCATACAAGTTGAACCTTATTAGAATCTTGATCCCTTACGGGATCAAGATTCTAATAAGTTTAGACTGTTAAGTAAAGCCTTTTTATTGAACATAAAAGCTGTCACCTAGCATTTGTTTTAGCAGTGGTTATCAGTAATGGCGAGTAACATATTGTGTACTTTTAACACATTTAAGATGAAATTCCAAAATATTTCTTTTAAAGATCTGCCTGTTTTAAATGACTTCTCTCAAGAAAGAAAACACCTTTATCCAAAGTAAACCAGAAGCTTGTCAGGTGCAACTTTTTTTTATACTTTATGGAAATAGGATTGTCAGTGCTCAGCCCTGGAACCTTCTCATCTCCTTTTGCTCTTTCACAGCCTTCCCTATACACAGGATACTGTGGGACCCACATCCATTGGTGGATGGTGGTTATCATATCATTGAGAAAAAAAAAAGTAAGCAAAACTTGGCAACACACTATAATTAATCCTCTATTAGATAAATATGTTTTAAATCAGAAAGATACAAAAAATGTTACCTTAATACAGTTTCTCAACTAAGGTGGCCCTTGCATGGGTGTATTGAAAGAAACTGTATGGATCCACCATTGTGATGAATACAGATATATTTTTCTATATATGTATTAATGTTCTATATTTGTAAGAATTATGTATTTGGTGTATTGATGTCTGAGATATATATATAGCATCTATACGAGAAGCACTCAGCAAGGGACTTTTTTTATACTTGCAACAGCATTTTTATTGTAGTTCTACGCGTTTCTGCCCACAGGGCCGTCGTCAGGAACAAGCAATACTACAGCACCAAACAAAATTTATACCACATGACCCTAAACCCCACCCCTCTCAAGTGTGACCAGAAATAACCCCTAAGTAGTGAGATCAGACAGGAACAGTATATAAATAACTTTCTATTAAAACCATTACCCATATAATATTGTAAAAGTGAGACCTTATTAACATAGCATATCATAAAAGTGAGACCTTATTGGAATAACATATCATAAAAGTGAGACCTTATTAAAATACACCGGCCCTGATTAAAGTATTTGGTAATATGATTTAAAAGGATATTGCCAATATTCATCCGAAGTGCCACCCCGATTTGTCTGTAGCTAAAAATGAGGCTATTAAGACATTGAGTAATGATGAACAAATCATTATCTGTCCGGCTGACATAGGATCTATTGTCTTGCTAGATAAGGATTACTATAGATCTGAACTCCTTGAACAGCTTGCGGACAATGAGGTTTACGAGAAACTTGATGGGGACCCCAGTGAACGTTTTAAGAAGGGCATTGACGCTAACATACAATCCGCACTACAAATCGGTGGATTACTGCTAATAAATCAAACCACCCACACTCCTAAGTGCCCAATAATTTATACTTTACCGAAAGTCTATTACAGACCCACCGGGTAGACCCAATCATTGCCTCGTTTAAATCCCTGTTTAAACCAATAGCACAATTTATTGATTGGTTTCTCCAACCTGTGGTCAAACAAATGAAATCTTATCTCAAAGACAGTAAACAGTTGACTGAGGAATTGGAAAGTGTTAAAAGTGGCCTTGAGAACACTATTTTACTTATATACGGTCATCCCACAGGTTGAAGGGGTGGAGGTGTGCAGATCAAAACTAATAGCACATGGACCTTGTAAACCACCTGTTAAGTTCTTGATGGACCTACTACAATATATTTTGAGCAATAATTTTTTCAGGTTTGAGGAGACATACTACAGACAGAGATATATAAATGAATAAATAGGTACAGTATAATTAAACCCCTTTAAACTACATATAACACACTTAATAGTGTGGGTGTATAAACCGATCGTTAAAATGTATGTAAACACAGCAAGAAGCTGTAAGAAACCCACTATACTCCAAATGGAGGCACTCAAAATAGTAATAATACCTGGGGACCTATATATAGCCTACATATAAATGTGTATATTGTGTAAGCAAGAAATAAACATACAGGAAGGTTCCACCTAAAAACACGACTTTATTGAAAATATCATAAAACCACAGTAAAACTATATAACTCCACACTTGATATATGTGACAACCCCTCAATAAATAAAACCATCCTCCATCACAAGCATCTATAAACTGGGCGTCCCCAGTATAATCAGGGCCAGCGTATACCCCATAAGCGGTGCAATGAGCTAAATGGTTAGTAGCAGCACAGCGAAAAGCAGTAACTATATATATATATATATATATATATATATATATATATATATATAATATACACACAAATACAAGGATTGTGGAGCAATCAATTAGGCTAGAGCCAGCTATGGGCTCTAATGTAGCACCCGCCTTTGCCAACCTTTAAATGTGCAACTTTGAGGAGGAATTTATTTTTCCCAAATTTAATGAGAACATTGTTTTTTATCTTTGTTATATCGACGATTTATTTATGGTATGGCATGGTGACACAGAGAGTGCTGTATTATTTATGGACTATGTTAACAAACTTAAGACCCCTATCAAACTTACAGAGAACAGTGGTATGGAGTCCATTAAGTTTTTGGACCTGAGAATATGAGTATGGGGATGGACTAGGTACGTGCCTGTTTCGAAAGAGCACGGATAGAAATACTTTATTACATGCCCTAAGTGCTCATCCCCCAAACCAAATCAAGGCTATACCTTGTACACAATTTCTTAGAGTGTTAAGGAAATAACTCGGATATGAACATAGCTGAGATACAGATTTCGGAAATGACCAAACGATTTATTCATAGAGGTTATTCCGGTAAATTATCACGAGAATAACTGGATAAAGCCCATGATCTATTTGAAAAAGAGATACATGGCACATTGGAAAGGGCCAAGCCTCAAAAAGAGGACATGTTTTTCTGTTTATATTATTTCCCTGGGAGCATGGCCGTCTGTAAAAGTGTGGCACAACATCAGCCTTTGGTGCAGAGTGAACCAAATTCGATCTTTGCTAAGAATAGGGTGAAGTTTTCCTACATATGGGGAAGTAACCTCAGAAATTTACTAGTGAGGACTGATGTTAGAAAATCCACTTGGTTACCATCGAAGAAAAATGGATGTTATAAATGTATGGGATGCACTGCGTGCAATTCAATGATGGTGGGTGGTGATTTTCCCCACCCATACTCTGGGAATAGGTATACGATTAGGTCACGTCTCTCGTGCCAAAGCAAATTTGTTATTTACAACATAGTCTGTCCATGTGGACATGGACAGACTATGATGGACAGAGAAAGATTGGCCAATCATCATATGGCTATATGAAATGCAGTGGGCCATAAAAATAATGAACATGTTGTGGACAGCTATGGTGAACAATCTGTGGCCAGACACTTTGTAAAAATGGGCCATGGCCCTGTCACTCTAAAATGGACGGCAATTGATCGTGTGCTAAATGGACAAGGAATTGACAGGGAAATATTGCTTCAAAGGAGGGAGTTGTTCAGGATCAGAAAACTAAATACCCTGGTTCCGAAGGGTCTTAATGAGATATGCTCCTTAACATGCTTTTTGTAATTAGGATTATGGATATGTACTCTGCCTATGTGTATTAAGTATTTTATATCTAACATCTTTTTACTTTTTTACTTTTTGTATATATTTATTACTGTATATATTTATTATTGCTAGTGGTATTATGATTTTTTGCACTCTGCCGGGATCCTGTTTTCTTTAGTTGTTTCTATATGAGCTGCCCTTCTGTCCAGGCCAAGCTGTTGCTTGGTTCGGTTCTCCCCTTCGTTGCAGTGTTGCACAATGTTGCCTAGTTACCACTGGATAGTGGAGTACGGGACATCAGTATAGTTAATTGGAGCCTGTGGGACATGTGAACACCGGGTGCGTGCCGGGAATGCGGAAGTCTTCCGCATACGGACCTTAGAGGGGATCGCCACTGAGGGGCTTTCACGCTACTGTACCTGTCGCCTGGTCAGTGGGTTAAGGAAGGAGATTATACGCTCTATGCTTTGAGCGGGTATTTATGTTGGATGCGCGGAGCTGCTTTATTTTCATGATATGGAGATGGATTCGGGTTGGAGAGTGCTACAGGATGTTTTAGTGCACAGTGGGTGTTTTCTATCTAAGACTTGGTGCTATTTTAATAAGGTCTCACTTTTATGATATGTTATTCCAATAAGGTCTCACTTTTATGATATGCTATGTTAATAATGTCTCAATTTTATGATATTATATGGGTGATCGTTTTAATAGAAAGTTATTTATATACTGTTCCTGTCTGATCTCACTACTTAGGGGTTAATCCTAGTCACACTTGAGAGGGGTGGGGTTTAGGGTCATGAGGTATAAATTGTGTTTGGTGCTGTAGTCTTGTTTGTGCCTGACAACGGCCCTGTGGGCGGAAATGCGTAGAACTACAATAAATATGCTGTTGCAAGTATAAAAAAGTCCCTTGCTGAGTGCTTCTCGTATGGATGCTATATGACTTTTGTTGGGAAAGCACCAGGGCATTTGTTTGGTTTGAGAGGAGTGCGGTCTTCCAGATATATATATATATATCGTATATACTCATAGTATATAAATTGATCCGAGTATAAGGTGAGGTACCTATTTTTACCTGACAAATTTGTAAAAAACTGATTGACTCGAGTATAAGCCGAGGGTAGAAATTAGTTGCCCTTTAAATGGACAGCAGAATTCTCATACATGAATCCCAAATGGTAATAGCCAAATCCAGTACCAGTAACCCCCAATTCCTTGGCACTCCAGATGTTTGGAAACTACAACTCCCAGCATGCTTTGTTGCTGGGAGTTTCAGTTTCTAAACATGTGGAGTGGCAAGGTTCAGTAAACTTTTAATTAAGCTTACCATCATTTAAAATTCTCCTAAACCCCATATTGCAAAGGGCCCTCTAACCCCATATAGTAAAGGGCCCTCTGACCCCCATATAGTTAAGGTCCCTCTGACCCCATATTGTAAAGGGACCTCTGACCCCAGTTCCGGATATTAATTCAGTCATTCAGTGGGTGTTGTCAGTGTCTCAGGTTTCTGTTTTGGATTATCTTAAAGGGCTAAATTCACAGGTTAGTTCTATCATGTATACATCAGCTGTTGGTCATAATCTTTCATGATCACAAGTAAAGAGAATCCAAGAATTTATACAAGAGGGCTCTCCTACCACAAGACTTTACATACATTTCTTAAATTGTAATTTGTTAAGGAAGATATTCCTGTATTGTTATTCTTTTACTGAAAAAAGTTCTATTAACCTCAAAACATATTTTAGCCATTTTAACTTTTAAGGAAAACTACACAGTAATTGTAAAATCATTACACTTACTACCACCTAATCCCATGCCATAATAACCTCTAAAACACTTAGCAAAGCCTCCTTTTTTAACTTCCTCCTTCAACTCTGCCAGGGTACTGTAACCAGCAGTTATTTCAACCCCCACACTTCTTCATAGCTATCATAGATCAATTACCGTATATACTCGAGTATAAACCGAGGTTTTCAGGCTGAAAAATCGGCCTGAAAATCCGACCTCGGTTTATACTCGAGGCAGTCACTTACGTGTGGAAATCTGGCTCCCTCGCTGGTAATGGCCAGGGTCAGGGACATGATCCAGTCCATCCTGCCAGCTTTTAAATTAACATTGGACTGAGATCCAAAGGAATAAATGGTGTACCTGGTAGACAGTGAGATTTTCTGTGTGCACTCCGACGCTCGCTTTCTCCCTGTACTGATGCGCCGGCTGACATAACTTCCCGGCACCGAGTAGTGACGTCAGCCGGTGCATCAGTAGAGGGAGCAAGCGAGCGTCGGAGTGCACACAGAAAATCTCACTGTCAACCAGGTACACCATTTATTCTTTTGGATCTCCCAATGTTAATTTAAAAGCTGGCAGGATGGACTGGATCATGTCCCTGACCCTGGCCATTACCTGCACCAGTAAATTCAGCCTGGAAAGTGGTTCTACCTCCTAACTCCTGATGGTTGTCATTGTGAGAGACAGATAAGAATGGGGTGGGTTATATTCTTGTAACAGGGCCAGGGGAGGAAATCATTCATTAAATACATTATATTCCATCACATACATTTTCTATCATCCACTGAACTGAGGGGGAGGGTATAGATGTTTGGAAACTACAACTCCCAGCTACTAAAGCATGCTGGGAGTTGTAGTTTCCAAACATCTGGAGTGGCTTTAGTTGTCTTTAAAATGGACAGCAGAATTCTCATACAGTAATAACCAAATCTAGTATGGTTATTACTGTATGGGAAATCTGCTGTCCGTTTAAAGGGCAAATAAAAACTCAAAACAATACAGATCAAGAAAGCAGTAGTGATAATAATTTCTACCCTCGGTTTATACTCGGGTCAGTCATTTTTACTAGTTTTTCAGGTGAAATTTGGTACCTCGGTTTATAATCGGGACGGTTTATACTCGAGTATATACGGTAAATCTGTTCCACTGGCTGATATTCAGAATGTTGTAATATTGCAGTCTGACAAAACATATACACACAATATATTACAAAAGATATAACTTAAATATCGTGAATGAATATAATTTACATTGCTGTCCTCCAAAACACATTACAAAAAATGTACATTAATCAGTTTTCCTAAATAAGTTTATAGCAAAATGAGCAGGTTGCATGTTTTCAAAGGTGAACCCAAACACAATCTGTAGAGATTCATTTCACAGACTTAAAATAGTTTTATAGAGACATATCATCAGCCATACATGCAAAAAAGTTGAACTGTTATTAGAAAGTTTTAGCAGCCATTATTTATACTGGCATCATCTACCTTAGTTTCACTTTATTACTTAGACATCAGCCTATATAGATACAAATGTTTTAATTTATGAAGAGTATTAATTTTTTTTATTTTACAAATCCTCAAATTACTGATCCCAATTTAACATGGAACAATTTTAAATGTTTTCACTCTCTCCCAAGAAAGCCAGCAAAATGTATATATTATAAAGAAAGCACTTCTTTAAAGTAAACTATAGTAAGCTGTCGGCCACAACAAGAGCAAATTTATGACAGAACATTACTGATAGATAGATAGATAGATAGATGGATAGATAGATGGGAAATAGTTGTTATATGTAGAAACTATTGGGCACATTTGTTCTCTTTAATATCTTATTGGACACACTAGTTACAATAAAACAAAAACAATGTTGCATGCATAGTAAGCTTTTACTTATTGGTGAAAAACGGCAAATCAAATTTGTTGTTTTGCGTTTCCCTATAACAATCACCATTGTGGTCTATGGCATGCATTGTAACTCACTTGTCGACCGTGCTTGAGACGAGTGTAGACCCAATGAATTTCAAACTCTGTTCTTTCTCTGCTTGAGCATCAAAGCTGTAAGTAATGGCTCACAAAGTTCACTTAAGTGTCCCTGCTTACATCCACCTCTTTTTTTTGACGTATTTGAAAACCATATTTTGATTTTTTCCACAGTGCCCTATTATATCCTCTAAAAGTCACAGTTCTGGTTCCAGGGGCTGAGCAAAAGAATCTAAGGAGAGTGGTATATTTCTCTGCTGTGCGTCACATATATGATGAATGAACTTGTTTCTTGCCATTCTTAGTTCTTCCTTTTTTGCTTATTCTGCAGCCCATCTTCAAATATGAAGAAAGATGGCCACAAATCTCATAAGTCAAACAAACAGGAATGTGCATTATGTAAACAATATGCTGTCCGGGAGAATTAATTATGTGCTGACTGCATATGAAAAAGCAAACTCTCCCTATCTTCAACAAATTTCCTATACAGTGAAAGCCATTATGCAATCATTCCTCCTGTCTGTGACACAACAAGCTGCAGATATCGCTTTGGCCCGAATGTCAACTCACTCAACAACCAGAATGAACCAAATCAAAGGGTAAACCCAACTGCAGAAATCAAAGTAGGAGTATTAGAAACAGATGAAGCATCTTCTACAGTCCAATTTACTCAAGACTCCCTCGACCTTCTGGAAACATGGAGAAAACCCTCAACTTATCTACCTTCCAACCACTCTCCTGTCAGAAATGAAATTGTGGCTGAAACCTTACAATCTCAAACCCATAGATCTGAATCTCCCTCCCTGGACAAAGATTGTGACTGATGCCACCCCCTCAGGTTCTCAAAACCTCAGGTAATTATCATCAGTCCTACAACTTCAAATGACTCACCAAGAACTCATCTGTTTGGACAACAGTAATCTATTCAGACAACAGTAGTGTCCTATATAAACAAAGGCGGGGGCACTCGCAGCCAAAAACTACCAGAGTAGGAGACAAATCATACTGGGAGAATGGAGTCTCAACCAGGACATATTCCTCAAGATATGCCAACTACTAGGTCACCCAGATCTGTCTATTTGGGTTGGAGCCAAAAGAGCAAAGTCAATAAATACTGTTTCTGTTCCAAGGACAACCAAGCTCTAGCAACCAACTCTTTTTTGATCCCATGTAAATTCAAACTGGGATATAATTTTCCCTCTCTTTCAACCATTCCAAAAGTACTGAAGAAGATAAGAGAAGAATAAAGCCCGGGTCATAGCCATCCTTCCCTGCTGGCCGAGGAGGTTGTGTTTCCATTAGGCCTTATCCCTGTCCATACACCAACCAATCAAACTTGCTCAAATCAAAGATCTGCTCAGCCAGGGACCAGTTCTCCACCCAGATCCCTCCAGCCTCAATCTCACAGCATGGCTATTGAAAGTAAGTTCATGCAAAGGCATTTCAGACAAGACAATTACTACACCAATGTCATCAAGAAAAGCATCAACTTTTCAATCCTACTACAAAACATAAGTGGTGCTCAAGTAAACAGTTATCCCCAAAAACCATATCAGTAGGCTATATTATATATATATATATATATATATATATATATATATATATATATATTACACAAAGGACTCCAGCATTCAACTACACATACAAGCATAAATTAATTAGATATAATACAAATTATGTTATTATATACAAATACAAGGATATGCAGCTCAAAACTTTATTCTAAATTACTTTCAGGTGCGGTGCAAAGAAGGACTGGCAATTTATACATTACACAAAAGACTCCAGCGCACAACTACACATACCATATAAGCACAAATTAATTAGCTACAATAATCAAACATATATGCAAGCAATGAAGTGTAATTACCTGCACTAGAGTCAAAATGGATACAGGGATTGTACTCACTAGGTTAAGACTGATGCTGGGATACTGCCTTGGAGTGGCGCATCAGCTTACGCAAGTTTGTACAGGCTTTCAGGGCTATGTACCGTGAGACGTTATCAGCTATTTGTGTCTTAAAGTCACGTTAACCAATGTACCAAGCGTTAACAGACTTTAAGACACAAATAACGGCAGTTGCGACATTACACAAATTTTGTGTCATGCAACTGCCGCAACCAATGTACTAAGGCGTTAACGGGTTTTTAAGACGTAATCTCTAACGTCAGCAGATAGCTGGCGTTAAAAATTCGCAAAAGGAAAACTCTATTTGCAATGCACTGAGAGCCACTATTAGCTCAGTGCATTGCCTAAAGGGGGCAATAGAGAGCAATAGCAATTTTCGGTACATAGCCCCTTATGTAACTAAATGTATCCATTTTGACTTTAGTGCAGGTAATTACCCTTCATTGTTTGCATATATGTTTGATTATTATATCTAATTAATTTATGCTTATATGTGTAGTTGAGTGCTGGGGTCTTTTGTTAAATGTATGAATTTAGAATAAAGATTTGAGCTGCATATCCTTGTATTTGTATATATTATATATAACCCACTGATTCCCACTGCCGTAGAATAGACCAGGAAAAACAATTCTTTATTACTTACTGTAATTTTCTTTTCCTGGCCCTGACACATCAAGCACCCATCCATCTTCACATGGTTTGAGGCATAGGAGGGCCTAACCAATTTATAGGCTTAACAAACACCTGTCACACTTGTGCTATGGTAAGTAATTAATCCATTGATTCCCATTGCCATGTCAAAACCAGGAATAGAAAAATGACGGTAAGTTGTTAAGAATTTTCTGTTATTTAGACTGCCATTTGAAATATGTTAATGCTGCTTAAATAATTCTCTAGGCAGGCTAAATGGTTGCGGAAAAAACTTATGTATGGAACAGGATATACTTGTACTACTGCTACTTTACTCAGACATCCCACCCAGCCAAACTTATTTCACAGAGGTTTCACACTGACAACCAACCAAAAGGCTAACTATGTTACAACACCATTTCTGATATGCCCACACCATTTTACTACTGCAGAAACGTAAACTTGTCTACTTCCTTCTCAATCTGCTATCCCACTTAAACTGACTGTGCATAAAAGGTCAACTAAAGCTGTGCATACTGTCAGGTACTTACCTTTTCCCGAGCCCAGGGCCCTTCACCGGCGGTCGCGCGCAGAGGCACGCCTCTGACACGGACCGCTCCCACCAGCGATGATGACGTCACTGGGGCCTATTTAGGCTCCTCCTGGCAGCTTGCCTCTTGCTGCCAGTTCAGAGTTTGTTTCTCTGAACCTCTAGCTCCCTGTTAGTATTTCTCCCGTTATCCTGTTGTTCCTGTCTCCTTCTTCCAGTCTGCATATCTACCACAGCTCCTACCTCCAGTTACCTCCGGTCTGCATATCTACCACAGCTCCTACCTCCAGTTACCTGGTCTGATAGACTACCACAGATCTTACCTCCGGGCTGCATATCTACCACAGCTCCTACCTCCAGTTACCTCCGGTCTGCATATTTACCACAGCTCCTACCTCCGGTCCGCATACCTACCACAGCTCATACCTCCAGTTACCTCCGGTCTGAAATCTACCACAGCTCTACCTCCGGTTGCCAATCTACCACAGCTCCTACCTCCCAGTTACCTTCGTTCTGCATACTATCACAGCTCCTACTCCAGTTACCTCCGGTCTGCATACTACCACAGCCCCTACCTCGGTCTGCATATCTACCACAGCTCGTACCTCCAGTTACCTCCAGCCTGCATATTTACCACAGCTCCTACCTCGGTCTGCATATCTACCACAGCTCCTACCTCCAGTTACCTCCGGTCTGCATATCTACCACAGCTCCTATCTCGGTCTGCATATCTACCACAGCTCCTACCTCCAGTTACCTCCGGTTGCATATTTACCACAGCTCCTACCTCCGGTCTGCATATCTACCACAGCTCCTACCTCCAGTTACCTCCGATCTGCATATCTACCACAGCTCCTACCTCTGGTCCGTATATCTACCATAGCTCCTACCTCCCGGTTACTCCGATCTCCACTCCTGTTGCCTCTCCACATTGTGGGATTGGTCTTTGGGGTTCTCTCCTCTGGAGCCGCGAAACATCCTCATAGGGGCCTTATCCTGAAGACAATATAACACATACATATGGCTGATATTCATCAAATTCTTTTTTTTTTTTTTTTTTGGTAAACATGTGCCATATGTATGTACAGGTCACAAATCATATGAACTACTGCAGTTGAAGCAAGGAGCAGTAGGAATGTGCATCAGACTTGCAAAGTGAGGAGTGACCTTGTATGGAGGAATCATGGTCAATATATTTGTGAGAAATACATATGGATTTATTTGATAAAAAGTGCAAATATGTGGCTGTCCTATAGATATGTGGCATCCAATCATATTTTATATTTACTGGATTTGCCCCGTTTATTAAAGGGTATGTCCACTCCTTCTGGGTCCTTTTGCTATAATATAGGTATAGGTCCCCTAGCCCCAACCGCCATAATAGTTTTTTCAGAAAGTGCACAGATCTTTACTTACCTTACCTCTCTCCCGGCCCTCTGCTTGCAAGTAGGGGGCGGGACTGGCAGCCGTGTCTCTGATTGGCTGAGAGGCAGCCAATCAGGGACGCGGCTGCCAGATGCTCAAAAGGCCAGAGGGAGAGTGGTAAGGTAAGTTAAGATCTGTGCACTTTGTTTAAAAACTATTATGGCGGTTGGGGCTGGGGGACCTATACCTATATTATAGCCAAGGGATTTTGAGCTAGGGGGAGAAACAGCAAAACTGTAGGGCAGTGGCGGCGCTACACTGGGGCACAATGGGACATGTGCCCCAGCTCACAGATACTGTGCCCCCTCATGTGCCCCCCCGGTCTGGCCGTCTCCCTCCCATCCCCGAATCCCCGATCGAGCACAGTAATTCTGTCTCACTCTCTCACGCCGGCGCCGTGCGGACTCAGTGGCTCACCAATATCAGCGGCTGTCATGTCAGGCAGAGGCAGTGTGTCAGCTGATGAGCTGAGCCAGGCAGGCAGCCAGCCCAGCAGCAGAAGAACAAACAAACGCCACCTGCTGGCTGCTGCAGCGGATTCGGAAATGGTCGACTGTGATGTCATTTTTACATCACATGGCTAGTGGCTCACTGGCTGCGCACTGGTCCCACGGCCCGCCCATAAAAAGTCAAGGTGCGCGCCACGGCGCCATTTTAGCAGTTCTAACTTCTAACGAGGTAAGGAAAGAGAGGGTCAGGGTCGGGAGTGGGACTGAGGGAGCAGAGGGAGGTCTGAGGAGCTGTGCCACACACAGTCAGTGCCAGGGTCCAGGGCCTGAACTGATTGATGTTTGACTGTCCTGGCCTGGACTCCTGGCCCTTGGTGGTTAGGGGGGTTTGCTGCTGTGCAGAGAGGGCCTGGCCGCACTAAGCAAGGCTTGTATATATTAATTAGGGTGAGGCTGAGGCCTTATTATAAACTGGGCCTAGCAACTGCCAGCTTGATTGCCCCCAACTTGGAAGTTTTGGAGACAGGAGTTGGACCTCACTAAATAAAATAAGGCCACCTTAAGCGGTTTTTAAAGGGTAAGTTCAGTGCAAATACATATACTTTTAGGGAAAAGGAGCATCCTAATTACCTTAACCTAATAACCTGCCCATTCAGCTTTCAGCTTTTTGTCGTGTAGAAATAAATGCTTCTGAATTCTGACTTCCTGTTTACAGGACCCTAATAGAGACTGTGTGTGACCCATGATCCAACAGCCAGTCGGTAGAAATTACTGTTAGGAACATTCCAGTTTAGTGTGGCATTCTGGAAGAAGAACCAATACAGAACCTTAAATGGCAGCTCACTATGTGACAGCAGGGAATAGCTAAGGGTATAAATTCAACTGATTTGTAGAATAACTATTGTAGGTATGTGTAATAAAACTAAGAATTATAAATATAAAGATATTTTCCATTGAACTTTACCTTTAAGGCCTCAGTCTGGTTAGTTTGCACCAGCAGGGCCAGCCTTAGCCACAAAACCCATCTCACTAACCCCAATTTATGTGTAAAGCATTAGGTGTGCATTGGTGGGTTTTTTTTGTGATCATGTAATAATTGGTACATGTAGTTTGATTCTATACTTAGTTAACTTACCATTAAAGGGTATGTCCACCCCTAAAATACACTTTTAATATTCTGCTCCCCATGTCCCCCAGCCCCAACCGCATGTTTGTTTTTTTTCAAAAAGCCCCCCAAACTCTTACTTACCTCCCCTCGATCCTCCGCCGCACTGCCGCCCTCTGCTTGCGAGAATGCAAGCAGAGGGGGGGGGACCGGCAGTCGCGTTGTAATTGGCTGAGCGGCAGCCAATACGGACGTGGCTGCCGGTCATTCAGTGCAGCGGAGGAAAGCGGAGAGGTAAGTAAGAGTTTGGGGAGCTTTTTGAAAAAAAAAACATGCGGTTGGGGTGGGGGACATGGGGGAGCAGCATATTAAGGGGTTTAACGCTAGGGGAGGGATAGTAGAAAGGGAGGGGGAGGGAGGGGGAGAAGGGCTGCAGTGCGCATGGCAAATATCTACCGGAGGCTAGATAGCAGGCAGAGACCTGCTATCCTCCTGGTGGTTAGTGTTTGAGACTTTGGGGGGGGTTTACAGGAGAACCCTATGGATGTGGGATGTGAGGTAAGGATAACTACACTACATGGTGGGGCCAGTAGTTGGGGGGATTATAGTTTTGGGGGTGGACATGCCCTTTAAAGTAATGGGTGTAGCTGTTGCATACACAATACATTATTTATACTGCAAGATTATGATTTTGTGCCCCATTCGTTGGCCTTTGTGCCCATGTTGTGCCCTCCTAAAAATCTGAGGCTGGAGCTGCCACTGCTGGGGGGAGGGGGGGGGGGGGGGGACTCTCCTGCGCATGCCTCAAACTTTGTCGAGTTTGAGGCAGACACAGGAGAAGAATGAGTCACACAGAGCTCCTACACTGCTGCTTTGTAAAGCCAAGTGCTAAGATTTAGCCTACTGTGATATACTTTACCTCCGTGTATATTATGAAAAGTATACAACTGTAGACAAGTCAACTAGAGACCTACTAGCAAACCCCTATTCTAGGATTAAGTTGTATTTTACAGTGGCATAACTAGGAATCATGGGGCCCCCTCTCTGCTTCATATTCAGCAGTGTCCTGGGTGGAGGCTTTATCTTTTATAGGGAAAGTAAAAAGATCCCCCCCTGCAGTCACAGGGTCTTCTCCCCTGGTAGTTACACCCCTGGCATTATACCTTTTTAAGCAGCACTGTGGTGGGACTCAACCCCAACCAAAGGGAGTATTCCTGTGCTTCGCCTTGTGGTTCGGTTATTTGGATTTGGGTAATGGTCCCTCCCGAGACAAGGAGGGTAAACAGGTATATTTGCAAGTTGACTTGCAGGGATGTAGATAGAAATCATGGGGGCCTCAAAGCAAAATTTTAGATGGGGACCATTTTCCTGACCCAAAAAGAATTTTTAAAAAAACTACCACTTAAAGTGTTTTCTAGTCCTCCCCTTCACAACAGAAGTGTTTTTTACAGGTAACTTGATAAAAATGAACTACTAACAAACATACAAATTAGACATGCTGACAAATTAGAAATGAATGTCTACTGAGAGGCACTGATGGTTACATTTACACATACTGTATGCAGACACAAACACACAGATTTTTTTTTAAACATGACTTGACTTGTTAACATCATTACAGTTTCTTTAAAGGGCATGTCCACCCCTAAAATCGTTTTTTAATATTATGCTCCCCCATGTCCCCCAGCCCCAACCGCATGTTTCGTTTTTTCAAAAAGCTCCCCAAACTCTTACTTACCTCCCCTCGATCCTCTGCCGCACTGCCGGCCCTCTGCTTGCGAGAATGCAAGCAGAGGGGCGGGACCGGCAGTCGCGTCTGTGATTGGCTGAGCGGCAGCCAATCACGGACGCGGGGGCTGCCGGTTCATTCAGTGCAGCGGAGGAAAAGCGGAGAGGTAAGTAAGAGTTTGGGGAGCTTTTTGAAAAAAAAAAACATGCGGTTGGGGGGGGACATGGGGGAGCAGAATATTAAGGGGGATTAATGCTAGGGGGAGGGATGTAGAAGAGAGGGAGAGGAGGGGGGGGGAGGGAGGGGGGAGAAGGGCTGCAGTGCGCATGGCAAATATCTACCGGAGACTAGATAGCAGGCAGAGACCTGCTATCCTCCTGGTGGTTAGTTTTGAGACTTTGGGGGGGGGGGGTTACAGGAGAACCCTATGGAGCTGGGATGTGAGGTAAGGATTAAACTACACTACATGGTTGGCCAGTAGTAGTAAAGTAGTAGTTGGGGGGATTATAGTTTTGGGGGTGGACATACCCTTTAATTCTAGTCCTTATACCAAAAAGCAATAATCGTGCAAAGTAAAGATTCATTCCTTGAATGCAGGAATGGAACAGTCCTCCTCAGTGTAAAATTCTGTCTCTAGATGCCTGGTCCCAGATACTTTTTTAAAAATCTCACTCTATCCTGTCTTGCTATTTTAGCACAAAATGTAACTGAAATGTCCTGACATTTAAGAAGATGTAGGGAGTTCAATGTAGTTCTGATAAGGAGATAAGGCAGGAGTTGAGAAATTAAAAGAGAACTATTGGGACAACATTGTCCCAATAGACAAGAGCACATTCACAAACATACAGCAAGCCGTGTCTCACCTCTCCCTTTGCTTTGGCTGTTGGGTGATTTATGAAATTAACCTGTGGATACTAGGTATCAACTCCTATAATCCACTTTAATACGCAGTACTCTTCACTTGCTCTGTAGTGCTAAACAGATCAAAATAAGGAAGTTGCAGCCTTGCTTCCTAGAAGCTGACAGCAAATCAAATAACATCCCAGGGCTGATCCTCCCACTCCCTGACACAGAACAGGGATTTCTGTCCCCCCCCCCCCCACGCCCCAACACATTCAATACTCCTGTCTTAACAATGATATAATCATTTACTTTTCATACAAAATCATATTTGCAGTGTATTTCTAAGCTAGCTTTGATGTAAGAAACAGAATATTAACATTTCAGTAAAAGTCTGGGGAACTGAACCTGCAACCCCATCCCAAACAGAGATACTATATGAAACATTAGTACATGTAGTAACTTACAGGGTTATTCAATAAAAGTTCTTATCGTTAAAAATGGTGCTTATTTTGCCCCAACCAATCAGATGTTAGCTTTCAAATGTTAAATAAGATCTGATTGGTTGGGGCAAAATTAGCACCATTTTAAATGATAAGAACTTTTATTGAATTTCCCTGTCCTTCTTTTGCTAAAAACATGATGGGAACAAAAAAAAGTAAGAATGGGGATTTGAAGCTTTGATCTTTTGGCCGGTGTGTTTTTAAAACATGTGCTTCGCCAGCTGAGCCACCACTGAAAAAGTAAAATTAGCTGACTATTTTGTATTTCCCTGGGAAGGGTGTATGTAATTCACACTGACTGGAAAAATAAACTGCAGGGTAACAAGCAGCTTTCAAAGTCTTAAATCTTCCATATTGGTGTAGAGACATAATGTATAGAAAATACTCTTTGCATAGAGACAGTGAATACTGGGGGGGGTGCTTTTTGATGACTACAGGGGCTGAGGGTTGTACTTTCAACAGCATGGAAGCCTTCTTAGTTACAGAATCTATTACTAACATTGTCACGTACGCCAGTTCGCTGGGCAAGTGATTAGACCAATCAATCGGTACTCGCTGCCACCACTTTAAGTTACGGTCTTAAAGACGCCCCAAAACACTCTTGACTCTCACTGACTATGCACACCCCTGTCCTGGCAGCTAAATGGCTAACACTACACCATTCACTCCAGCAACTAACTGGTTAATTAGCATTAGTCCTTCACAAGCAGTCACAGAGTTAATTAGCATTTACACTGCACACTCCATTCAACCACATATAAACTTATCAGAGGCTAACTGAGTTCTTTTAGAGCATCAAAGACAAAACTTATTAAATTTTAGATTTAATATTCCAAAAGGTAGACAGTGCATATAATACAAAAATAGAAGAAAATGGTGTTATAATAAAATGACATACAATAGTTACAACAGTAACTATTAAATTAAAAGGATAAAACTATTCACAGACCCTACTCACTAGAAGAAGTCCTGTATCCCGGGGCGGGAAGAAACATTGGGTCCGTACACACGTTTTTAGCCTGTCCCCTCAGTATGTACAAAGTTATAGGGGCTACAATGATTTTTAAACCCTTTGATGAACCACCCCCTCCTGGGTATGCATGAGGTGGGAGTGTCTAGGAATGTCCAGATTTACGACTAGCCAAAAGCATCCATTCCCCTTCAGTTAGGCAGATTCCATATAAATGTAGATAAGTACATTGTATTGGGATATTGACCACATATTCCTCTCCTGTATTAATTATCAATCCCTCCGATACTAAACATGACCGGTGTGTAATCCATATTTCCCAAGATATTAATAACTCGCCTTGGCAAGGGAATAAGGGCTCCATGTTGGGTATCATTTTGAAGGGCCTTATGTTCCATTCATAAATATAATATTGGTTACTATCTTACACATTCCAATACCGAAATACAATTATTTTGCATGTATGACTGTCCTTAAAATTACCTCTTAGTACCCACCAGACCCCTAGCTGAAGAGAATTCAAGATACACGGTTCGGCCCCACATTGTCTGAAAAAGGAGATCTGGTTCCATGCTTTACTAATCGTAATATAAACAATAGGACTGTTCCAGGGTGGAATGGTATTTTTATTGGTCCTTTGCAAGAACTAATACCAATAGTTAACCCATTCTTGCCAAGTCACTACACACTTTCCTGACAAACATGTACTATCATTTTACATTGCAAACCTAATATATCAGAATGCAAAGCATTTTTAGTAAGGAGACTTCTAGGAGAAGGTAAAAAGCCCCCTGGTTCTGGGCCCTACATAAGTTGCTATGGTTTCTATGGTGATCCCTATGTCATTGTCAACGTTTACAGGACTCTATTGTAGAGGTCTTTCACAATGTTAAAAGGCAACTATAGGTAATGAACAAGTTTCCGCCCAATAAAACTCACTTATCTACGTATATACTCAAGTATAAGTCGATCCGAGTATAAGCCGAGGTACCTATTTATACCTGAAAAATTTATAAAAACTGATTGACTCGAGTATAAGTCGAGGGTAGAAATTATGACCACTACTGCCTTCTGATTCAGTATTGTTTGGTTGCTTAAGTTGCCCTTTAAATGGGCAGCAGAATTCCCATACATGAATCCCATACAGTAATAGCCAAATCCAGTACCAGTAATCTCCAATTCCTTGGCTCTCCAGATGTTTGGAAACTACAACTCCCATCATGCTTTGTTGCTGGGAGTTGCAGTATCTAAACATGTGGCGTGGCAGGGTTCAGTAAACTTTTAATTAAGCTTACCATCATTTACAATTCTCCTGAACCCCATATTGTAAAGGGCCCTCTGACAACATATAGTAAAGGGCCCTCTGACCCCCATATAGTAAAGGTCTGTCTTATCCCAATAGTTAAAAATATCACCTGAGAGTTGTAGTTTCAAGCTGTCATTTGCACTGTACTAGCAGCTGTTTTTTTTCCCCAAACTGAGAAGACCCATCAGATTTCCAGCATCTAGATGAGCAGTGACAGTGCTAAGTGAGTCCAGCAGCCAGACTACAGGTAGCAGGAAGTGTAAAGGCAGATCAGCTCCTGTAACTTTCTATGCAGGTTAACACAGCGCCACCTACTGGTTACTACCTGCAATTGCAGAATTTGGATCTAAATTTGGACTTGACCTGAGTATAAGTCGAGGTTAGGTTTTCAGGCTAACTTTAAAGCCTGAAAAATTCAACTTATACTCGAGTATATACGGTAATATTCTTGTCTTTGAAAAAGTAAAGCACTGGTCTAAACATGGGGAAAATGTTAACATTTCTATTTTCTAAATATGTATCCAATTAAACTTTTAAATTAAAAATACAACAGAAAATGCATAAGCCTCAAAAGCTTTAAAGGGTATGTCCACCCTTAAAAAAATTTTTTCACCAAACATTCCCCCTGTCCCCCCAGCCCCAACCGCTATGTAAATTTTATCAGAAAATGCCCAAAATATTACTTACCTTCCCTCTTTCCTCCGCTGCGCTGCCAGGCCCTCTGCTTGCGAGAAAATGCAAGCAGAGGGGCGGGACCGGCAGTCGCGTCTGTGATTGGCTAAGCGGCAGCCAATCACAGACGCAGCTGCCGGGAGTTCAGTGCGGCGGAGGCAAGAGGGAAGGTAAGTAATGTTTTGGGCATTTTCTGATATTACTAACATAGCCGTTGGGGCTGGGGGGACAGGGGGAATGTTTGGTGAAAAGGGTTTTACACTAGGGGGAGGGAATGCTAATCGGGAGGGAGGGGGAGAAGGGCTGCAGTACGCATGCCAACTTCTCCCGGAGGCCAGGTAGGAGGCAGAGTCCTATATGGACTCTGCTATCCTCCTGGTGGGCAGTTTTTGGGACTTTGGGGGGAGACTACAGGAGAACCTTATAGAGCTGGGATGTGAGGTAAGATTAAACTACACTACACAATGGAGCCAGTAGTCTAATTAAAAAAATAATATTTATTGAATGGCAAAGTATCTTTTAATTGTAAAAGTTTTCTTTTTTCTTGTCAGTTTAGTGCTAGGTGGGTGTATGCTAGAAAAAGCCAACTTCCAACTAACTTCTACAAATACAGACCAGCAGCACTTTATGTTGCATTATGGTCAGATCAGATCTCTTACCCTTGATATATAAACATATATTATGAGTAGTGCCTGGGAACCTGCCTACTTCCCTTTATTGCACCGTATCATCATCTTGACATTTTTATATGTATGCTTTACCATAAATATACCTGGCGTATACCTCATGCGCCCAAACCACCAACCAATCCCACACAGATATTAAAAACATGCATAGGTTAGGACATAAAAACACCCACATAAAAATACCACAAAAGTAACACAACTAAGGTCAGGTCACACGAACATAAAGTGTGAATATAATGCGTGGCATAGTTTCTATAGTTACCGTACATCACTCCAATACTTGTATCCACTACATTGAACATGTAATACATACTGGAATTAAACAATCCATGCACCGAATCACTAGTACACACATATAGTTCTAATGTTCTTACCCTTATAAGGCTTTATCATAGCATATTAAGACTGCCTAGGGAGCGCCCCCCCTAATACTATTTATACAATACCGCCTTTGGGAATGATGTTAGCCCATCTACCCAAAGTAGATTGTTTGGTGCAAATCCATGCGGTCAAACACTGACCGCATTTCTGTGTCACGTGACCTCCCTCCGTGTGTGCCGACGTACATTTCGTCACTTGCGTGACTTCGTTAGGGCGTATCGTATTACCATCACTTCAATGTTTAAATACAATAGAGGTTACTCTCTCTCATTAAACCACACCCACAGTGCCATATTTATTCTAAAATAAGCCCCCTATACCTTACCTATAAAATTGCATTTGTCATATATGATTTTTTACACAGGTTTTGCTAACCATAAAGTCAATGTCTTTACAAGTATATTACACTATTTACTTTATTGCTATATACACTTTAAGCCTTTATGGCTATTTTATATACATTTTGAGCCATTTTTAAAAGGGAAAGACTTTCCTACTTTATCAGAAGCGATTGGACACAGATTGTAGAAACACTTCTACTTATATACTTATGTATACGGGATTGAATTTTGCCAAATGATTTCATCATATGAGCACTCTATTTTTTCAGACTAATTTTTAAGGGAACATCCCATGATTTATGAAGAAGCATTTAAAGCTGTGCACTTTATTAGTATGAATACTTTGATTGTCCATGCTGACTTTTAAAGGGAAACAAAAAACACTAGGTTATAAGAAGCATTTAAAACTGTACTGTTCATTTAGGCCATACGGGGTTCTGGTACCCATTTTGAAAATTCATTTCTTTTCATGCTGAAGTAGTAAAGGTTCTATATCACTTCCCTGAATCCATGACTGCATGGATTCACACCAATCTACTTTGGATAGATGGGCTAACATCGTTCCCAAAGGCGGTATTGTATAAACAGGATATGGGGGGGGGGGGCGCTCCCTAGGAAGTCTTAACATAATATGATAAAGCCTTATAAGGGTAACAGCATTAGAACTATATGCGTTTACTAGTGATTCAGTGCATGGATTGTTTAATTCCAGTATGTGTTACATGTTCAATGTAGTGGATACAGGTATTGAAGTGATGTAACTATAGAAACTATGCCACGCATTATATTCACGCTTTATTCCGTGTTCGCGAGACGTGAACTTCTATGTTAGTTGTGTTACTTTTGTGGTATTTTTATGTGGGTGTTTTTATGCCCTAACCTATGCATGTTTTTAATATCTGTGTGGGATTGGTTGGTGGTTTGGGCGCATGAGGTATACGCCAGGTATATTTATATTGGTTGGTGGTTTGGGCGCATGAGGTATACGCCAGGTATATTTATAGTAAGGCATACAGGCACTCAGGCACTACCTATAAGATATGGTTATATATCAAGGGTAAAAGATCTAATCTGACCATAACTCAATATAAAGTGGTGCTGGTCTGTATTTGTATATTTAAATTCAGGGAGACTGTTTGGATCCCTGTAGCCTTTCTTCCCTCTTTGGGAATTTGTGGTTCCAACTACGGTAGCTTCTACAGCGCTTTTAAATTTAGGCATTGTTCTGTAAGTACAATGCCATCTTCAACGCAAAGTACCCAATGGGCCCAAAACCACTAAGGCCAAAGTCAGATCTTTTGTAGTAAATGATAATACAATGTGGTACAAAGCTCAGATGTTGGCATTCTAATGCTAGCCATTCACTTGCTTAACATTACATCAATTCGACATTAATGTTAAATTAAGTGTCAAATTGATGAAAATGTCCTACAAAGTTCTTCTCTATGTAGTACCCTTTAGTATTTGCAAAACAGTAAAGCACACGATCGCTGAAAAGAGTGCTTTAAAAAAAGTATTCCCATACATTTTGAATGTACCTCATATTACAATCACTTTAACATGAGGTACAAACCTCATGTTAAATGATGGAAATCCAGAGGCAGCAACTGCATCTGTATTTTCTCACTAGTGTATTTCCAGCGCAGGGTTACCCAGAATCTTCTATTTGGAACAAGGTCTGTAATCTCTCTGTAAATCCATTCTCCAGCACAGGGCTAATACATCATCCCAGCACAGACAGACACAATTTTTCTCCTTAGATCAGCTTGTCACCAGCTTCCCCCACAGCCCCTCCCCTTCCTCAAACTTTTCTTCTCCTCTCTCCAGTCTGTATCTAGCAGTTGCATGACCTCCTGCAGTAGCCATCTATGAGAAGCACAAAGGGATTTACTTCAGCCTGCAGCACAGGTAATTTACCTTATTGGTAAAGATAAGTTCCAAGCCATTTATACAAAAAAAAGAAAGACCCAGAAAATCTTGTTAATATTCAATAGTCTCAACTTTGTCTGTAGTCTGTAGAGGGCTACATCTATTAATGAATGTAAAAAGTGCAAGGCATCCACAGCCATTGTCAGCAAGATCATGTCACAATCAGGGCCGCACAGGTTGCATTACCAAGAGGGGGAACCAGGAGGGAGTCTTAAGTCACAGACCTGTAGGTCAAAGTTGTGTATCAGTGGCATAGCCCCCCAGTTATGGTCCTACAGATCAAATATATGTATCAGCATCACCCCACAGACAAAGCACCAACACACGTAAGCCTTACTTACGCAATGATGTACGCAAAATATATACAAGCACACACTACAGATACTGAAAGACAGAAAGCACAGGTGGCAGACTTGATTTGAAGCAGGCCAAGGCAAGCAGCATTCAGCAGTGTATTATGTGTGCCTGGGGGGGGTTTGGAGGGGTGCTAGGCACCAAGTAGCAAATCTTGCACAGGGTGCTATTTAACCTTAGGCCGGCCCTGGTCACAATCATTCTTTTCATTCCCCATGTTATATTCCAGCATACTGTAGCAGGTTGATCTAGCTTGTTAACCCAGTTTGTTTGCCAGTTGACAGGCTGCAGACAATCTGTGCAACATTTATCTCTTCAAAGTTCTTTTGTTAGGCCTGATGTAATTAACACAAAGGTTGATCCGCCTGGTGGACCGGTAAACGACCCCCGACTGAGCGCATACACACGGACGATTCCCGCGTGTAGTGCTCAGCCATCAGGTTGTTGCTCGCTCACAAGTTGAGCACCTGTAGGAACCTTAAGACTTTTAAAAACAATTAAAGTTTGTGTTAAAGCATAACCCTTTCAGTAATTATAGAAAATGAACTTCAAAGATGTCAATCTTTTTTAACTATAAGGAGGTTGCTTTAGAACAGAAAGTAGTGCACAAAGCCACATAAGGTAGTGGTTCATAAAACTTTTTCAGATCGTGGCATACTTTGTAATGCAACTTTTTCTTTTATTTGTAGTTAACATTCAGCTCTCAAGATTAAAGACATTTAAATGATGTTTACACATTATCTCCTGCAGTTCCAGGGTGCAGTCTTGTCTCTGTCTTGTATGTGGAAATGCTGGTTCTTAACTAACTACAAAAAGCAAATACATTCCTGCAGCCCTCTCATGATACAACAAAACGTGGATAGACTTTCATTTTTTTTTACTTTCTATATGCAGATAAATGGTCTCTTGGGAGCAATTTATTTTTTCACATTCGTGGCCTATTACACATATAGCATCGACCACATTTCTATACCATATTTCCATACCTATATACTTGAGTATAAGTCGATCCGAGTATAAGCAGAGGCACCTATTTTTACCTGAAAAATCTATAAAAACTGATTGACTCAAGTATAAGCCGAGGGTAGAAATTAGTTGCCCTTTAAATGGACAGCAGAATTCCCATACATGAATCCCATACAGAAATAGCCACATCCAGTACCAGTAACCTCCAATTCCGTGGCACTCCAGATGTTTGGAAACTAAAATGTCACCTGAGAGTTGTAGTTTCAAGCTGTCATTTGCACTACTAGCAGCTGTTTTTTTCCCCAAACTGAGGAGACCCATCAGATTTACAGCATCCAGATGAGCAGTGACAGTGCTGAGTGAGTCCAGCAGCCAGACTACAGGAAGCAGGAAGGAGTGTAAAGACAGGTCAGCTCCTGTAACTTCCTATGCAGGTTAACACAGCACCAACTACTGGTTACTATACACAATAGCAGAATTTGGATCTAAATTAGGACTTGACCCAAGTTTAAGTCAAGGTTAGGTTTTCAGGCTAACGTTAAAGCCTTAAAAATTCGACTTATAATCGAGTATATACGGTACTTGGAACTTGCTAAAATTGTCCATACCGTTACTATTTTTGGTAGTATTTGACTTATTGTATATTACAATATTATATTATTAGTATTTGACTTATTATAATATTATATAATATTAATACCCAAGAGGGTATATAGAAATGGTCTATAGAATTTTTTTTTCCAGAATATATATGTATATATTCTTTTATCATCTTATATACATCATTTTTTAAATTAAAAATATTTTTTTTTTAAAAAGGCCAGAATGTACTAGAAAATAAGCTAAGCTGAAGCTAAGCTAAAAGCATAATTTAAAAACACATGAAAATCTATTTAAGATCTTTGTAAGGGCCCTACATATTATGAAATAGGAATGTATAGATTTTTATTTTATTTTTTAAATCATCCTGCAGTGCAGATGCATGGAACTGGAGGTTGCTGACATTTTGGAAGTGTTTAGACCCCATAGCCTTGCCCCATTCCGGAGCCAATATTATCTACTCTTTAAATTACTGTATTGCAAATCTATAGCATGTAATATTCGTAACAAATATCATGAAGCAAATACTGTAAAAGCTGTGTCTGGTCTTACGTGTAAATTATAAAACTTTCAAAATCCCTACAATACAAACTTTGGATTTCTATTAGGGGTAGTTGTAAATATAAGCAGTTCATGAGCAGACGACTTCTCAGTCATGATTTCTTCTTTGAGCTGCATTTTCATCCCCTGTCCATTTTTGAAGGTAGAAATTAAAGTGCATTGATTGCATGAGATTGTTGTCCAATCAGCAAGCAGTGAGCTATAGACTTTTAAAACTAATGAAACAGTGCCACTGAACTTTTATTCACTCATTGTTCATTATTTGTATTATTTATCATTTTGTTTTGTTTTTTCTGTAAGTTTCTCAATATCTAGGTCCAAAAAGCACAGCTTTTTCTTAGTGCATTAAACTGTCTGTATTTTTTCATTATAAAAAATATGCACATATAACAAATGACCAAGCATAAACATCCTTGTACACAGTAACCGTACCTAATTGTAGTCCTTTTATTCTTTTGTATGAATTATGTACATTTTTTTCATAAAAATACATGCACTAAAACAATGTTATTTCCATCTAATTAGCAGAAATTTTTTTAGGGGCTTTTTACAATGTTAAAATATTTTTAGCATCTTACATTATTTGTTGTAGATTATATTTTTTAAAGAATACTTTAATTATGTAGTACAGAATGGTAACATATGGCACGCCATGTGACACCTAACAGCTGTTAGGAGATGGAGAATCACAAGTTCTTCTTTATGAACTGATCAACTTACAGACCAACAATACTAGAATAATTACTTCCTCAGCATCACAATAACCACTGTATAAAGACCCCCTTAAAAAATAAAACAATAAAGACTTGTTTGCTACTACTTTATCTAGTTACTTACTTCTTTGCAAGCATGGAGCTGTTGTCCATAAACATTACTGTGAATAATTAGCAGCAGTTCCCAGATAAAAAAAGTAAAAAACACTTGACGTTGTGACAAAATATAGTGTTGGCTAAGCATGATGTATTTACAGCTTCCAGGGCTTGATTTAGAGAGAGAAAGGTAAGAAAGGTATAATAAAGGAACAGGTGCTACAAGCTTTTATCAAGGATCCTGGAGTCAGACACACCTCTTAGCAAGCCCAGCCCTTTAACTTGGTGTTACATTAGCATTTCAGTGCACCCCTTCAGTGCCACTAATAGCTTAATATAGGCATTTGTTTCAGTTTTGTATAGACAGGTAAAAACAATACTTTTAATGATAAATATGTACAAGCATAAAAAATATGGGAGGGAAAATGGAGATCTTGATTCTGTACTAAACCACATTTCTTTACTAGTCTTATGTACCTGCATATTTATGTATAGATACAGATATTGGTACATACAGGGAGATCTTTGGCCTGATTAAAAACTCTTCTGTTTCTGGTCAAATGCTTTAAGAAAACTTAAATGTTATGTGACTACCAATGTCCATATTTCATAGAGGCTTTTTAAATAAATTATTAACTAGTCAGCACATAAAGGTTTTGATAAGAAAGAAAAGGCATTCAAATGGTATTTTGAATCTACACATTTTTTCGTCACCTTCATCAGTCGCAGTGATCAGTGCAACTGATCTGTGTAAAGTAGCAATACACATATATACAAATCATTAGTGTCCCTATGATCACTCTCTATCTACTCTCATCTCATATGCTCCCGTCGTGGTCCCGCACTCACGCTCACAGTTACACTGCCCGTGCCTCTGTGTAATATAAACAAAAACTTCCATGAACAGAGCACTCGCGGTCTTTTTTTCAATGTTTAATGGTGCATCTACGCGTTTCGTCTGACACAGCAGCCGTCCTCAGGATGTGACATCAATACAGGTAAGTGAAATTTAAAACCTTAGGTAAAAACCACCTAAGGTTTTAAATTTCACTTACCTGTATTGATGTCACATCCTGAGGACGGCTGCTGTGTCAGCCGAAACGCGTAGATGCACCATTAAACATTGAAGTAAAAAAGACCCGCGGAGTGCTCTGTTCATTGGATGTTTTTATATATATATATATATATATATATATATAAGCAAGTGAAATGTTAATTTCTAAATTGACTTTAAGTTATATGCAAATAACATGGCCATATTTATACATATTGATTAAGTGTTATTATTGACATGTTTTGCATGGAATGGTTGAACCTTTTACCTTTTCCACCCATAGAAACTGTTATGTGTTACTATACCGTGGATCTTTTCACAAGGCCTAGTTTTGCAGAAATATGGTATTAATGAGACAAAGGTGTTTCTATGTGTAGTTTTAGTTGCTTAAAATATAAATGTCCAGGAGCACAACTTTCACAAGATCACCAGTAATCTGATCTAATCCATTAATTATGAAAAATCAAGCAGTGTATAAGCACACTTCTGTGTGTGCAGAGATCAATGGTACATGCTCAACTGCAGTCATGCAACAGCCAAAATGTTTAAAACATACCTAATGCTTGTGAAGGTTCTCATTCATCCAGGTCATGGTATATCTGTTGTATTCAATTAGATCAACCGGACTTGAAAAGTGGTCTTGAAGAGTTTCGCTAGTCATCCGACTGGCTTTCTCAATTCAGAATGAATTGTACAAGAATCTGTGGCAATTATGTACACTGGAAAATCCCAATTAGCATATCACAGCCAAGAGTGTAGGGGGTGTGATTGGATAGTGGCTAAGAGGTGTTATAGGAACGCCCAGAGTAGGTGTTAAAACAGCATTGTACATGGCAGACAGTTGGTGTCGAACCCCCCCACCTCTATTTACACATAAATGGCCTCCTTAACACCTCTCTTGAACCAGTCACGTTCCTTCGCCAATATGTTAACATTACAATCTTCAAAGGTATGTCCTTTATCCTTAAGATGCAGAGGTACCGGCTGAGTCTGACCCGAGGAATTGGCTCTTCTGTGCTGGGCCATACGTTGATGCAGTTGCTGTTTGGTCTCCCCACCATACAAATCAGACACCAACTGTCTGCCATGTACAATGCTGTTTTAAACACTTACTCTGGGCGTTCCTATAACACCTCTTAGCCACTAACATCACACCCTTAACACTCTGGTGTGATATCTAATTGGGATTTCCAGGGTACATATTTGCTACAGATTCTTGTACAAGTCATTCTGAATTGAGAAAGCCAGTCGGATAACTAGCGAAACGTCTTCAAGAACTACATTTCAAGTCCGGTTGATCTAATTGAATTCAACAGATATACCTAATGCTTGTTCTGATATATATTCAGAAAACAATCCTATCTAGGACCAGCCATTTTATAGCCCAGATGATCATTAAATTAGCAGTTTTGTACATTGATATTTCTAAAGGCCTGTACACATGTCAGGTGGGGGTGGCTGACTGTTTTAGGTGACAATCGAACGTGTGTGGCCAATTGTATTGTCATCACTCATTGATAAGGCAGAACAGATCAATGGCACAAACTATGCCAATGGGAGCTGACACATGTACAATTATTAGATGAAGTTATTGGTCTTTGAATGTTCATCGATTGGTTCAGCCAGCACAATCATATGGGTGTCTGAAGCTTAAGTGCAGCTTTATATTGTAAATGTATGTATCTGAAATATATCTCCAAATACTTCAATAAAATATGTTACGACATACAGTACACTGACAAACCAATTTCTGAGTTTGATACTGTATATTCTCATGTATATATTATAATTATATACAGGGTACATGTAGTTTGTTGTTACATCATTTTTCAGATTTAACAAACCTCAGCATATTTCTGTTTTTTTATTGCACAAGGTGGATCTTATTGCACAAGGTTATAGCATCATGAAAATCAGAGCTGCTTTTGATACAGTGAATCATACACTTCTCTACTGTTTTCTCCTCCAGGACAATTATAGTAATCACAATGTATAGATTAACGTACCATCACATTGGGTAGCACTTTGTCGTATAAACAATGCAGTCAAGGTATAAAAAAAATGAATCCAATGCAATTTTTTTGAGCTCTCCTAGGATTAAACACTTATTCAGCCCACTCAATTGTACATTTATTTACCTCTTTGCTCTGTTCAGACATATTTCTAAATCTACTATATTTACAATAAACTATGATAGAACACTAAAAGTATTGATTGGCATACCAAGCCAAGTACCTGGATTCTATAGCGGGAGTGCGGATCTACTGTCTTCTTGTACCGGTAATTTGTAGCATCTTGATAAATTCCTAATAGGAAAACCTTGTTGAACAGTCCGTCTAAACAATCGTCAGTATATTTTTATGTTTCCATATAGCCAGTTAGATGACACTACAAAGTGTTGATATAGCACAGCTAGTACCGTACAAGGATATTTGTTGTGCTTGAAGGCATCACTGTACATTCAATGTACTTTGTAATGTGACTGGACAGCTACAAGTCAAACTACACTCTTGTATTGTATATGAATAAAAAAAGCATTTCCCAGGGGCCCACTTACCTTCATGCCCCAGCAATGGGTCACACTAATAAATAGTTTCACAAATGTGAAATCTATGTGCCTTCATGTAATACATACAAATTTTAATATATAAGATCTTGCCTTATCTGTATTACAATATTGTAGGTTGTGTGGGGAGTTTTTTGTCAGAATATTGCTGCTCCTATTTTTTTTAAAAATCTGTCAATAATAATAAAAGGACTGTTAAGTAACTCTATATTGCCATTACCCCCTGTAAAGCTGTTCCCCAGTAGTTATGCCAGTTTAAGTTTCTGTGAAGGACTCTCGCCCCCACTAATTATCTGCTTAGATACAGGATTGGGCCATGTTTGTAGGATCAGGTTGGTCGTGTAGACAAGGAATGATGGTTATTTTGTCTATTGGTCACAGTTGACAGCTATCTTTCCAAATAAAAAAAAATGCAGTTGCTGTTTACCATTCAGTCATTTAGGAGGTGGCAGCTTACCTGGAAGTGACAGATTTTGTACTCCATTCTCCCACTTTCTGAATTATTTTTATGGGGGCAAAAAGAGTAACAGGGCAGCACGGAGGCTCAGTGGTTAGCACGGATGCCTTGCAGCTCTGAGGTGCTGAGTTCGATTCCACTCTTGGACACATCTGCAAGGAGTTTGTATGTTCTCCCTGTGCTTGTGTGGGTTTCCTCCTGGTACTCCGGTTTCCCCCACAATCATAAAGACATACTGATAGATTATATGTATAAAGACATATTGATAGGTTGTATGTGTACATAAAAGTGATTAGATTGGAAGCTCTTCGGGGCAGGGCCTGATGTGAATTGTGTAAATAATTGTAAAGCACTGCGGAATATGTAGCACTATATAAGAAATAAAAAATACAAAAAAAATAACTCCACCCCCTAATAAAATATTTTAGGCTATTTGGGCTATTTTTAAATATGTTGCTATATCCTACTTTTCTCTCTGAATTCATTACTGTATGACTGCTATGCTTCTGGAGGCCTCATAGAAATTGAGCAATTTAGTGACCTGGTTCTGAGCATGCTCAGAAGAGGCACCTAGAGGATTAGCATTCAGTCATTGGCTGTGGTGTCAACTGTCAAATCCATAACTGACAGTTGCTGACTGGAAGAACCAGGAAGCAGAAACGGGCAACAGGACATTGTACAGGATTTCAGGTTAGACTTATATAATACATAAGTGTGATATTTTATCATAGGAGCTGCAGTGGTATATATCCTTATAAAAATCACTTAGCTTTGTCACTAAGTGACCTATTTCTTATATCCCACGGTTCCTCCCATTCCAGTGTTCATGCCTGAACAATGACTTATAGGGAGATTCAATAAAAGTTCTTATCGTTAAAAATGGTGCTCATTTTGCCCCAACCAATCAGATGAGCTTTCAAATGTTAAAAACATCTGATTGGTTGGGGCAAAATGAGCACCATTTTTAACGATAGAACTTTTACTGAATAACCCTGTTAGTGTTTTTAAACTTCACTAACGGAACCTGCTGGAGCTGCTTCCTGTCACTTAACCAATGTCTCTCTCCTCCTCCACAAAGATTTGTTTAACCACATAGCTGCTGGGCTGGGATGTTCCTTTCTACTGGGTTTACTTTACAGAAAGAAGCTTGGGGGGTTTAAATTCAGGTGCGAATAGGGACAAGGCTAGAATTTAAAATGCAAATTGGGTGAACGAATACTTACGTATTATAAGACATAATGCATCCCTTTACATAATAAAATAAGGATATTGCACTGTAAGAGGAACATTATCCCTTATATATTTCAGATTTCAAACAATTACAGTTTAAGGCAGTGGTGGCGTACCTGTGGCCCTCGGAGCCCTCTCTATGGGCACTCATCACCAGAGTTTTTTTTTACCAGAAAGCCAGAAGGAAGTGTAGCAGCTGTCTGTAGCAGAGAGAGGTCACATGCTATAACATTCAGCTCAGCTGTTTTGGATCTCAAACTCCTGTTTAACAATGTAGGGGTTAATGTCACAGTTTTAGATCTCAAACTCCTATGTGGTAATGTAGAGGTTAAAGGGCATGTCCAGCCTTTTTTAATTTTTTTTCTATCGTGTAGGACTCCCACCCCCAACCGCTATAATACTTTGTCTAAAAACTCCCCCGATCGTTACTTACTTTGCCTCTCTTCTCCGATGTTCTATCACGGCTCTTTGCTTGTATGAAACTGCAAGCAAGGGGGCTGGACCGGCAGCCGTGTCTGTGATTGGCTGAGAGGCAGCCAATCACGGATGCGGCTTCCGGCTGTACAGAACGCCGTGGGAAACAGGCAAAGTAAGTAAAGATCGGGGGAGTTTTGAGACAAATTACTATAGCGGTTAGGGTTGGGTGGGGGAGCCCTACACTATGGGAAAGGGGTTTTGAGCTAGGGGAAGGGAGAGCAAAACTGGAGGGAGAGCTGCACTGAGTATGTGCAAATTCTTTGGAGGAGAGACAGGAGGCAGAGTCCTATATTGGCTCGGCCAGGCTCCTGGTGGTCAGTTTTCTGGACTTTGTGGGCACATTACAGGAGAACCATTGGGAGCAGGGATGTAAGATAAGGATTTTTCTACACTACATATTGGGGCCAGTAGTGGGTTATAATATAGTTTTGGGGGTGGACATGCCCTTTTATAGGTAATCTATAATTGATTCTATTTACTCTATTGGTCTCTATTTGAGTTTTTTCTAAAATGAAAACTGTATTGAGGTTAAATGATCATGTTGGCACTATGCAATCTCAACAGCAGTTGTATTTCCCCATCATTATTGTGGGTGAATGGTCTCCTTTGTATGTTGTCTGTAGCCTAAAACTCACAATTACAGGTGTGCTGGACAGAATGGATAATTGCCTTGGGCCACAAAGTGTCAGTATGACATGAATAGTAAAATTTTTAATGGACTAGGCATTTAGGCTTGGACTAGGCTACAGCATGCACAATTAACCATGTGACAATTATTAATGAGCCCCCCCCTCCTAATAGACTACCACTTAGATGTCTCGTGTAAATGCTGGAAAAGGGGTCTGTTTCTCATTAACTTTTTCTTACCTGGGCCCCATTCTTACAAGGCAAGCTAATATACAACATCCAAAATGTAGGAAGCATATAGGTTTTGAGCTGATCAAATAATGAAATCATATGACTAAACACCTAATTGCTTGCTATGAGTTGCTAAGTGTTATTAGTGTGACTTAATTTCAAACCTGATCGCAATTTACCGTACCTTGAATAAGAAGCATGATAATAATTCAACTGGAGCTGGGCTCTTGGATATTCCCCTGTATGTATCCAATGTTGGCTCTTATGAAGTGACTAAGACTGAGGCCCCACTGCAACGCACAGAAAAGTGCTTTAACTTTCTGTGCGCTTTTACCACGTGGCTGTGTCCGCTTTTACTTGCGTTTTTGCTTGCGTTTTCTAGGGGATTGTGGGTAAAAATGCACCTTAAAAAATTGCATGGCCTTTTTGATTCGTATGCTTTTGCCTCTGCTTTTTAATGCACTTACATAGACTTGAATTAGGTGAGATTTTGACAGAAACAGACCAAAAAAAGTGATTGTATGTGTTAGAAAATGAATGAGTAAGACAGATATATAAATTAGTGTTAAAATGTATAGTGTGCCCTTAATGTTTCCCAGTAGGCCCCTGGTTTAAAATATTCTGTTGGTTCCAACATCTCAGACACCAATTAAAACCTGTTTTTAAGAGAAAAAGGTTTTGAAATCAGCTCATTTAGGGTTTAAATTCCCAGTCTGTATGCTAGAAATGTGATATCACACAGACAAAATGTGATTAGATCACATAAACACATGTGATTATAACAGGTGGCCATAACCCAATGAAACACCCCTAGTAACACAGTGAAAGGTAACCAATTAATTAATCACAGAGACGTCTGCACCAGGTGCAGTCACTTAGAGGATAGTGAGATTAGTAAACTGAAAACCTTTAGGAACTGGGACAAGGTAGCTAATTAAGCTAAAATTTCCACGAATAACAAGTAATGTAGAAAATGCCAGATGGAAGAACAGATGCAGCGATATTTTTTATGGTTAAAGTCGCGCTAACCAATCCAATATCGGTTGGTGCAACTGTAACGCCTAGGTTACGGTGCCTGCCAGAGTTTAGGAAAAGACACTCGCGTTGCCTATTTGCCAGAAACTGCATTAAATACCTATGTGAGGGGGAGATTTCCTGTATGTAATTTTTCAGTGATATGAAGTCACTGTATTTATAGCATTTGTTTTATTATTCAATATGGCCACAACAGCAGCTGCAATGGTGACTTCTTAAACCAATATTATAGCAACCAGCTCTATGGATATGAATTTGAGTGGGGGTGGTTTAGACAGTTTATATGTGTATGCTTAAAGGGTGTGTCAAAGTGTACTTTATGGAGTTTGTGTATTTGGGTGTAGCAATGGGCGTTTACACCTTGAAGCACTAGTGTAAATGAATCTGTACAACACTGAATCACTCATATGATCCATTAATTAAATAACACTATTAAGGATTTTCCCATGAGCATTGTAATTTAAAAGCAAAAACTGCACACAACACTTTGTACTGCAATGCTTGACAGCAAGGGCACGTGTGTGTTTCAAACCAGGGATTCCCAATCTTGACCATCCAGACTTTTATTAACTACAATCCCTAGGACAACTGGAAGCTAAATATTATAGAGCTAAGCTTTGGGTTAGTAAATGGTTCACTGTTATTTTATTTCATGTATAAAGGGGAAGTGCTTAGTCTCTAGGAAAAACAAACTTCTTACATTTGTCACTCTATCGCATGGGTCAGGGTGTCAAACCTGCAGCCCTTCAGATGTTTGCATACTACAATTCCCAGTATTCTCCAACCTGGAAATGCTGGGAGTTGTAGTTTGCAAACATCTGGTTCTCTCATTAGTGCTACTTTACTCAATTACTCAAATGTCTTAAATCTGTTCCTTCAATCTCATGTTAGGATGATTTTAGGTAAGTTAGTAGCACATCACTTAATAGGCATAACCTCTGAAAGCTAAGCAAGAAGGAAGAACCAAATAAGTGTGCATCCTCGGTTGCTTTTTTTTTTTTTTAATGAAAAAAGTCCTTGGCAATGTAGCACACAATGCAAATTACTGCTTACTGCCAACTGATGGCTGCGTTCACCAGAGCAACAGGTTTCTGTTTTGGTAGTAGTTTTACTGATGGTTTTCATATGGAACTGCTCAGAAATAACTACCTTAAAGGACAACTACATCCCCTTACAATAACATCTTTTTAGAAAGAATGGCCTCTTTAAAATATGTTGATATATCCTACTTTGTTTGGATGCCTCGTGGAAACTGAACAATTTAGTGACTTGTACTGAGCCTGAGCATGCTCAGAAGAGGCAGCTAGAGGATTAGCATTCAGTGTTTGGCTGTGATGTCAACTGTCAAATCCATAACTGACAAGTTGCTTACTGAAAGAACCTGGAAGCAGAAACAGGGGCAACAGGACATTGTTCAGGATTTCAGGCTAGACTTATAACCTTATTGACTTACCGGTACATTTGATATATTTCAAACTATTACAGTTTAGGAATTGGGGGGTGAATTACCTGTATATAAGTTTTCATTTAAGGGCTGGACTTGCCCTTTAAGAGAATGACTATAGTAAACGAATTTCAGTTTTTTTCATTAATTCAAATTAAGTTACCCTATCTTGGCACTAGGGTGTTAGCAGTAGATCCCAAGACGTTTTTTCAATTAAACCATTGATGCTGCTTTTCCTCCTCTTTCCCACAGTCCCTTGAAGCAGCTGATGTCAGCTGAAACATGTTTCAGTAACAGAACATCTTGGGAAAAGAGGAGGAGCAACAAACAAAGGGGCATATTTATAATAATAATTGCTGTTTTGTGTTCGTTGCCCCAATTGTAAATTTAAGATTGCTCTCGTTAATCAACAATAGTGGTTGGGATAGCAGTCCTAAATGTATGATTGCGTTCGTAGATTTATCACTGCAATCTTAGATTTACAATCCCCCATACAATACCGCATTGTATAGCACGCACAAATGTTCGCTCATAATTATACAATCGTGGCCCTATTTTTGTACTTTTATGATAACCTGCGGTATTGCAAGTTTTCGATACAGCAGATTTTTAAATATGGGCCAAAATGGTATGACTCCCCAACATCTTTACCTTACAGATACAGCCTTCGGGGGTCCCATTATAGTTTTGCTTCGGGGCTCAGTGATTCATAGTTATGCCACAGTCATGATTATTATAGTTAACAATACAGTCCTCAGCACACTATAAATCACATTATTGTAATGTGCGTTCAGTTTTCGAAATGAACCTGGTTGCTCTGATGGAATTTTTAAAATTTTCAATACTCAGAACTTATCGAAAATCAAATATTAGAAAATTAAATCAAAAAATTCTATTTGAAACATTCGAACATTTGAAACATTTCTGATTAAATTGGTTTCAAATTGGATTTTCAGCAGAATTGCTGTAGGAATGAAACTCGGTGGCTTCTTTCATCTCTATAAATATATGTGTATATATTTATCATTTATAAGTACTCTATTTAAAGGTTCAACATATTATTATAGACCTGTATCTCCTGAGTACAAGAGCCAGCCAGTGCAGAGACTGGTGAGCTGATTAACAGAGCCTGGTGAATTAAAGGAAAACAAAACTGTATTTTTTAAGTACAGTGTAACTGTATATATTATTCACATGGCGGTGAGAACGCTAATTCCCACCTCCCTGTGAATTATAGAACACCCAGGGAACAGTGCAATAATGTGCTCCACTTGTGGCTACTTCTCAGCTAACAGGCGCACTGTCCCGATTGTGCGCCTATCTTTTATAAGCCGAAGATAAGCAATCGGTCGGGACATCGTGCCTGAGAGCTGAGAAGAAGCTGAGTGGAGCGCCAGTAAGGTAAGTCTTTCAGTTTTCCCCGTGCGCTCTATTTTTTACAGGGAGGTGGGAATAAGTGTTAACATCTCCCTGTGAATAATAGATACAGATTTTGTGTACTTAAAGTACACGAAATCTGTTTAGTGTCTCTTTAACAGGCAGAGACAGTTGAATTTACTGGCAGAGACTAGTGAAGTAGATGACAAGAGACTTGAGAACTGTTTGGCAGAAACTAGTGAATTGTCTTGACTCACAGAGACTGATAAATTGGTTCTAAGAGATTGGTGAATTGCTGACAGAGACTAGTGAATTGGCTTGGCTGAAAGAGACTAATGGATTGGATGGGCTGAAATAAACATGATTTGGCTGGCAGAGGCTGGTGAAAGGGCTTATAGAGACTGGTAAATTGGCTTGGCTGACAGAGACTGGTGAATTGGCTGGCAGAGACTAGCAATTTGGCTTGCCTAAAAGAGACTCATGATTTGGCTAGCAGAGTCTGGTGAAATGGCTAATAGAGACTGGCAAATTGTCTTGGCTGACAGAGACTGGTGAATTGGCTGGCAGAGTCTAGTGATTTGGCTTGGCTGAAAAATACATGTTAATTGACAGACAGAGACTGGTAAATTAGTAAATTAGCTGGCAGAATCATTTGGAAAACTTATCTGAAGCTGGTGAATGGCTGGAAGATTAGTCACTCACCACCACTGAAGCTGTGTTCTTTACTGTGTTTTACACTTTCCTTATATAACTAAACGCTAGCACTCCCTGGCATTTGCATATGCCTCTTGTTTTCTTTGGTATCTTCAGACACCCGGTCGTGTCCCAATAGTCTGTATCAGAAAAAAGGAGAAAGCACACACACAAATCACAAATATGTTGGACACTTTGCCCATTTATTTTACCACCAAGTGAACAACATTTGATGGAGAGGAGTCCCATCGAAACAAGCTACAGGCTAAGCTGCCTGTAGGGCAGGAGGGAGGCATTTACTAATCTGCAGCTGTTGTTAATGTAGCACCTTGCAATGTTTAAAGCACCCCTCTTAAAGGGGCTTTTTTTTAAATGCTATTGTGAAATCTTTTCTTCCCATAACACCCATACATTGTAAGATTCTCCTCTAGTAAGTTGCATTTAGTACATGTAAGTAATAGATTCTATAACTAAGAACTCACTTCAATTGATTGCACATCTGGGTTCCATTCTTGCCTCTGTCTCTACTGCTCCCGCATTTGCAGTTCTATTCCCCAAACAATATTAGAGAGAAGACATTTACGCAGTTTCTACTGCAAACCACTCTTTAATGCAACATGGCTCAATCTCAGAAAGAATCACAGATTATCCGAAACGTGTTGCATTAAAGAGTGGTTTTCAGTTGAAACCGCGTAAGTGTCTTCTCTCTAATATTGTTTGGGGAACTTGTTTCTGTAACTAAGAAGGCTACCATGTTGTTGCCAGTCTGGGGTGCCAGGCGTCCCTATTTGGCTGTCCCGACTGCAGGGAGAAATTCCAAAGTTCAACACCGGGCCTGACAGCCTGCCCCAGAATGCCCACTCCCCCTAACCCCACCTCCTACCTTTGCTCCTCCCAGCCCTGCCTAGTCTTCTCCTCAGCTCCACCCCAGCCACACTTCCTACTATGCCCCCACCGCGCCCCCTCCCGCTCGGGCACAGGGGATATCTGGCAACCTTGTTGCTAGTATGACTCACAGCCCATGTAGTTTTCAAAGATCCACGCCCCCTGACCCCAGTATTCACTGACACTATGCATAGAGTATTTTCTATACAGGACATAGAAAAAGAAGGACATTTACTCATTTGATGGTTGTATTTATGGTGTGTGTGAAAGTTTGAAAATAAGTTTGAAAATAAGGATTGTTTGTACTGTGTTAAGGACTGTGTGTGCAGTAAGCAGACTAATCTTTCTTCTTCCAGTTAAAGGGGTGCACTGGACTTCTATATTCTAGTATTGTACCTGTTGTATTTACAAACAGGCTGTGAAAGGGTTGATAAATGTTTTTTTGCCCCTGGCTCTTGCACTAATTGGTGTGGGGGTTGGGGCCTATTAGTTAAATAGGATTCACAGTTGTTGGGCCTGTGGTTTGGACCTAACAAATGGAAGTTTCCTGTGAGAGAAACAAAGTGAGTGTCCCCTTCTCCCTTCACTGTGCTGGTGTGGTGTATTAGAAGGGACAGTTTTGTCAGTGCCATGCAATGTGCATCATGCCACATGTATAGGAACCTGGAGCAGACGTTCCGGGGAACCTATGTCTGTGTCAGGTGTGAGTGGGTTGCCCGTTTGGAAGCTGAGGTTGGAGAATCTAAGGGGGCAGCTTGCAACATTGCAGGGATTGGCAGAACTGGGGGGTCAGCAGGCACTGGCTGGGGCCAGTATAGAGGTGGGTGGAAGAGGGACAGGAAAGGTTGAGGGAGGAGATAGTTTTGTTAGGGTTACTAGGGGAAGTGGGGGACGGAAGAGTAGGGGGGCTTCTTCCCAGATTGTCCATCCCAACAGATTTGCCGCCTTAGGTAATGAAGTGGAGGAGGATACCTCTGAATTAGCGTGTATGGAGAGGGCTAGTCCCTTGAGCACCCAGGGCACTGCCATCTCTGATACAAAGGAGGAGGAACGAAGGGTCAGGAATGCAAGGCAGGTGGTAGTGGTGTAATCTGCGGCCAAGACCCAACATGCCGAACTGTGAGTTGCCTGCCTGGAGCTAGGGTTCGGCATGTGGTGGATCGTGTAGACAGATTATTGAGTGGGGCCGGGTGTGACCTGGCGGTCTTGGTTCACATTGGTGCCAATGATAAAGTTAGAGGAGCAGGTGAGGTCCTTAAACATGATTTCCGAGAGCTAGGGGCCAAGATAAAAGCAAGGACCTCCAGGGTAGTGTTTTCAGAAATACTACCGCAACCACGTGCTAAGCCAGGGAGACAGCAGGAGCTTAGGAGCATTAATGCGTGGCTAAGAGAGTGGTGTAAGGAAGAAGGGTTTGGGTTTATTGAGAACTGGGCAGACTTTGCTGTCGGCTACAGGCACTTTGGTAGAGATGGGTTGCACCTCACTGATGGCGGTGCAGCTGTTTTAGGGGAGAAGATGGCTAGAGGGTTGGAGGAGATTTTAAACTAGGTTTGGGGGGGAGGGTATTAGCAGTCTCACTGAGATAGATAGCCCAGGAGGAAAGCAGGGTGTAGATAGGCCAGTGGTGGGTGGAAAGGGGGGTGGGGCTAGCATAGGGGGTAGGGAAGCATGTGTATTAAAGTGTATGAATAAATTACAGGATCATAATCTAAAATGTATGTTTGCAAATGCGAGAAGCCTGGCTGACAAAATGGGTGAATTGGAAATGATGGCATTGAATGAAAAGTATGATGTAATAGGTATAGCAGAAACGTGATTGAACAGTTCTCACGACTGGGCTGTAAATATAGAAAGATATGCCTTGTTTAGGCAGGACAGAAAAAAAGGAAAGGGGGAGGAGTATGTGTTTATGTTAAAAAAGAATTGAAGCCAAATTTAAAAGAAGAGATAACTGGTGATATGGATGATAAAGTGGAGGCAATATGGGTGGAATTAGGCAACAGGAAAGGGGGTAATGTCATTGTTGGTGTCTGCTATAACCCGCCAAGTGCTAGCAGAGAGGAGGTGAGTTAACTTCATATGCAGTTGGCAAGGGCTGCAAGTTTGGGGAGTGTGCTCATTATGGGGGACTTATTACCCTGACATTGATTGGTGTGGTGGAACGTCATCACAGAAAAAGGCGATGAGTTCCTGAATTTGCTGCAGGATAATTTTCTCTCACAGGTGGTTGAGGTTCCTACTAGAAAAGGAGCTCTGTTGGATCTGGTAATATCTAACATTGTGGAGCGTATTATAGATAAAAGGTAACTGGAGCTTAGGGAATAGTGACCATGAAATAGTGGCGTTTGACTTTGTTATCGAAAGGAAAAGTGCGCCGGGTTAACAAGACTTAATTCGGTAAAACAATTTTCCAGTTAAAGCAAGCTCTTCAGAATGTCAACTGGGACAATTTATTATCAGGTAAATGTACTGAACAGAAGTGGACTTTTCAAGGGGATTTTAAGCCAGTTCACATCTAAATTTATACCCTTGGGAAATAAATGTAAAAAAAATAAATCCGCGCCCATGTGGCTGAATTCTGATGTAAAGAGGCAAATGGAAAGGAAGAAAAAGGCATTTAAAACTTTTAAGGTCGAGGGAACGGAAAGGGCCTTGAGGGATTATAAAAACTGTAACAAGGAGTGTAAGAAAGCAATCAAACTAGCTTAAAATTTTAAAATTAATAATGAAGTTAGGATAGTGAACAAAGCATACTAAGCCTAAATTTTTTTTTAAGTATTATTAATAGTAAGAAGATGAGGACTGAGAATGTGGCACCATTAATTAATGGGGATAAGTTAGTTACAGGGGATGGCGGATAAGAAAATGTCTTGAATAATTTTTTCCCCTCTATATACACTATAGAAGATCCAAGTACAGATATCATAGAGTATAGTAGCAATAATGGTATAAAAGATTCAAGTGCACTTTGATTAACCGAGGATATGGTACAGAAAGAACCAGAGAAGGTTAATATTAATAAATCTCCGGGACCGGATAAAATACATCCTTGTGTACTTAAGGAGCTAAAGTTCAGTTTTTTCTAGGCCATTGTTTCTTATTTTTGCTGATTCCCTCGTGTCCAGTGGTGTGCCTCTGAATTGGAAAAAGGCTGATGTTATTCCAATATTCAAAAAGTGGTAGGTCGTTCAACAGCTTTCGTGTCTTAGTGTGTTGGGGTGGGAGGTAAGTTTTACAGTGCCGTAAGTTAAAGGGCATGTCCACCCCCAAAACTATAATCCCCCCAACTACTGGCCCATCATGTAGTGAGTTTAATCCTACCTCACATCCCAGCTCCATCTGGTCTTCCTGTTAGTCCCCCCCCAAGTGCCAAAAACTGCCCACCAGGAGGCTAGCAGAGTCCATATAGGACACTGCCTGTACCTGGCCTCCGGTAGATTTTTGCCATGCGTACTGCAGCCCTTCTCCCTCTCCTCCCTCTCCCGATTCCCCCTCCCCTAGCGTGTTTTCTTAATATATGTGATTCCCCTCGGTCCCAGCCCCATCGTATGTTTTTTTTTTTAGAAAGCTCCCCAAACTTTTACTACCTCTCCTCTTTCCTACGCGGAAGTAAGCTGCCGGCAGCGCGTCGTGATTGGCTGCCGTCAGCCATCACAGACGGGCTGCCGGTCCGCCCCTCTGCTTGATTTCTCACAAGGAGGGCCGGAAGCGCGCCGAAGGAAAGAGGGGAGGTAAGTAGAGTTTGGGGGGTTTCTAAAAAAAACAAAAACATAGCGGGTGGGGCTGGGAGCCAGGGGGGATCACATATTAAAATTTGATATTAGGGTGGAACATACCCTTTAACTTTAGTGGTGCGGAGATATGGAAAGTTGATAAGGGAACATGTTCTAGAGTGATGTTTCAAGGACTGACATTATAAGTAGTAACCAGCATGGATTTAGGGGAATAGATCTTGTCAAACTAACTTGCTTGGCTTTTATGAGGAAGTAAGTAGAAATTAGACTCTGGTATAGCAGATGTAGTTACTTGGATTTGCAAAGGTTTTGATACAGCCCATAGTGACCTAATATAAGCAGTTCCTTTCGTGTTGCACACTTTACATTTGATATAAAATAAGTGCCCAATGGGCCCAAAACCACTAAGGCCAAAGTCAGATCTTTTGTTAGTAAATGATAATACAATGTTTGGTACAAAGCTCAGATGTTGGCATTCTAATGCTAGCCATTCACTTGCTAACATTACATCAATTCGACATTAATGTTAAATTAAGTGTCAAATTGATGAAATGTCCTACAAAGTTCTTCTCTAGTGTAGTACCCTTTAGTATTGCCAAACAGTAAAGCACACGATCGCTGAAAAGAGTGCTTTAAAAAAGTATTCCCATAATTTTGAATGTACCTCATATTACAATCACTTTAACATGAGGTTACAACCTCATGGTTAATGATGGAAATCCGAGGAGCAACTGCATCTGTATTTTCTCTAGTGTATTTCCAGCGCAGGTTACCCCAGATCTTCTATTTGGAACAAGGTCTGTAATCTCTCTGTAAATCCATTCTCAGCACAGGGCTAATACTCATCCCAGCACAGAACAGACACAATTTTTCTCCTTAGATCAGCTTGTCACCAGCTTCCCCACAGCCCCTCCCCTTCCTCAACTTTCTTCTCTCTCCAGTCTGTATCTAGCAGTTGCATGACCTCCTGAGGCATCTATGAGAAGCACAAAGGGATTTACTTCAGCCTGCAGCACAGGTAATTTACCTTATTGGTAAAGATAAGTTCCAAGCCATTATACAAAAAAAAAGAAAGACCCAGAAAATCTTGGTTAATATTCAATAGTCTCAACTTGTGTCTGTAGTCTGTAGAGGGCTACATCTATTAATGAATGTAAAAGTGCAAGGCATCCACAGCCATTGTCAGCAAGATCATTGTCACAACAGGGCCGCACAGGTTGCATTACCAAGGGGGGAACCAGGAGGGAGTCTTAAGTCACAGACCTGTAGGTCAAAGTTTGTGTATCAGTGGCATAGCCCCCCAGTGATGGTCCTACAGATCAAATAATGTATTCAGCATCACCCACAGACAAAGCACCAACACACGTAAGCCTTACTTACGCAATGATGTACGCAAAATAATACAAGCACACACTACAGATACTGAAAGACAGAAAGCACAAGTGGCGACTTGATTGAAGCAGGCCAAGGACAAGCAGCATTCAGCAGTGTATGTATGTGTGCCTGGGGGGGGTTTGGAGGGTGCTAGCACCAAGTAGCAAATCTTGCACAGGGTGCTATTAACCTTAGGCCGGCCCTGGTCACAATCATTCTTTTCATTCCCAGTTATATTCCAGCATACTGTAGCAGGTTTGATCTAGCGTTGTTAACCCAGTTTGTTTGCCAGTTGACAGCTGCAGACAATCTGGCAACATTTATCTCTTCAAAGTTCTTTTGTTAGGCCTGATGTAATAAACAAAGTTTGATCCGCCTGGTGGACGGTAAACGACCCCCGACTGAGCGCATACACACGGACGATTCCCGCGTGTAGTGCTCAGCCATCAGGTTGTTGCTCGCTCACCAAGTTGAGCACCTGTAGGAACCTTAAGACTTTAAAAACAATTAAAGTTGTGTAAAGCATAACCCTTTCAGTAATGTATAGAAAATGAACTTCAAGATGTCAATCTTTTTAACTATAAGGAGGTTGCTTTAGAAACAGAAAGTAGTGCACAAAGCCACAAAAGGTAGTGGTTCTAAAACTTTTTCAGATCTGGCATACTTTGTAATGCAAACTTTCTTTTATTTGTAGTTAACCATCAGCTCTCAAGATTAAAGAAATTTAAATGATGTTTACCACATTATCTCCTGCAGTTCCAGGTGCAGTCTTGTCTCTGTCTGTATGTGGAAATGCTGGTTCTTAACTAACTACAAAAGCAATAATTCCTGCAGCCCTCTCATGATACAACAAAACGTGGATAGACTTTCATTTTTTTTTACTTTCTATATGCAGATAAATGGTCTCTGGGAGCAATTTATTTTTTCACATTCGTGGCCTATTACACATATAGCATCGACCACATTCTATACCATATTTCATACCTATATACTTGAGTATAAGTCGATCGAGTATAAGCAGAGAGGCACCTATTTTTACCTGAAAAATCTATAAAAACTGATTGACTCAAGTATAAGCGAGGGTAGAAATTAGTTGCCCTTTAAATGGACAGCAGAATTCCCATACATGAATCCCATACAGAAATAGCCACATCCAGTACCAGTAACCTCCAATTCCGTGGCACTCCAGATGTTTGGAAACTAAAATGTACCTGAGAGTTGTAGTTTCAGCTGTCATTTGCACTACTAGCAGCTGTTTTTTCCCCAAACTGAGGAGAACCCATAGATTTACAGCATCCAGTGAGCAGTGACAGTGCTGAGGGAGTCCAGCAGCCAGACTACAGGAAGCAGGAAGGAGTGTAAAGACAGGTCAGCTCCTGTAACTTCTATGCAGGTTAACACAGCACCAACTACTGGTACTACAAACAATAGCAGAATTTGGATCATCTAAATTAGGACTGACCCAAGTTTAAGTCAAGGTTAGGTTTTCAGGCTAACGTTAAAGCCTTAAAATTCGACTATAATCGAGTTATACGGTACTTGGAACTTGCTAAAATGCCATACCGTTACTATTTTTGGTAGTAGTATTTGACTTAGTATATACAATTATATATTAGTATTTGACTTATAATATTATATAATATAATACCCAAGAGGGTATATAGAATGGTCATAGAATTTTTTTTTCCAGAATATATATGTATATATTCTTTTACATCTTATATACATCATTTTTTAAATTAAAAATATTTTTTTTAAAAAGGCCAGAATGTACTAGAAAATAGCTAAGCTGAAGCTAAGCAAAAGCATAATTAAAACACATGAAAATCTATTTAAGATCTTTGTAAGGGCCCTACATATTATGAAATAGGAATGTATAGATTTTTATTTTATTTTTAAATCTCTGCAGTGCAGATGCATGGACTGGAGGTTGCTGACATTTTGGAAGTGTTTGACCCATAGCCTGCCCATTCCGGAGCCAATATTATCTACTCTTTAAATTACTGTATTGCAAATCTATAGCATGTAATATTCGTAACAAATATCATGAAGCAAAATACTGTAAAAGCTGTGTCTGGTCTTACGTGTAAATTATAAACTTTCAAAATCCCTACAATACAAACTTTGGATTTCTATTAGGGGTAGTTGTAAATATAAGCAGTTCATGAGAGCAGACGACTTTCAGTCATGATTTCTCTTTGAGCTGCATTTTCATCCCTGTCCATTTTTGAAGGTAGAAATAAAGTGGCATGATTGCATGAGATTGTTGTCCAATCAGCAAGCAGTGAGCTATAGACTTTTAAAACTAAGGAAACAGTGCACTGAACTTTTATTCACTCATTGTTCATTATTTGTATTATTTATCATTTGTTTTGTTTTTCTGTAAGTTTCTCAATATCTAGGTCCAAAAAGCACAGTTTTCTTAGTGATTAAACTGTCTGTATTTTTTCATATAAAAAATATGCACATATAACAAATGACCAAGCATAAACATCCTGTACACAGTAACCGTACCTAATTGTAGTCCTTTTATTTTTGTATGAATTAGTACATTTTTTCATATAAAAATACAGCACTAAAACAATGTTATTTCCATCTATTAGCAGAAATTTTTTAGGGCTTTTCAATGTTAAATATTTTTAGCATCTTACATTATTGTTGTAGATTATATTTTTAAAGATACTTTAATATGTAGTACAAGAATGGTAACATATGGCACGCCATGTGACACCTAACAGCTGTTAGGAGATGGAGAATCACAAGTTCTTCTTTATGAAGATAACTTACAGACCAACAATACTAGAATAATTACTTCCTAGCATCAACAATAACCACTGTATAAAGACCCCCTTAAAAAATAAAACAATAAAGACTTGTTTGCTACTACTTTATCTAGTATTACGTCTTTGCAAGCATGGAGCTGTTGTCCATAAACATTACTGTGAATAATTAGCAGCAGTTCCCAGATAAAAAAAGTAAAAAACATTGACGTTGTGACAAAATATAGTGTGTGGCAAGATGATGTATTTACAGCTTCCAGGGCTTGATTTAGAGAGAGAAAGGTAAGAAAGGTATAATAAAGGAACAGGTGCTACAAGCTTTTATCAGGTCCTGGAGTCAGACACACTCTTAGCAAGCCCAGCCCTTTAACTTGTTGTGACATTAGCATTTCAGTGCACCCCTTCAGTGCCATAATAGCTAAATATAGGCATTTGTTTCAGTTTGTATAGACAGGTAAAAACAATACTTTTAATGATAAATATGTACAAGCATAAAAAATATGGGAGGGAAAATGGAGATCTGATTCTGTACTAAACCACATTTTTACTAGTCTTATGGACCTGCATATTTATGGATAGATACAGATATTGGTACTACAAGGGAGATCTTTGGCCTGATTAAAAACTCTTCTGTTCTGGTCAAATGCTTTAAGAAAACTTAAATGTTAGTGACTACCAATGTCCATATTTCATAGAGGCTTTTTAAATAAATTATTAAACTAGTCAGCACAATAAAGGTTTTGATAAGAAAGAAAGGCATTCAAATGGTATTTTGAATCTACACATTTTCGTTCACCTTCATCAGTCGCAGGCGATCGTGCAACTGATCTGTGTAAAGTAGCAATACACATATATACAAATCATTAGTGTATATATATATATATATATATATATATATATATAATACTCTGTGGGTCCCGCACTCACGCTCACAGTTAACATGCCCCGGTGCCTCTGTGTAATATAAACAAAAACTTCCAATGAACAGAGCAGCGGGTCTTTTTTAATTCAATGTTTAATGGTGCATCTACGCGTTTCGTCTGACACAGCAGCCGTCCTCCGGATGTGACATCAATACAGGTAAGTGAAATTTAAAACCTTAGGTAAAAAACCAACCTAAGGTTTTAAAATTCACTTACTGTATTGATGTCACATCCTGAGGACGGCTGCTGTGTCAGCCGAACGCGAGATGCACCATAAACATTGAAGTAAAAAAGACCGCGAGTGCTCTGTTCATTGGATGTTTATATATATATATATATATATATATATAAAGCAAGTGGAATGTTAATTTCTAAATTGACTTAAGTATATGCAAATAACATGGCCTATTTATACATATTGATTAAGTGTTATTATGACATGTTTTGCATGGAAGTTGAACCTTTTACCTTTTCCACCCATAGAACTGTTATGTGTTACTATACCGTGGATCTTTTCACAGGCTAGTTTTGCAGAAATATGGTATTAATGAGACAAAGGTGTTTCTATGTGTAGTTTTAGTTGCTTAAAATTAAATGTCCAGGAGCACAACTTTCACAAGATCACCAGTAATCTGATCTAATCATTAATTTGAAAAATCAAGCAGTGTATAAGCACACTTCTGTGTGTGCAGAGATCAATGGTACATGCTCAAATGCAGTCATGCAACAGCCAAAATGTTTTAAAAACATACCTAATGCTTGTGAAGGTTCTCATTCATCCAGGTCATGGTATATCTGTTGTATTCAAATAGATCAACCGGACTTGAAAGTAGTTCTTGAAGACGTTTCGTAGTCATCCGACTGGCTTTCTCAATTCAGAATGACTTGTACAAGAATCTGTGGCAATTATGTACCCTGGAAAATCCCAATTAGCATATCACAGCCAAGTGTTAGGGGTGTGATTGGATAGTGGCTAAGAGGTGTTATAGGAACGCCCAGAGTAGGGTTAAAACAGCATTGTACATGGCAGACAGTTGTGTGTCGAACCCCCCCACCTCTATTTACACATAAATGGCCTCCTTAACACTCTCTTGAACCAGTCACGTCCTTCGCCAATATGTAACATTACAATCTTCAAAGGTATGTCCTTTATCCTTAAGATGCAGGTACACGGCTGAGTCCTGACCGAGGAATTGGCTCTTCTGTGCGGGCCATACGTTGATGCAGTTGCTGTTTGGTCTCCCCCATACAAATCAGACACCAACTGTCTGCCATGTACAATGCTGTTTTAACACCTACTCTGGGCGTTCCTATAACACCTCTTAGCCACTATCAATCAACCCTAACACCTTGGCTGTGATATGCTAATTGGGATTTTCCAGGGTACATATTGCTACAGATTCTTTTACAAGTCATTCTGAATGAGAAAGCCAGTCGGAAACTAGCGAAACGTCTTCAAGAACTACATTTCAAGTCCGGTGATCTAATTGAATTCAACAGATATACCTAATGCTTGTTCTGATATATATCAGAAAACAATCTATCTAGGACCAGCCATTTTATAGCCCAGATGATCATATTAAATTAGCAGTTTTGTACATTGATATTTCTAAAGGCCTGTACACATGTCAGGTGGGGGTGGCTGATGTTTTAGGTGACAATCGAACGTGTGTGGCCAATTGTATTGTCATCACTCATTGATAAGGCAGAACAGATCAATGGCACAAACTATGCCATGGGAGCTGACACATGTACAATTTAGATGAAGTTATTGGTCTTGAATGTTCACGATTGGTTCAGCCAGCACAATCATATGGGTGTCTGAGCTTAAGTGCAGTTATATTGTAAATGTATGTATCTGAAATATATCTCCAAATACTTCAATAAATTGTTACGACATACAGTACACTGACAAACCAATTTCTGAGTTTGATACTGTAATTCTCATGTATATATTATAAATATATACAGGGTACATGTAGTTGTTGTTACATCATTTTTCACGATTAAAAACCTCAGCATATTTCTGTTTTTTATTGCACAAGGTGGATCTTATTGCAACGGTTATAGCATCATGAAAATCAGAGCTGCTTTTGATACAGTGAATCATACACTTCTTCTACGTTTCTCCCCAGGACAATTATAGTAATCACAATGTATAGTTAACGTACCATCACATTGGGTAGCACTTTGTCGTATAAACAATGCAGTCAAGGTATATAAAAAAAATGAATCCAATGACAATTTTTTTGAGCTCTCCTAGGATTAAACACTATTCAGCCCACTCAATTGTACATTTATTACCTCTTTGCTCTGTTCAGACATATTTCTAAATCTCTATATTTTACAATAAACTATGATAGAACACTAAAAGTATGATTGGCATACCAAGCCAAGTACCTGGATTCTATAGCGGGAGTGCGGATCTACTGTCTTCTTGTACCGGTAATTTGTAGCATCTTGATAAATTCCTAATGGAAAACCTTGTTGAACAGTCCGTCTAAACAATCGTCAGTATATTTTTATGTGTTCCATATAGCCAGTTAGATGACACTACAAAGTGTTGATATAGCACAGCTAGTACCGTACAAGGATATTTGTTGTGCTTGAAGGATCACTGTACATTCAATGTACTTGTAATGGACTGGACAGCTACAGTCAAACTACACTCTTGTATTGTATATGAATAAAAAAGCATTTCCCAGGGGCCCACTTACCTTCATGCCCCAGCAATGGTCACATAATAATAGTTTCACAAATGTGAAATCTATGTGCCTTCATGTATACATACAAATTTTAATATATAAGATCTTGCCTTATCTGTATTACAATATGTAGGTTGTGTGGGGAGTTTTGTCAGAATATTGCGTGCTCTATTTTTTTTAAAAATCTGTCAATAATAATAAAGGACTGTTAAGTAACTCTATATTGCCATTACCCCGTAAAGCTGTTCCCAGTAGTTATGCCAGTTTAAGTTTCTGTGAAGGACTCTCGCCCCCACTAATTATCTGCTTAGATACAGGAATGGGCCAGTTTGTAGGATCAGGTGGTCGGTCGTGTAGACAAGGAATGATGGTTATTTTGTCTATGGTCACAGTTGACAGCTATCTTTCCAAAATAAAAAAAATGCAGTTGCTTTTACCATTCAGTCATTTAGGAGGTGGCAGCTTAACTGGAAGTGACAGATTTGTGACTCCATTCCCACTTTCTGAATTATTTTTATGGGGGCAAAAAGAAGAACAGGGCAGCACGGAGGCTCAGTGGTTAGCACGGATGCCTTGCAGCTCTGAGGTGCTGAGTTCGATTCCCCTTGGACACAATCTGAGAGGTTTGTATGTTCTCCCTGGGTTGTGTGGGTTTCCTCCTGGTACTCCGTTTCCCCCCAATCATAAAGACATACTGATAGATTATATGTATAAAGACATATTGATAGGTTGGATGTGTACAATAAAGTGATTAGATTGGAAGCTCTTCGGGGCAGGGCCTGATGTGAATTGTGTAAATAATTGTAAAGCACTGCGGAATATGTAGCACTATATAAGAATAAAAAATACAAAAAAAATAACTCCCACCCCTAATAAATTTTTAGGCTATTTGGGCTATTTTTAAATATGTTGCTATATCCTACTTTTCTCTCTGAATTCATTACTGTATGACTGCTATGCTTCTGGAGGCCTCATAGAAATTGAGCAATTTAGTGACCTGGTTCTGAGCATGCTCAGAAGAGGCACTAGAGGATTAGCATTCAGTCATTGGCTGTGGTGTCAACTGTCAAATCCATAACTGACAGTTGCTGACTGGAAGAACCAGGAAGCAGAAACGGGCAACAGGACATTGTACAGGATTTCAGGTTAGACTTATAATACATAAGTGTGATATTTTATCATAGGAGCTGCAGTGGTATATATCCTTATAAAAATCACTTAGCTTTGTCACTAAGTGACTATTTCTTATATCCCACGGTTCCTCCCATTCCAGTGTTCATGCCTGAACAATGACTTATAGGGAGATTCAATAAAAGTTCTTATCGTTAAAAATTGTGTCATTTTGCCCCACCAATCAGATGTTAGCTTTCAAATGTTAAATAAACATCTGATTGGTTGGGGCAAAATGAGCACCATTTTTAACGATAAGAACTTTTACTAATAACCCTGTTAGGTTTTTAGTCTTTAACTTCACTAACAGAACCTGCTAAGCGCTTCCTGTCACTTAACCAATGTCTCTCTCTCCCTCCACAAAGATTTGTTTAACCACATAGCTGCTGGGCTGGGATGTTCCTTTACTGGGTTTACTTTACAGAAAGAAGCTTGGGGGGTTTTAATTCAGGTGCGAATAGGGACAAGGCTAGAATTAAAATGCAAATTGGGTGAACGAATACTTACGTATTATAAGACATAATGCATCCCCTTACATAATAAAATAAGGATATTGCACTGTAAGAGGAACATTATCCCTTATATATTTCAGATTTCAAACAATTACAGTTTAAGGCAGTGGTGGCGTCTGTGGCCCTCGGAGCCCTCTCTATGGGCACTCATCACCAGAGTTTTTTTTTACCAGAAAGCCAGAAGGAAGTGTAGCAGCTGTCTGTAGCAGAGAGAGGCACATGCTATAACATTCAGCTCAGCTGTTTGGATCTCAAACTCCTGTTAACAATGTAGGGGTTAATGTCACAGTTTTAGATCTCAAACTCCTATGTGGTAAGTAGAGGTTAAAGGGCATGTCCAGCCTTTTTTAATTTTTTTTTCTATCGTGTAGGACTCCCACCCCCAACCGCTATAATACTTTGTCTAAAAACTCCCCCGATCGTTACTTACTTTGCCTCTTTCTCCGATGTTCTATCACGGCTCTTTGCTTGTATGAAACTGCAAGCAAGGGGGTGGACCGGCAGCCGTGTCTGTGATTGCTGAGAGGCAGCCAATCACGGATGCGGCTTCCGGCTGTACAGAACGCCGTGGGGAACAGGCAAAGTAAGTAAAGATCGGGGGAGTTTTGAGACAAATTACTATAGCGGTTAGGGTTGGGTGGGGAGCCCTACACTATGGGAAAGGGGTTTGAGCTAGGGGAAGGGAGAGCAAAACTGGAGGGAGAGCTGCACTGAGTATGTGCAAATTCTTTGGAGGAGAGACAGGAGGCAGAGTCATATTGGCTCGGCCAGGCTCCTGGTGGTCAGTTTTCGGACTTTGTGGGCACATTACAGGAGAACCATTGGGAGCAGGGATGTAAGATAAGGATTTTTCTACACTCATATTGGGGCCAGTAGGGGGTTATAATATAGTTTTGGGGGTGGACATGCCCTTTTATGGTAATCTATAATTGATTCTATTATCTATTGGTCTTATTGAGTTTTTTCTAAAATGAAAACTGTATTGAGGTTAAATGATCATGTTGGCACTATGCAATCTCAACAGCAGTTGTATTTCCCCATCATTATTGTGGGTGAATGGTCTCCTTTGTATGTTGTCTGTAGCCTAAAACTCACAATTACAGGTGTGCTGGACAGAATGGATAATGCCTTGGGCCACAAGTGTCAGTATGACATGAATAGTAAAATTTTTAATGGACTAGGCATTTAGGCTTGGACTAGGGACAGCATGCACAATTAACCATGTGACAATTATTAATGAGCCCCCCCTCCTAATAGACTACCACTTAGATGTCTGTGTAAATGCTGGAAAAGGGGTCTGTTTCTCATTAACTTTTTCTTACCTGGGCCCCATTCTACAAGGCAAGCTAATATACACATCCAAAATGTAGGAAGCATATAGGTTTTGAGCTGATCAAATAATGAAATCATATGACTAAAACCTAATTGCTTGCTATGAGTTGCTAAGTGTTATTAGTGTGACTTAATTTCAAACCTGATCGCAATTTACCGTACCTTGAATAAGAAGCATGATAATAATTCAACTGGAGCTGGGCTTTGGATATTCCCCTGTATGTATCCAATGTTGGCTCTTATGAAGTGACTAAGACTGAGGCCCCACTGCAACGCACAGAAAAGTGCTTTAACTTTCTGTGCGTTTACCACGTGGCTGTGTCCGCTTTTACTTGCGTTTTTGCTTGCGTTTTCTAGGGGATTGTGGGTAAAAATGCACCTTAAAAAATTGCATGGCCTTTTTGAACGTATGCTTTTGCCTCTGCTTTTTAATGCACTTACATAGACTTGAATTAGGTGAGATTTTGACAGAAACACGACCAAAAAAAGTGATTGTATGTGTTAGAAATGAATGAGTAAGACAGATATATAAATTAGTGTTAAAATGTATAGTGTGCCCTTAATGTTTCCCAGTAGGCCCTGGTTTAAAATATTCTGTTGGTTCCAACATCTCAGACACCAATTAAAACCTGTTTTAAGAGAAAAAGGTTTTGAAATCAGCTCATTTAGGGTTTAAATTCCCAGTCGTATGCTAGAAATGTGATATCACACAGACAAAATGTGATTAGATCAATAAAAACATGTGATTATAACAGGTGGCCATAACCCAATGAAAACACCCCTAGTAACACAGTGAAAGGTAACCAATTAATTAATCACAGAGACGTCTGCACCAGGTGCAGTCACTTAGAGGATAGTGGATTAGATAGTAAACTGAAAACCTTTAGGAACTGGGACAAGGTAGCTAATTAAGCTAAATTTCCACGAATAACAAGTAATGTAGAAAATGCCAGATGGAAGAACAGATGCAGCGATATTTTTTATGGTTAAAGTCGCGCTAACCAATCCAATATCGGTTGGTGGAACTGTAACGCCTAGGTTACGTGCCTGCCAGAGTTAGGAAAAGACACTCGCGTTGCCATTTGCCAGAAACTGCATTAAATACCTATGTGAGGGGGAGATTTCCTGTATGTAATTTTTCAGTGATATGAAGTCACTGGATTTATAGCATTTGTTTTATTATTCAATATGGCCACAACAGCAGCTGCAATGGTGACTTCTTAAACCAATATTATAGCAACCAGCTCTATGGATATGAATTTGAGTGGGGGTGGTTTAGACAGTTTATATGTGTATGCTTAAAGGGTTGGTCAAAGTGTACTTTATGGAGTTTGTGTATTTGGGTGTAGCAATGGGCGTTTACACCTTGAAGCACTAGTGAAATGAATCTGTACAACACTGAATCCATCATATGTCCATTAATTAAATAACACTATTAAGGATTTTCCCATGAGCATTGTAATTTAAAAGCAAAAACTGCACACAACACTTTGTACTGCAATGCTTGACAGCAAGGGCACGTGGTGTGTTCAAAACAGGGATTCCCAATCTTGACCATCCAGACTTTTATTAACTACAATCCCTAGGACAACTGGAAGCTAAATATTATAGAGCTAAGCTTTGGGTTAGTAAAGGTTCACTGTATTTTATTTCATGTATAAAGGGGAAGTGCTTAGTCTCTAGGAAAAACAAACTTCTTACATTTGTCACTCTATCGCATGGGTCAGGGTGTCAAACCTGCAGCCCTTCAGATGTTTGATACTAATTCCCAGTATTCTCCAACCTGGAAATGCTGGGAGTTGTAGTTTGCAAACATCTGGTTCTCTCATTAGTGCTACTTACTCAATTACTCAAATGTCTTAAATCTGTTCCTTCAATCTCATGTTAGGATGATTTTAGGTAGTTAGTAGCAATCACTTAATAGGCATAACCTCTGAAAGCTAAGCAAGAAGGAAGAACCAAATAAGTGTGCATCCGGTTGCTTTTTTTTTTTTTAATGAAAAAAGTCCTTGGCAATGTAGCACACAATGCAAATTACTGCTTACTGCCAACTGATGGCTGCGTTCACCAGAGCAACAGGTTTTGTTTTGGTAGTAGTTTTACTGATGGTTTTCATATGGAACTGGCAGAAAATAAACTCCTTAAGGACAACACATCCCTTACAATAACATCTTTTTAGAAGAATGGCCTCTTAAAATATGTTGATATATCCTACTTTGTTTGGATGCCTCGTGGAAACTGAACAATTTAGTGACTTGTACTGAGCCTGAGCCTGCTCAGAAGAGGCAGCTAGAGGATTAGCATTCAGTGTTTGGCTGTGATGTCAACTGTCAAATCCATAACTGACAAGTTGCTTACTGAAAGAACCTGGAAGCAGAAACAGGGGCAACAGGACATTGTTCAGGATTTCAGGCTAGACTTATAACCTTATTGACTTACCGGTACATTGATATATTTCAAACTATACAGTTTAGGAATTGGGGGGTGAATTACCTGTATATAAGTTTTCTTTAAGGCTGGACTTGCCTTTAAGAGAATGACTATAGTAAACGAATTTCAGTTTTTTCATTAATTCAAATTAAGTTACCCTATCTTGGCACTAGGGTGTTAGCAGTAGATCCCAAGACGTTTTTTCAATAAACCATTGATGGCTTTTCCTCCTCTTTCCACAGTCCCTTGAAGCAGTGGATGTCAGCTGAAACATGTTTCAGTAACAGAACATCTTGGGAAAAGAGGAGGGAGCAACAAAACAAAGGGGCATATTTATATAATAATGCTGTTTTGTGTTGTTGCCCCAATTGTAAATTTAAGATTGCTCTCGTTAATCAACAATAGTGGTTGGGATAGCAGTCCTAAATGTATGATTGCTGTCGTAGATTATCACTGCAATCTTAGATTTACAATCCCCCATACAATACCGCATTGGATAGCACGCACAAATGTTCGCTCATAATTATACAATCGTGGCCCTATTTTTGTACTTTATGATAACCGCGGTATTGCAAGTTTTCGATACAGCAGATTTTTAAATATGGGCCAAAATGGTATGACTCCCCAACATCTTATACAGATACAGCCTTCGGGGGTCCCCTTATAGTTTTGCTTCGGGGCTCAGTGTCATAGTTATGCCACAGTCATGATTATTATAGTTAACAATACAGTCCTCAGCAACTATAAATCACATTATTGTAATGTGCGTTCAGTTTTCGAATGAACCTTGTTGCTCTGATGGAATTTTTAAAATTTTCAATACTCAGAACTTATCGAAAATCAAATATTAGAAAATTAAATCAAAAAATTCTATTTGAAACTTCGAAAATTTGAAACATTTCTGATTAAATTGGGTTCAAATTGGATTTTCAGCAGAATTGCTGTAGGAATGAAACTCGGTGGCTTCTTTCATCTCTATAAATATATGTGTATAATTTATCATTATAAGTACTCTATTTAAAGGGTTCAACATATATTATAGACCTGTATCTCCTGAGTACAAGAGCCAGCCAGTGCAGAGACTGGTGAGCTGATTAACAGAGCCTGGTGAATTAAAGGAAAACAAAACGTATTTTTAAGTACAGTGAACTGTATTATTTACATGGCGGTGAGAACGCTAATTCCCACCTCCCTGTGAATTATAGAACACCCAGGGAACAGTGCAATAATGTGCTCCACTTGTGGCTACTTCTCAGCTAACAGGCGCACTGTCCCGATTGTGCGCCTATCTTTTATAAGCCGAAGATAAGCAATCGGTGGGACATCGTGCCTGAGAGCTGAGAAGAAGTGAGTGGAGCGCCAGTAAGGTAAGTCTTTCAGTTTTCCCCGTGCGCTCTATTTTTACAGGGGGTGGGAATAAGTGTTAACATCTCCCTGTGAATAATAGATACAGATTTTGTGTACTTAAAGTACACGAAATCTGTTTAGTGTCTCTTTAACAGGCAGAGACAGTTGAATTTACTGGCAGAGACTAGTGAAGTAGATGACAAGAGACTTGAGAACGTTTGGCAGAAACTAGTGAATTGTCTTGACTCACAGAGACTGATAAATTGGTTCTAAGAGATTGGTGAATTGCTGACAGAGACTAGTGAATTGGCTGGCTGAAAGAGACTAATGGATTGGTGGGCTGAAATAAACATGATTTGGCTGGCAGAGGCTGGTGAAAGGGCTTATGAGACTGGTAAATTGGCTTGGCTGACAGAGACTGGTGAATTGGCTGGCAGAGACTAGCAATTTGGTGCCTAAAAGAGCTCATGATTGGCTAGCAGAGTCTGGTGAAAAGGCTAATAGAGACTGGCAAATTGTCTTGGCTGACAGAGACTGGTGAATTGGCTGGCAGAGTCTAGTGATTTGGCTTGGCTGAAAATACATGTTAATTGACAGACAGAGACTGGTAAATTAGTAAATTAGCTGGCAGAATCATTTGGAAAACTTATCTGAAGCTGGTGAATGGCTGGAAGATTAGTCACTCACCACCACTGAAGCTGTGTTCTTTACTGTGTTTTACACTTTCCTTATATAAACTAAACGCTAGCACTCCCTGGCATTTGCATATGCCTCTTGTTTTCTTGGTATCTTCAGACACCCGGTCGTGTCCCAATAGTCTGTATCAGAAAAAAGGAGAAAGCACACACACAAATCACAAATATGTTGGACACTTTGCCCATTATTTTACCACCAAGTGAACAACATTTGATGGAGAGGAGTCCCATCGAAACAAGCTACAGGCTAAGCTGCCTGTAGGGCAGGAGGGAGGCATTTACTAATCTGCAGTGTTTGTAATGTAGCACCTTGCAATGTTTAAAGCACCCCTCTTAAAGGGGCTTTTTTTTAAATGCTATTGTGAAATCTTTTCTTCCCATAACACCCATACATTGTAAGATTCTCCTCTAGTAAGTTGCATTTAGTACATGTAAGTTATAGATTCTATAACTAAGAACTCACTTCAATTGATTGCACATCTGGGTTCCATTTTGCCTCTGTCTCTACTGCTCCCGATTGCAGTTCTATTCCCCCAAACAATATTAGAGAGAAGACATTTACGCAGTTTCTACTGCAAACCACTCTTTATGCAACATGGCTCAATCTCAGAAAGAATCACAGATTATCCGAAACGTGTTGCATTAAAGAGTGGTTTTCAGTTGTTGAAACCGCGTAAGTGTCTTCTCTCTAATATTGTTGGGGAACTTGTTTCGTAACTAAGAAGGCTACCATGTTGTTGCCAGTCTGGGGTGCCAGGCGTCCCTATTTGGCTGTCCCGACTGCAGGGAGAAATTCCAAAGTTCAACACCGGGCCTGACAGCCTGCCCCAGAATGCGCCACTCCCCTAACCCCCACTCCTACCTTTGCTCCTCCCAGCCCTGCCTAGTCTTCTCCTCAGCTCCACCCCAGCCACAATTCCTACTATGCCCCCACCGCGCCCCCTCCGCTCGGGACAGGGATATCTGGCAACCTTGTTTTAGTATGACTCACAGCCCATGTAGTTTTCAAAGATCCACGCCCCCTGACCCCAGTATTCATGACCCATGCATAGAGTATTTCTATACAGGACATAGAAAAAGAAGGACATTTACTCATTTGTGGTTGTATTTATGGTGTGTGTGAAAGTTGAAAATAAGTTTGAAAATAAGGATGTTTTGTACTGTGGTTAAGGACTGTGGTGCAGTAAGCAGACTAATCTTTCTTCTTCCAGAAAGGGGTGCACTGGACTTCTATATTCTAGTATTGTACCGTTGTATTTACAAACAGGCTGTGAAAGGGTTGATAAATGTTTTTTGCCCCTGGCTCTTGCACTAATTGGTTGTGGGGGTTGGGGCCTATTAGTTAAATAGGATTCACAGTTGTTGGGCCTGTGGTTTGGACCTAACAAATGAGTTTCCTGTGAGAGAAACAAAGTGAGGTGTCCCCTTCTCCCTTCACTGTGCTGTGTGGTGTATTAGAAGGGACAGTTTGTCAGTGCCATGCAATGTGCATCATGCCACATGTATAGGAACTGGAGCAGACGTTCCGGGGAACCTAGTGTCTGTGTCAGGTGTGAGTGGGTTGCCCGTTTGGAAGCTGAGGTTGGAGAATCTAAGGGGGCAGCTTGCAACATTGCAGGGATTGGCAGAACTGGGGGGTCAGCAGGCACTGGCTGGGGCAGTATAGAGGTGGGTGGAAGAGGGACAGGAAAGGTTGAGGGAGGAGATAGTTTTGTTAGGGTTACTAGGGGAAGTGGGGGACGGAAGAGTAGGGGGGCTTCTTCCCAGATTGTCCATCCCAACAGATTTGCCGCCTTAGGTAATGAAGTGGAGGAGGATACCTCTGAATTAGCGTGTATGGAGAGGGCTAGTCCCTGAGCACCAGGGCACTGCCATCTCTGATACAAAGGAGGAGGAACGAAGGGTCAGGAGCAAGGCAGGTGGTAGTTGTGTGTAATCTGCGGCCAAGACCAACATGCCGACTGTGAGTTGCCTGCCTGGAGCTAGGGTCGGCAGTTGGTGGATCGTGTAGACAGATTATTGAGTGGGGCCGGGTGTGACCTGGCGGTCTTGGTTCACATTGGTGCCAATGATAAAGTTAGAGGAGCAGGTGAGGTCCTTAAACATGATTTCCGAGAGCTAGGGCCAAGATAAAAGCAAGGACCTCCAGGGTAGTGTTCAGAAATACTACCGCAACCACGTGCTAAGCCAGGGAGACAGCAGGAGCTAGGAGCATTAATGCGTGGCTAAGAGAGTGGTGTAAGGAAGAAGGGTTTGGGTTTATGAGAACTGGGCAGACTTGCTGTCGGCTACAGGCACTTGGTAGAGATGGGTTGCACCTCACTGATGGCGGTGCAGCTGTTTTAGGGGAGAAGATGGCTAGAGGGTTGGGGAGGTTTTAAACTAGGTTTGGGGGGGAGGGTATTAGCAGTCTCACTGAGAAGATAGCCCAGGAGGAAAGCAGGGTGTAGATAGGCAGTGGTGGGTGGAAAGGGGGGTGGGGCTAGCATAGGGGGTAGGGAAGCATGGTATTAAAGTGTATGAATAAATTACAGGATCATAATCTAAAATGATGTTGCAAATGCGAGAAGCCTGGCTGACAAAATGGGTGAATTGGAAATGATGGCATTGAATGAAAAGTATGAGTAATAGGTATAGCAGAAAAGTGATTGAACAGTTCTCACGACGGGCTGTAAATATAGAAAGATATGCCTGTTTAGGCAGGACAGAAAAAAGGAAAGGGGGAGGGTGATGTGTTTATGTAAAAAAGAATTGAAGCCAAATTTAAAAGAAGAGTAACTGGTGATATGGATGATAAAGTGGAGGCAATATGGGTGGAATTAGGCAACAGGAAAGGGGGTAAATGTCATGTTGGTGTGCTGCTATAACCCGCCAAGTGCTAGCAGAGAGGAGGTGAGTTAACTTCATATGCAGTTGGCAAGGGCTGCAGGTTTGGGAGTGTGCTCATTATGGGGGACTTCAATTTCCTGACATTGATTGGTGTGGTGGAACTGTATCACAGAAAAAGGCGATGAGTTCCTGAATTTGCTGCAGGATAATTTTCTCTCACAGGTGGTTGAGGTTCCTACTAGAAAAGGAGCTCTGTTGATCTGGTAATATCTAAACTTGTGGAGCGGATTATAGATATAAAGGTAACTGGAGGCTTAGGGAATAGTGACCATGAAATAGTGGCGTTTGGACTTTGTTATCGAAAGGAAAAGTGGCCGGGTTAACAAAGACATTTAATTTCGGTAAAACAAATTTCCCAGGTTAAAAGCAGCTCTTCAGAATGTCAACTGGGACAATTTATATCAGGTAAATGTACTGAACAGAAGTGGCTTTCAAGGGGATTTTAAGCCAGTTTACATCTAAATTTATACCCTTGGGAAATAAATGTAAAAAAATAAATCCGCGCCCATGTGGGCTGAATTCTGATGTAAAGAGGCAAATGGAAAGGGAAGAAAAAGGCATTTAAAACTTTTAAGGTCGAGGGAACGGAAAGGGCCTTGAGGGATTATAAAAACTGTAACAAGGAGTGTGTAGAAAGCAATCAAACTAGCTAAAATTAATAATGAAGTTAGGATAGCTGAACAAAGCATCACTAAGCCTAAATTTTTTTTAAGTATATTAATAGTAAGAAGATGAGGACTGAGAATGTGGCACCATTAATTAATGGGGATAAGTTAGTTACAGGGGATGGCGATAAAGCAAATGTCTTGAATAATTTTTTCCCCTATATACACTATAGAAGATCCAAGTACAAGATATCATAGAGTATAGTAGCAATAATGGTATAAAAGATTCAAGTGCACTTTGATTAACGAGGATATGGTACAGAAAGAACCAGAGAAGGTTAATATTAATAAATCTCGGGACCGGATAAAATACATCCTTGTGTACTTAAGGAGCTAAAGTTCAGTTTTTTCTAGGCCATTGTTTCTTATTTTGCTGATTCCCTCGTGTCCAGGTGTGTGCCTCTGAATTGGAAAAAGGCTGATGTTATCCAATATTCAAAAAGGGTAGTCGTTCACAGCCGGGTATATTACAGGCCGTAAGTTTAAAGGGCATGTCACCCCCAAAACTATAATCCCCCCAACTACTGGCCCCATCATGTAGTGTAGTTTAATCCTTACCTCACATCCCAGCTCCATCTGGTTCTCCTGTAGTCCCCCCCCAAAGTGCCAAAAAAATGCCCACCAGGAGGCTAGCAGAGTCCATATAGGACACTGCCTGCTACCTGGCCTCCGGTAGATTTTTGCATGCGTACTGCAGCCCTTCTCCCTCTCCCTCCCTCTCCCGATTCCTCCCCTAGCGTGTTTTCTTTAATATATGTGATTCCCCCTCGGCTCCCAGCCCCATCCGCTATGTTTTTTTTTTTAGAAAGCTCCCCAAACTTTTACTTACCTCTCCTCTTTCCTACGCGGAAGTAAGCTGCCGGCAGCCGCGTCCGTGATTGGCTGCCGCTCAGCCAATCACAGACGCGGCTGCCGGTCCCGCCCCTCTGCTTGCATTTTCTCACAAGCAGAGGGCCGGAAGCGCGCCGAAGGAAAGAGGGGAGGTAAGTAGAGTTTGGGGGGCTTTCTAAAAAAAACAAAAACATAGCGGTTGGGGCTGGGAGCCCAGGGGGGATCACATATTAAAATTTGATATTTAGGGTGGACATACCCTTTAACTTTAGTGGTGCGGAAGATCCTGGAAAGTTGAATAAGGGAACATGTTCTAGAGTATGTTTCAAGGACTGACATTATAAGTAGTAACCAGCATGGATTTAGGAGGAATAGATCTTGTCAAACTAACTTGCTTGGCTTTTATGAGGAAGTAAGTAGAAATTTAGACTCTGGTATAGCAGTAGATGTAGTTTACTTGGATTTTGCAAAGGCTTTTGATACAGTCCCCCATAGGTGACTAATGTATAAGCTAAGGTCTGTTGGTCTGGGGTGTCACATTTGTACATGGATAGAAAATTGGTTAATGAATAGGATGCAAAGAGTAGTTGTTAATGGGGCTTCATCATTATGGACTAAAGTGCTAAGTGGGGTGCCACAGGGTTCTGTGTTGGGGCCGCTTCTATTTAATCTATTTATTAATGATTTGGAAGTGGGTATTGTCAGCAAGGTTTCTGTGTTTGCTGACCACACAAAACTTTGTCGACCATTAAAAACTTCAGAGGATGTGCAATCGTTGCAAGGGGATCTAGATAGATTGTCACATTGGGCTGCTAAGTGGCAGATGAAATTCAATTTTGGTAAATGTAAGGTGATGCATTTTGGACTTAAAAATCCTTGTGCTACTTATACTATAAATGGCTTTGTGTTAAGTGAATCCCTGTTGGAAAGGGATCTTGGAGTTTTGGTGGATAACAAACTTAAAGGTAGCAAGCAGTGCCAGGCGGCAACAGCCAGAGCCAGCATGGTATTGTCTTGTATAAAGAGATGTATGGATTCAATTGAGGAAAATGTAATTCTCCCTCTTTACAAAGCATTGGTAAGGCCTCATTTGGAATATGCAGTGCAATTTTGGAAACCTGTGTACAAAAAGGACATCTTTGAAATGGAAAGGGTTCAGAGAAGGGCAACTAAATTAATAAGGGGATTGGGAGAGCTTGAATATGAAGAGTGGAAAAGTTACAATTATGTACGCTGGAGAAAAGGCGCTTGCGTGGGGATATGATTACTGTGTATAAATACATTAACCATACAATAAACTATCTGGGGCATTGTTCACCAATAGAACATGTCAAAGGATGCGAGGACATCCCTTAAGACTTGAAGAAAAAAGGTTTAGGCTTCAAGCTCGGAAATGGTTTTTCACTGTGAGAACGGTAAAGCTATGGAACTGTCTTCCAGTGGACGTTGTTATGGCAGGTTCATTGGTCAGTTTCCAATCCAGGGAAATTTCCGATTGCCAGGAAGGAAATTTTTCCCCCTTCATAAATTTGGTGTTTTTTTTTTGCCTTCCTCTGGATCAACAGGTAGGCAGGAAATGAGGATATTGCTAGATGGGTTGAACTGGATGGACGTATGTCTTTATTCAACCTCAAATACTATACTATACTATACTATGGGGGTTATTCAATAAAAGTTCTTATTGTTTAAATTGGTGCTAATTTTGCCCCAACCAATCAGATGTTAGCTTTCAAATGTTACATAAGTTCTGATTGGTTGGGGCAAAATTAGCACCATTTTAAACGATAAGAACTTTTATTGAATCTCCCTGTATGTCTCCACACCAATATGGAAGTCCCTAATTCCACTTTGAAAGATGCTTGTTACACTGCAGTTTATTTTGCAGCCAGTGTGCATCACTGACAGCCTTGAACAATACACAATAGTCAGGTGATTTTACTGCCATGTTTTTATTTGCATTTATTTCTAAGCTAAATCACAATGCAGAACTGCTGCAACAATCCTAATGATACATTCCCCTCTCCCAGCCTAGGATTTCCAAATCAATGATTGACGGACATTCTTAATAAAATATTATTAGAGCAGCTGGACAGATTTGCATTTTTGCTGTATATTTTAGGCTATTTTTAATCTGGGTCTGTTCCAGAGATTCTGTGACGGTTGGTGGGTATGGACCAGTGAATGGGATCTTGTTGCTGCCCAGTAAAGTGTGAGTCAGATTATTCCAAACACTCTAAAGTTTACCTTCTCTATATATTTTATATAAATCCTAGCATATATTAGCAAGGTGTTAGGGGCCTCCTGAATGCAAGGTGTTGGTTGCATTGTGGCTGAGAGGTGTTATCGCAACTGCGCGGGGTAAGGTGTCAAAACACCATTGAACGTGGCAAATAAATGATGATATTATTGCTTTTTTTGTGTTTCCATAATTTTTCAAGAAAAATACACAGGGTTATTCAATAAATGTTCTTATCATTTAAAATGGTGATAATTTTCCCACAACCAATCAGATCTTATTTAAAGGGTATCCCACTCATATTAACAAATTTGTGGAATTCAGTTTTATTAAAGAACGGGAGGTAAAGGAGCTGTGTCTTAACACCTGTTCTTCAATAAAACAACCAGTAGCCAGGAGAGAACGTAAGAAACTTACCCCATGGCTCACTCCCCCGGCGCATCATCTGAAAGGTTCCAATGGACTCTGTGTTCTATGCACATACCATACCCCTCCTGGCTCCTGATTGTTTTAATAAGATCTGATTGGTTGGGGCAAAATTAGCACCATTTTAAACAATCAGAAATTTTATTAAATCCCCTTGATAATGTATATAAATGTACAAACTTCAAAAAGAGCAGCTCTGTTGGGATAGCGGTAGAAAGCTCTGTTTTTAGCAAGACAGAGTACATGAGGTTGCAGGTTCGATTTCCCACTTTGATTTTTAACTAAAATGTTAATATTGTGTTGTTAATATTGTGTTTTTTACATCCATGCTGTAACTGCAGAGATCACTTTTCATTCTTTGTATGAAAAGCAAAAGAATTCATCTTTGTTAGGGATAGGAGTATTTAAATATGTTTACACATAAACGTGATTGTCTGTCACCTTCTAGGAAGCAAGGCTGCAGCTTTCTTTGAAGTGTATAGCAAAGGCTGACCCCTAATACCAACAGGTTAATTTCAGAAATCACCCAGAAGCCATAGCAAACAGAGAGATGAAAACACTGCCTTTTTGCAATTAGTGCTCTGTCTATTGGGGAAATGCTGTTTACAGACATTAGCTCACCTTCAAGTATACCATCTCACAGTGACCTTTAGTTTCTGTAGTGCCCTTAAGTCATAGGGCAAAATAAGTAATATTATTTTTTATATGTACGGCACACTTATACTTACGGCAACCTGGCTGACTATCTGTTTTTTAATTATTTATGCAAACCCCTGGGATTGGGTTACACTAGTGGATGTAGAGGCTTTGGCTACCAAAGATAAACTTGCCATAAACCCAAAATATGATGATCTGGCTGTGGCATGCCATTAAAAAAAATTGGGACATCCCCTCTCCAGCTTGTGCTGCATAGTTATAGATGGGTTTACGTCTCAGAAAATTAAATCTAATATCAATAAAGACCGATACTTGATACAAAAAACACCTAGAGGGTTAAATGAACAGCTATTGCTACTGTGTTTTTTGGGATATAACGGTGTTTCATTTTTAATTTTGTTCCCCCCCAAAAATACTCCAATATGTGGGCTATGTAGTATCTCAAATCTAAACAGTGGTATAGTGTAGTGGTACACACAATGATGTTTCCTGTTGCCCGAATGTGAATAGATACATTTAAACCTGTGCTGTTTCACTGATTTTTTTTAGTATATATTCCCTTTTGGTTTGCAACTTTACTACAATGTATCCATCATTTGATGCAGTTTTTGTGATTATACAATAATCTTGATTACACATTGCTTTTGTGGTTTCAACTGTAAATATATACTTTTATTATTATGTTTGTATTGGCTACCGGATTTACATCAGGGTCAAAATTAGACTTCTGAGATGTGACGCAATTTCCTGATGATGGCCCGCTGAGGGCTGAAACGTGTTGTTGTGTTTTACAATGGACTAAAGAGTGTCTGCTTCTTCTATTTCTTATATGTACAATATATATATATATATATATATATATATATATATATATATATATATATATATATAATGGTAACCAACGAAAATAGGAGCACTCCAGGGTCTCTTCAAAAAGTGCAATATTTATTTGCACGTCTATCGACGCGTTTCGGCCCGCTCAAGGCCGTTCTCAAGATAACAAGTGCAATGTGTTCCCGGTTACTATAAACAAACAAACCCATGTCCCTCCTATCGGACCCATCCCGCCCCCTCTGTCAGAGTCACGTGATTCTTCGTGATAGGGCCGCTGGATGGGCGTTGGCGTGACGCTTCCCGTGTCATCGCCCCTCCCACCTTACGTCATCCAAATGGGATTTCTCCGTACTAAGTTGGTCGGATGCGGCTATCCAGGTAGTTATACAGTTTGTTCACGCAACTCCTGAGTCCATGGGGTTGGAGGATCCATATAGTTTAGGTGTGTGCAACTGAAAAATCCATAAAGTGCCAATATTCAATGTGATAATAGATTCCCATAAAGGTACCTCTGTGAAATAATATTAAAGATGAACCATCAATAAATATTAAAAACAGTGCTAGAAATATACATATGATGATATTATATAAAAGTGTCGTTTAAAAAGAAATTATTAAGACGTTATTAAAACATAAAAACATTAGCAAGATCTGAACCTATAGATGACTATACAACTTAAGGGGGAGACTCGGTATATAAAAAAATGCCAGTGATAAATATCATTCAGGCCCTAGGGGACATTGTGTCCAATTTGCGGATCCACCAGGCTTCACTTTGTAATAGGGCTCTATCTCCGGTTCACAGTCCCTCTGCTTTTGTGACCTGGTCTATGGCCATCCATTTAAAGTTGGCCATTGTATGTTGAGCCTCTTTATAATATCGGGAGACGCACTGTTCGCCAAATCTGGATAAAGAGTCTACCCCTGCTGTGGTGTTCGTGGGGGCGAGGGCCATTCTAATCGCCCTCCTGTGATTGGCCATTCTTTCCCTTACTGTAGTTGTTGTTTTACCTACATAGTATAATCCACAGGGGCAGGTAATAATGTATACTATGTATTTACTAAGGCATGACAATCTGTGCCTAATTTTTAGTCGTCTGCCACTATGTGGGTGGGGGAAATCTTGGCCCTTCATTATAAAGAGGCTCAACATACAATGGCCAACTTTAAATGGGTGGCCATAGACCAGGTCACAAAAGCAGAGGGACGTGACCGAGATAGAGCCCTATTACAAAGTGAAGCCTGGTGGATCCGCAAATTGGACACAATGTCCCCTAGGGGCCTGAATGAGATATTATCACTGGCATGTTTTATATAGCCGAGTCTCCCCCTTAAGTTGTATAGTCATCTATAGGTTCAGATCTTGCTTAATGTTTTTATGTTTTAATAACCTCTTAATAATTTCTTATAACTTTTTAACAACACTTTTATATAATATCATCATATGTATATTTCTAGCACTGTTTTTAATATTTATTGATGGTTCATCTTTAATATTTATTTCACAGAGGTACCTTTATGGGAATCTATTATCACATTGAATATTGGCACTTTATGGATTTTATCAGTTGCACACACCTAAACTATATGGATCCTCCAACCCCATGGACTCAGGAGTTACGTGAACAAACTGTATAACTACCTGGATAGCCGCATCCGACCAACTTAGTACGGAGAAATCCCATTTGGATGATGTAAGGTGGGAGGGGCGATGACGCGGGAAGCGTCACGCCAACGCCCATCCAGCGGCCCTATCACGAAGAATCACGTGACTCTGACAGAGGGGGCGGGATGGGTCCGATAGGAGGGACATGGGTTTGTTTGTTTGTTATAAGTAACCATGAACACATTGCACTTGTTATCTTGAGAACGGCCTTGAGCGGGCCGAAACGCGTCGATAGACGTGCAAATAAATATTGCACTTTTTGAAGAGACCCTGGAGTGCTCCTATTTTCGTTGGTTACCATTGTATTCATACTTACTACGGAAGCACCCGGGCAGTTGGTTCTAGTGGATCAGGAGTGCCGCTCCCACTTGGTTATTGTTTATATATATATATAGTTAAAATGAGCCTTAAGTCTTAAAAAAATCTGTATAATCAATGTCTATATTCAATCTATTGTTGGTATGTGTGGGAACAAAATTAAGTCCTTTGGGCAGTACTTCAACTTGTACGGGTGGTAGAAGAAAGGTTAAACACTACCCTGTTTTTCCAGGGTTTGTAGGCCCTCCCCCTTAGGCTGATCTGTTTGGCAGTGTTTCTGCCATCTCCTCCATCTGTGCCTACCCCACCACTATTTGTATCAGAAAGGATAGACCTCAAAAAATGTGCAGATGACCTGGCCTGTTCATCACCAGTCGGCATACCTGCAGAGAACTCGCCAAGCTTTGGAACAGAACAGAAGCGCCGTGGCATTCTGCCATGTGTTGTATCGCTGTTCCCCACTTCTGGTAATGGGCACCCCCACTGATACACCTGACCATAAATAAAGTAAATGTGGACATGCTCATGGCCATTTTTAGCCAGAGGCCACCTAGGCAAAGTGCTAGGGCGCCTACTGTATGTTAAAGGGCACCTATAGTGGAAAAAAACACATTGCCCCTTTGTAAAGTTAAATTCATGTACTCTGTGCTGCCTTAATCCTATCTATGTCAGGGACTCTTTAACCATGGTGTCAGATCTGTGTGTAGCACTCCCCCCTTCTCCCTCCCCTCTGTTACCTCCTCCATGTCTCAACTCCAGCTAACCGACAAGCTTATCATGTGCAGTAGGAGTTCAACAAGTTCAACATCCTGAAAAACACACGCACAGCGGCCAATAGAAAACAAGCTGTCCTGGAGACACGGAAGAAGGAGATCAGTACAGTTTACGATCTTTCACTTTGTGACCCATCATCAATCAGTGAAAGCTATTAAGAAGGGGAGTCAAGTTCAGCCTTATATCTACCATCAAAGCTACATCTCTCCCCCTGCTAATGCTCTTATCTCTATGTTTATTACAGAGCAGGGAGGGGGGATCACGTCACAGGGATTTGATTGACAGTCCAAGTAGGAGTAGAGGAATGCAATCACGTATTCTTCTAACTGGTGTATCTCAGGACAGAGAGGGAATCTGAAAAAAGTGAAGACACTCTGGGGGTTGTGGGGAATTATAGAACACATGGAAAGAAAGAAAAAAAAGTTCATTTTTCCCACTATAGATGCCCTTTAAACCAGGGTGTCCAAGTGTTCTCCCAGGAATCTCCATCAGCTATTGCTTGCTGTGTTAGAACTGTTCTCCTTGTTCTGCTGCTGTAATTTGCAACAATGTATTTTATAGAGAACCTGAACTCAGCTCCCTCTACTTGGAAACAATGTTGCAAATAAACAGAAGGTGAAGGAAGGGAGGGGAGGATGAGCTCAGCAAATAGTACTGAGGAGAGCAGTTCTAAAATTCCAGGTAAAAGTTGCTGGAGACTAGCAACCATGAGATCACTATCCCTCAGGGGCGTAGGGATCATCATAGCAATTGCTATGGGGCCTGGAGCCAAAGCCTAAAGTGGCCCTACCAGGTCCCCTGCAGACATGTACCAGGTCCCCTGCAGACATGTCCACCCTCCTAAGAAGGTGGGATGTCTGCTGTTGGCCCTAAAAGTGTTAATTTCAATCAATGGACATACTTGTTATATATTAAATTCTGAAAGAATATCACTTAAAGAGCTTGCCAATAATTCCCTGATCACTATCAAGCCTTCTGATAAGGGGCAATAGTGGTCATAGATACTGAGAACTATAATGGTAAGTTAATGGCACAGTTATCAGATTCGGCTGTATATCGCCAACTTGTTACAGACACGTTAAGAGACAGAAGGTCATTAATGTTTGTTTGAATTTTTATGTTTCTAATGATGTACTTAATAAGAATGAAAAAGAGTTGGTTATTGTACCATATCCGAGGCTGCCGACATAGTACATGTTGCCAAAAATACACAAAGGCCCTGTTTTACCGCCGGGTCGCACCATTGTATCAGGGATCAAAAGTTTTTTTGCCCTGTAGCCAGGCTTGTAGATAAAATGTTGGCTCCTCTGATATATAATACAGTCGTACAAACACAAGACAATCGGCAGAATAAATCTGCCAGGCTGATTGAAGGAAAAAGCAGAGAATAGTCGTGGATCGTTGGTCTTAGAAAATTGTTGAAGCTTCATTTTCGCAAGAATGTCACGTGATGGGTCGTTTGTCTGGCAAATACTGTGAAAATTATCTGACGTGTGTACGAAGCTTTATTAAGTCCTTGTGGGTTTGCAGGTGTTTGCTTCCCTGTTGAGAAATCTTTTCACATATCCCCTTCTTATTTCTAATCTTTTACCTAGTGTCTCAACTGTCCAACATTATGCATAATTTCTTTAAAGGGCAACTGTGGTCTCAAAACAAGTTAGGGTTAAATGAAAGCCTACAGTATTTCCTTTACACTGAGCCAACAATCACATCTCTGGCTGGAGCCTTTGAGAAATTACATTGGGGTTAATATTCAAACTTCCTGCTTCCAGTAGGTTGAGTGACATCACCTGACCTCTGCTGACCCTTCCCCCCCCCCCCCTGGGGAAAAGCATGCTCAGTTAAGACTAAGGGCTAGGCCACACTGCTGCGTTTTGTTTTTTTGCGTTTGCGCTTGCGATTGCGTTTTTAAAAAATCATTGAAAATGCAGCAACGCAAAAAACCGCACGTTTTTCGGTGCGTTGCGATTGCGATTTGCGTTCTGCATTTTTAAGCGCAATCTCATGCGTTTGCCTATACTTATTGAAGAAATCGCAAGCGCAAACGCAAAAAAATCGCACATGAAATCGCATGCGTTTGCGTTTGCGTTGCAGTGTGGCTGTGCCCTTATTGCTGGGGAAATCAGGAAGTACCTGAGGAAAAAATTGACAGTTGAGAAGGGGAGCCTATTAATGCAGGCAAAGGCTGGTCACATGACTACAAGATGGTCACATGCCTAAAAACAGGAAGAGTTCAACCAGGACATTGCTGAACTTTTGCATAAATTACTTCTCACAAATTTTATCTAGAGATGTGATTTAGGTTTTAATTTGAAGGTGTGATGGCTTTTTATATAATCCTTACTAGTTTGGAAGAATTTGAGACCAAAGTTACCCTTTAAGCTTTCTTATGTATCACACACTATTCCTAATTCTAAGCCAAGCCATCCTTTAAGTTAATCACTTCTCCCAAGTATATCTGTAATGTTACAGGCAAACTTCAGTTTACATCTCTCAGCATGGAATCTCCTTTTATCATGTAATTATATGTAACCATCACCACAGTCATACAACCTTTAACTGTTTTTTGTGACTAATTCCTTATCTTTACTCAGCCACAACATTTTACAATCTACCATCTGCCCCTGAAACATATTAATAGCTCTTTTCATAAATTAAAAAAAAATGGATAGATAATATAAGGGAAAATACGCTACCTACAGTGTAATATAAGGAGATTATGCCACAGAGGAGTTCCCTGACCATATAAAAGCACAAGGCCGTTAGGCCGAGTGTTTTTATAGAGGTCAGGGAACTCCAAGGTGAAGTAATATCCGTATATTATTCTGTAGGTAGCGTATTATTCCATATAATACATAAGGTAAAAAAAAGAAAAATCCAGCACAGGCACTCTGTCTCCCCCCCCTCTCTGTCTCTCCCTCCCTGTATTAGTAATGTAGATAACAAGCACGATTTCGTACATACAAATAGTTACAGTAACTGCCATTTCTATCTCAAACTAAAAGAAGACAATAAACATTGTCTCTCACCCGGTGCAGTGCCGGTTCGTTACACTGACTGACTAAATTACTGTGCTGATAAGGAGGAGTGAGCGCATTCCTGTGAGTCATAATTCACTCGGCCGCTCGCTACTCCTTATGAGCACAGTAATTCAGTCAGTCAGTCAGTCAGTGTACAAAAACGGGCTTGTTATCTACATTACTAATACAGAAGGGAGAGAGAAATGGGGAGGGGCAGTGGAATACAGGAAGTCACTTAGTGACATCACTGAGTGACTGATTATATAGATTCTCACCACTATACCTTCCCATTGAAATGCCAGAGCCTTCCCATACATAACCTTCCCATACAAGTATCCTGGTTTCTAAATTATAGGAGAACTTGCTGGAGGTATATTTCATGAGCTAGGAAAACTGTTCTGGAGGATATTTGCCCCTTACCCAGTTGAAGTAGCTAGAGGAAAGTGTAACTGTCATAGTGGAGATAATTAAACTGGATAATAAACAACAGGAGTATACTGAATGCTTTCGAGACCCCCTTTAATAACCCTTGTGGCTGTGTTGAAAGAAATGGAACCAGATTGATGCAAGATAACCAACAACCCCCAATCCATATTTGTGCATGCATTTAGCAACCAATGTTCAGCAAAATACTCTATATAACCACACCCCATGATTGAATAAAAACCTAGGAGAAAGTGACTTGGTATTTAACATATCCTCTAACAGGGAGATTCAATAAAATGTATTATAGTTAAAAATGGTGCTAATTTTGCCCCAAACAGTCAGATGTCAGCTTTCAAATGTTAAACGGCATCTATAGTGAAAAAAACACATTGCCCCATTGCAAAGTTAAATTCATGTACTCTGTGCTGCCTTTATCCTACCTTTGTCAGTGACTTTGTTTTTCCATGGTGTCAGATCTCTGTGCAGCACTACCCCCTTCCCCCTCCCCTCTGTACCTCCTCCATGTCTCAACTCCGGCTAAAAAATGGAGAAACACATTCTTATAACAAAAGGTATCTTGCAGTCTCATGCTATATGAATAGCATTGCCCACAAAATCTAAGAAACAAGAAGTAAATTTTTCCTCCCAGGTTCCCCAGAGTAAAGGGCGGAGATATGCAAAATACTTTTTTATGTCCCTTAGCTTATGCATGTGTCCAGGACGGCTGGCTTAATAACATGCAATATAGCCTAATATATAGAGCCAATCATCTGACCTGCAGACATGTTTGATCTTGTTAGATCTCATCAGTGCAAGATACAGATTCATGGCTCTATGGTGTAGGACTTGGGCGTACAGTAGAAAAGGCAGCTAGAAAGCTTAGGGAGAAGGGCCAAAATGAGCAAAAAGCCCTCCACTGAGAATAAAAATGGAGAAACTCCTTCTTATAACAGAAGGCATCTTGCAGTCTCATGCTAGATGAATAGTGTTATGGAATATTTGTATTATAATTAATCAATGGGTTATGTATATTTTAGCTTTGTAAGTATACTACATACATTAGGCAATGACTGTGTAGACATGGCAAGAATATAGGATGTATATGTAGCATGGGCCCCTTGGATCTCTAGTCACAAAGGGATAACATATGTTTCTTGTTAAAGTTGTGTAAGGTAACAAATGGCCATATAAGGTTACATGTCTAAAGTAAAAAGGGACTGCCAAGTCCTTTCCTATAGGATGAGCTTGTGACGTATGGTCCAGATTGTGTATAAGAAAGGGGTCCGTACAAGCTATCTTGGTCACTCACTATCCAGTTGAGTGACCAGCACATGTGTTTATATGCATATGCAATAAATCTCTACTATCGACTTTCAAGACTGGTGTGGCTCTACGTAATTCCCTAACAGTTTTTGGGTGAGAATGCGGGCACTCAAGATGCAAACCTACCTGTCCAGATGGGGTCAACTTTTAAAAGGAGGACAAAATCAAGGGCCCGGTGAGTTGTTTCTTACCCATATTTGTCCCTTTTTGGAAATTGATCGCAGGACCAGGTATGTTCTGTTGACGAGTAACTTTCCCTCAGTCTTGACTGTTGATATTAGCTTTTTTTGTTAGCCTTTGTGCTAATGTTGTTCTTAGCCTGATGTGTGCCATATGTTTTGTGAATGGTTTGTGCATTGTATGTTAGCATGGATTTAGTTCTAGAGTAAAACCCTTATTTAATGTTTGGAGGAAAGTAGCACAACTCTATTTGTTTTAGTTTTATGAGTCTTTGGAATTTGAAAAGGACAGGGATAGTTTTATAAGCCTGAAGCACCTTCAGGACAGGAAAATTAATGAGCTTTTTCAGTGTTCCAAAAAACAGGATGGGATAATTTAGGGGCAGTAACTCATTAGGAGTTTGTTAACCATTAAAATCCCAATTTGAAAGTTTGTGTGAATGTGTCTGCTCAATTATTTGTACTACTAACATTTTTCATTATTGTTCTGACTTGATGTTGTTTTGTATTGTATTGAGTTGTGTTTTATCTTTGATATTTTTGACAAACTGTTTTATTCTGGCTTCTGTGAATTGAATATCTTTAAGTTTATCTTATAGGTTGCCAACATATTAATGATTAATTAATGATTTAACATGTTTGCAACTTGAATTGTTTATATGAAATTCTTTCTTCACTTTTTAAAATTGTATCAAATGCTCTTTTCTCTGTATCTACTTAGAAAATCAAAGCTGGAGAATTTCAGTGAGAGATGCTTAGTTTGTGTTTGTTACTGGTTCTCCAACTATGAGTTATGCAGTAATACAGAGTTGTATTGTTTTGAGAACTTCGTAACTATTGTAGTAGTTCCTGACGAGGAACTTTACCTTTTGATTGAAAGAGATCAAAATAAGTCTGACATTGAAATAGTGATCAGAGCATAGAGTGTGTGTCCGGTTGAAATGACACCGGTTGTTTGGTAACCAATGGGTTAATCCTGATTGGTACATTTTTGACTAAGTTCATTAAAGTATTTGTGAGGTGTAAGACCTCAAATTAGGTTTCTATTAATAGTGGAAGAATGACAATTATAAAGTATATGCATCAACACTTTGTGGGGAAAAAAGTAGATATGGGTTAAGTTAGCAAAGTAAAATTATAATATTTCTGATGAAGATATTTGATTTATCTGTGGGTTTATCTGTGATATGCTAATTGGGATTTTCCAGGGTACATAATTGCCACAGATTCTTGTACAAGTCATTCTGAATTGAGAAAGCCAGTCGGATGACTAGCGAAACGTCTTCAAGAACTACATTTCAAGTCCAGTTGATCTAATTGAATACAACAGATATACCATGACCTGGATGAATGAGAACCTTCACAAGCATGTTATCTGTGGGTTCTATTTTCATATGACAGGATTAGAAATAAATTATCAATTTTGATTGATCAAAGATAGTTGAATAGTGCGGTAGGATACAAGAGTTAGACTCAGATGAGTTCCAGATGTTGGTATGTTTGATTTATAGAAAAAGAAAAAAAATTGTTAGTGCCAACAAAGCAGCTGATCTGTTTCTTAAACTAAGTGCCCTTGGTTTTACAAGTGAATACAGTCATTTTTTTCCTATATGGATGTAAATGGTTCTGTAGTATAATTTTAGAATGGGATGTAAATGGTTTTAGATGGAATCTGTGTTGTTTATGTAGGAGTTGGAAAATGTATATGAAAATGAAAAGTTTTCAGAAAGTAATGTGTATCTAATTTATATAGAAGGAGAAAACATGAAAAGAAAGTATATTGTATATAGAAAGTAGAGGATTTTTGTGGTGATAGATTATGTGGAGGTGGTGTTCTTTTCCCTCCTCCCTCTTTCCCTCCTCCCTCTTTCCCTCCTCGCTTTTTCCCTCATAGGGAGTAGAAAGTGCATTCTAGGTTTGGTTTGTGGTTAGACTGTAATGGACTTATAGAATAAAGCAGAATATGCAATTAAACATCTTTATTATGTTGGTTTCGTTTTTGTTACAGGTAAAGTTCATGTTTTCTAGATAAACAAGTTTAAAGTGGTAATAAGAAAATAAGATACATTTTCTTTTTGTAATTTATTAGGTACCTGGGTGAAGTGATCACAATTTAAGAACTTTGCTTTTGTATGCATACTGAAAAATCACGTGATATTAAATGAGCTCAATTTCTATATAAAAATAAGATCAATTGTTTGCAAACAATAACAATTTGAAATCATTTGTAATAGAATTTTAGATTTAAGATGGTTTATTAGATGAAAGCATAAAAAAATTGCACATTACAGCTCATGGATGTTCTTCATTTGAAAAATATTTAATGTTTTTTATTGGGTTAGGTTGTTTTGTTTTCAGGTTAATCCTACGAGATTGGAAAACTGGTATTACCTATACTGTTTCTCAATAATACTGCTAATTGTTCATATCGAGGATAAGATGTGAATGCAATTCATTGAGTGTGAATGGATATTAACAGTCTTGTAGTGTTTTAAGATCATTTATGGTATTTTTCAGATGTAATCTTCAACAGTCTAAATTCTCTTTAATTGAAAACAGCTGTGTGTGTGTGCAGATATATTTTCTGTGTGCCCATAAAATTCCATTCTGTGTTGTATACCACAATGCTGATATTCTAGCAGGTTTTGTATACACATAGTTTTACTCTGTTTACAGAGGTCTGCCGAGTTGTGTGTGTGTGTGTTTGTGTGTATAGACATGTAGGAAACACTACCGACAGCTGAAGATTTTTTTCTATGACCCTTATACAATTTTGACCCTTATAAAAAACATCTGTTATTGACATGTTGTTTTTAAACCCAGAATAAGACAACCTTATTCTTTAGTAATTAAGCAGCTCTAAAGTTAAAATTATAGAATATGTGTCAAAATAAGCTTACCTTTAGAGTCTGACTTATAGTAGAAATAGATGAATTGGAAATGTGTAATATTTTGTTTTAAAGGTAAACATAGCATTTTAATTTGGGAAGTTTTAGAAACTGGTAGGTTGAAAATAAAACTGCCAACCAGGCACTAAGTAGAATGAATGTTGCATATTTGCTATTAAGTCAACAAAATATGATAGTGATTTTCTTTAAAAAAAAATGCTACCAGATAAAAAGTATATAAATTCATTGTGATGTGTATTTTTCTAGGAATGTTCATCCAAGGAAGGTTTAGCTATTGCTGGGGTTATTTGAAGTGACAAAGTAGGGTGGTCTACTTTAGTTTTAAAGGGTCAGGGTAATTTATGTTAAGGGTCACACCTATTTGGAAAATAGATAGTCAGAAGTGGATGTCACAGCTATTCTGTAGCTAAGGAATTTGTGTAGTAGAGGAATACTGTACCTGAATTCCTGAGTAACTCAGAAGTTACAGTGTTTAGTTCTTGATATAAAATGATAGTTCTTTCATTTGAAATTTAATATACATCACATAAATAAAAATATAAGAAAAATGTGGGTTGTGGATCTGTCATTTAGGGAGACAAGTACACAGTCTCTTTTCTTTTGACAAATGAGAAAAGATTAGTACGTAATGAAAAAATTTCCTGGGTCTATAGAAAAAAATATTTTCATATATTTTAATTTTTCATAATGACCTTAAAAGAGAAGTGTGTTAAAAGTTCATAAGAACCTAACAAGATCAATTTACTTAAATATAAATAATTTGTGGTACACAGTTACTATGTTGGAGAAGGATAATTGTGTAATTGTTCACTTTTTAAGTATCAAGACTGTTTGAGTAGAGAAACATATGATTTATTAAAGGAGAACTAAACCCAATTTTTTATACTACAGAATCTGAAAACAACCCCCCAAAAAACATCAATAAGCTATAAAATACCACTTCATTAAATTGTATTTAAATAAATGTAGGCCTGTTAAGAACTGGATGAAGTATCCAGTTGGATGAAGGACTGAGCATGTGCAGAACATAATGGTCATTGACCAAACTGTGTGATAATAGAATGCTGTGAACTAAAGCAAAAACCGTGTTGTTTGGGTAGATTTCCTGCGCCCGTGTCAAAATGAGAGGTAAGGCACAGACTACTGGTTTTATATAAAGGTGTTCTGCCTTCTGGTTCAGTGTTGTTCTGTAGCTTTAATTGTCCTTTAAGATATGATCATATTGTATTCTCTCATTCGATACTCCTATGTACTGTGGGATTCTTCTCTAGTGAGTTGGATTTAGTATATGCAGATAATATATTCTGTGTCTGGGAGGGAATTACATGTTGATGGCAGTATAACTTTACAGCCTATGTAATTTCCAAGGAGCCTTGTGAGCATGTGCACCTATTGGCCACACCCCCTGTCTCTCCGTGTTACATTTTGTACCTAGAAAAAGATAATGTTTCTAAATGTGGCAATATGGATGTGATGTTTTTCCTTCAAAAATGTAATAGGAAACTGCTGCAAGAATTACATTTGATTTGTATACAAATAAATTAGTAGGGGCAACAGAGTTTGTTAATATGCTCTATCTATTGGGACAATATTATCTGCAAACTTAAGTTCTTATTTAATGATAAAATTAAAATACACAATCTCCTTTATATTACTATGGTACCTTATGTGTCCTAGATATACAATGGAAGAAAGGTTCACTCTGATTGTACATTTTAACTGTTAAATATGTCTAAAATGGTTAAATGGTTTAATGCCTAATAAGAAGGTTCTAATATGTCTTAAATAAGGGTGAGGGTACAATACCATAGTATAAGAAAAAAAATAAAAATAAAAAATACCTAAGGCATTGCTACCTTTCTAGAGGTTACATATTGATTTAAAGAATATCTATGTAGGATTGTATTAGTATGTGATTTTACGGTTATTAGTGTACTACATTTACTAATGTAATGTAATGATAACATAAAATTTTGGGGTATACAAAATGTGTATAAAATGGACTCAAATTACAGAAAGCCTGGTATCCAATAGCAATGTCTATCAGAAAAGACCTTTACTTGTGAAATTATATGGGAGAACTACCTAAGATGGGACTATATTTTCCTCGTTATCTTAAAGCTATTGCATAAGATCCTGATATCATTCCCATTGCCAAGGTTATTCTTTATCAGATGCCATATGTCTGAGCAAAAATCATGTTCTATGACCTACTGACCTGAAATCCACAGCTCAAGTAACAAGTGTCTTTTTAGATATTTTTAACTTCTGCAACAGCTGTGAAAGTGGAAGGATGTCCAGATTGGATCTTTGCATTGTATTGGATACTATTGCTGCAAGTGCATATAGGGAAGCCACAATAATGCTTTACCTTAATTTGCACCATCTAATTCAATCTGTTACCCAGCTACCCCAAACTGCTATATTGAGGAGAGAGGTTTCCTTCGGGTTTCAAAGAGAATAGCCCAGCTACCCTATTAACCCCCTAGGATCCAGTGCTAAGGCTTGGGGTTCCTCATCAGGGTTTCCATCAGGTGAAGATGAGTATTAAGCTGTTGCTCTATGGACAGATACCATCTTATTGCAATTGCATTCAATGACGGCAAAGACTATAAATTGGACTGATTATTGAGTATCTTTACATGCACCTAACCATGGCATGTGTCAATTTGTTTACTTAGGAAGAATTTGATGATGATTCCATTATGTTTTATAGATGGTTTTAATTGGGTTATAATTAGTTATAATGAAAAATCTACAGGAAAGTGAAAATTATAGTTACTTGTAGCATGTAATGTAAAACATAGGAAAATGTTGAATACCAGAGAATTTTTAGATACACATGTAAAGCGTAAATTAATTTTAATATCCAATTTATTAATACCTTAGTTTATATGATGTTAATGAGAGTAATTATACATTTATGTAGTAGATCCGATTGACACCAATATAAGTACTCTCTTTTTCATTGTACCCAAAGTAAATTTTCCCTATTATTGTTTCTAAAGTAAAAGCTGACAATTATTAAGAAGGAATTATTTTTTAATTCCAATTAGATTAAAGGCATAGTATGATTGACAGGGTAGTTTTAACTGAAAGAAATTAGTATGATTCTAATGTCTGAGTAGAGTATTAAATGTAAAATGTAATTTTGTTGTATCTTGTGTACCATGCCATAGATTTATGGTATAGTATTTATAGTTACTTAGTAACTAGGGGGGGAAATGTTATGGAATATTTGTATTATAATTAATCAATGGGTTATGTATAGCGAAACGTCTTCAAGAACTACATTTCAAGTCCAGTTGATCTAATTGAATACAACAGATACAAAATTTTGATTGTGCAATAAAATTTACAATTATTTACTTGTGAGTATATAACACACCATCTATAACAACTAAAATATCCATATACACATTAAAATCCTTCTTCAAAACATATTGCGCTAGTATTTTTATAAAGTGCCAATGTGCTATAATAAATATTTTAAACCATCTTAAAAAACAATGTAACATACTAGTTAACAAGAGTGTCCAGTTTTCATGATATATATTAAAATATTATTAAAGTGCTCTGTGTTTCCTTAAAACGTGCTTCCTTTAGTGTATATTAAAAGTGTTAAACATATATTTTTAAAAAATAGCATCTATACAATTTGTATTAACATTGTTGCAATTTACAATAAGATTAACAGATATCTGTTTATTCAGTTTTTAATCCATAGATGGCACTGTGTACCTGGGTGAGATAATTCAGAGAATACTTTTTAGCAAGATCAATTCTTCACTTGTAACATGTTCTCATTTCAAGATACATAATTTCACTCACTATTTCTCTTCATCCAGTTATTCTAAGCAGTAGAAAGTCCATTCTATATGAAACTGTTCAACCCAGACTCCTCATTCATTCCCTATGGTTTTATCCCGGCCCCTATGTGACCAATCCAGTGACTTCACTTCCCTTAGTACCAGGTCGTTAAATACCTCTAATGTGTTATGACTGGCATAAGTTTATACGGCAGTTAAAACTCAAAATGTGCTTTTCTAAAAAGGAATCAGAACAAACAGCTCCTGTGCTTAGAAAAAAATCCTCTTTCATGCAGCTAATACAAAATAACACATTAGAGGTATTTAACGACCTGGTACTAAGGGAAGTGAAGTCACTGGATTGGTCACATAGGGGTCGGGAGAACTTATCGAAAAAAGAGCGGCTGGCCCTTAAGGAACTGAGAGCGAATAAAAATATTGTGATCAAAAAAGAGGACAAGGGGGGCGCCATTGTTGTAATGGAACGAACAGACTATATGGCAGAAGCCTATAGGCAATTAGGAAATGACATACATTGTAAAAGAACAGACAGTGATCCCACTTGGGTAATTAAAAAAGATATAAACATAATGTTGCAGGACGCCCTCACACAAGGAGTGATTAATAAGGAGATGTTGGAGTTCTTAACGAATGAAAACCCACGTGTACCGGTCCTCTATCTGTTACCTAAAATTCATAAGAACTTGATCAAACCCCCGGGAAGACCAATAGTGTCAGGAATTGACTCTGTGTTACAGCCCTTGGGTAAATTTATAGACTTCTACCTGCAGCCCTTGGTTAAGAGTAATAAGACTTGTTTAAAGGACACCACTCAATTTTTGAAGCACATACAAACATTGGGAAAGATTAAAGAAGGGACATATTTATGCACCATGGACGTTGAAGCCCTCTATACCTCCATCCCACATACGGTGGGGATTGGGAGAATAGAGGAAGCCCTCATTGATTGGGGGTATGATACAAAATTGATCTATTTCCTAATTGACTTGTTGAATGTATGTCTAACTCGTAACTACTTCAGGTTTGACCAAACGTACTACTATCAGGCTCAAGGCACAAGTATGGGCGCACATTTAGCGCCCACATACGCTAATTTATTTGTTGCCGCCTTTGAAAGAGAGTAGGTTCTCAATAATGAAGTCCTTAACAGGAATATGAGAGGATATGTTCACTTTGTAGATGACATCTTTTTTGTATGGGAAGGGGACCTGTTGTCCCTTAAGGAAATGGAAAAATTTGTGAATGGAGTCCACTCCACATTGAAATTTATATTGATGTACAGCCAAATTGAAATGAATTACCTGGATGTAATGGTGAAGGTTGTAGGAGATACATTGATCACAGACCTCTACAGTAAGCCAACTGACAAGAATAACTTATTGGAAGCCAAGAGCTTCCATCCGGAAGGTACAATAAAAGGCCTTCCATACAGTCAGTTACTAAGGGTGCGGCGCAATGTGAGTGATGATGATCAATGTAGAAGAAGACTCTCTGAGATGTGTAATAAATTCCTAAGAAGGGGATATGATGCCAAAAAGTAATACGCATTGAAAGAACAGACCTATTACAGGATAAAGAAATGAGGAATGCAGGAAATAGTAGAAGGATCCCCCTAGTTACGAAATTCAGTGTACAAACAGGAAAAATACGTGAAATTGTAAAAAAGAATTGGAGGTTGTTGCAGTCAGACACAGAGTTTGGGGAATTGTTCATGGAACTACCCCTATTTTCTTACAAGAGGCCCTAGAGTATAGGAGATCAGGTGGTCAAAGCAGATATCAATCCTCCAGAAAGAGAAAAGGTATGTTTTTAGGCCCACTAAAACCAGGTACAGTGTCCTGTAGAAAGTGTGGAGTCTGTAATGCAATTATACCAGGAGAGGTGGTATATCATCCCACAAGAGGGACAAAAATTAAATTACAAGACTTTGCCACCTGCTCCACATAGGGAGTCGTATACCTGTTAAAATGCCCATGTGGATGGGGTTATGTGGGGAAAACTGAAAGAGAAGCCAGAATAAGAATAGGGGAGCATAAAAGAGACATTGCTAACTATAAAGGCATCCCCTCAAGATATGAGACCCCAGTAAGCAGGCACTTAGCCCAGCACAAACACCAGAGTTCACAACTAAAATGGCAGGTGTTGGAAGTTGTAAAGAGAAAAGCCAGAGGAGGTACTTATAAAAAAATTTATTGAATAGGGAAGCATACTGGATAGACCGACTGCACACGATAAAACCATAGGGAATGAATGAGGAGTCTGGGTTGAACAGTTTCATATAGAATGGACTTTCTACTGCTTAGAATAACTGGATGAAGAGAAATAGTGAGTGAAATTATGTATCTTGAAATGAGAACATGTTACAATTGAAGAATTGATCTTGCTAAAAAGTATTCTCTGAATTATTTCACCCAGGTACACAGCGCCATCTATGGATTAAAAACTGAATAAGTTGATATCTGTTAATCTTATTGTAAATTGCAACAATGTTAATACAAATTGTATAGATGCTATTTTTTAAAAATATATGTTTAACACTTTTAATATACACTAAAGGAAGCACGTTTTAAGGAAACACAGAGCACTTTAATAATATTTTAATATATATCATGAAAACTGGACACTCTTGTTAACTAGTATGTTACATTGTTTTTTAAGACGGTTTAAAATATTTATTATAGCACATTGGCACTTTATAAAAATACTAGCGCAATATGTTTTGAAGAAGGATTTTAATGTGTATATGGATGTTTTAGTTGTTATAGATGGTGTGTTATATACTCACAAGTAAATAATTGTAAATTTTATTGCACAATCGAAATTTTGGATTATTCACTTAATGCCACATCACAAGTGGGTGAGACTTAGGGTATATAAGGTGGAAGGGGTGTGCACACAGTTATACCTGAGGAAGGGGAATTTGTATCCCCCAAAACGTTGTATGTCTTTTTGCTGAAATAAACAATGAAAACGAAGTAGTGTGCCCCTCCAACTTTTTTGCATTTGCCATATTGCTGTGGCCCTTGAGGTGGAGGGCTGGGAGGATTGCACCTACCGACCAAAGGCCGTGCCATTGAGGTGCGCTGGAGTGTACTTCACTAAAAGCTTAAAGTAACAAATGGCCATATAAGGTTACATGTCTAAAGTAAAAAGGGACTGCCAAGTCCTTTCCTATAGGATAAGCTTGTGACGTATGGTCCAGATTGTGTATAAGATAGGGGTCCGTACAAGCTATCTTGGTCACTCACTATCCAGTTGAGTGACCAGCACATGTGTTTATATGCATATGCAATAAATCTCTACTATACTTTCAAGACTGGTGTGGCTCTACTTAATTCCCTAACAATAGCATTGCCTACAAAATCTAAAGAAACAAGAAGTAATTTCTTACTCCCAGGTTTCCAAGAATAAAGGGCAGAGATATGCAAAATACTCCTTTATGTCCCTTAGCTTATGCATGTGTCCAGAACAGCTGGCTTAATAACATGCAATATAGCCTAATATATAGAACTCCGGCTAACCGACAAGCTTATAATGTGCAGTACCGACAAGCTTATCATGTGCAGTAGTTAAAAGTTCAACATTCTGAAAAACATACCCACGCACAGTGACCAATAGAAAGCAAGCTGTCTTGGAGACATGGAAGATAAGGGAGAACTGTACAGTGACTACTGCAATATGATCTCTCTCTTTGTGACCCATCATCAATCAGTGAAAGCTATGAAGTGCATCCTTATCTCTGAAGTCAAAGCTACATCTCCCCCAACTCCCCCTGCTAATTTTCTTATCTCTTAAGTATTGCTGTGAGATGTGTGATGGCAGTCTTCGCCTTATTCATTGCGTTAAGTGTGGTATCACATCAAAAAGAGAAATTTCTCTCGAGTGTCAGCCATTACCAGACCAGAGAGGGTGAAATTTCAGAGCTACTTTTGTGATTTTTTATTTAAAGCTATTTATAAATAGGTGAAATTTTGCCTTTTTGCCACCTTGTCCTTTGTTGCATTTTTTGCAGTTTTACCAGAATTTTCGCCAAACATCATTACTTACTGGTATGTTCCTTTAACATGACTATTTCTATGTTATGTTCCCATATTAATGTAACTGGTTTGATAATTAGCTGCAGTTTGCTTAAAATAAGAAATACTAAAAAATTTGTCCACAATTCGTTTAAAAAATTGTGGTGAATCTGGTGGCAAAAAAAGCAAAACTAATGCACCTTTATAAATATGTCCCTTAGACCCCCATTTAACATTTGCCTCACTGGTTAGAAGCTTTGGCTTTGTGCTGCTGACTGTTGCAGCCCTTCTCTAGCAATGGCAGCATTCTAACTTGGTGAAAAAAAGAGTATGAGGGATGTACTTTTACTGTTCCTGAGGAATGTATTCCTTAAATCCCCTCTTTGACAGGCGAAACATGGCTTCCAGACTTGAAAGGTCATGTCTACTTACATTAGGGAAGCTAGCAGGACTGAATAATTCCCTATGCCTTCTAAATCCTACCATTCAAGGGCATATTGTCCTTGTCAAACTTTATCAGGTGTACTGTCAAATGCCTAAGTGATATGCTGTCACACATTTAGTAAGCAATATAGCAATAACGTTTTTGAAAGCAAGAAGGCGGTGATAATTTTTATTAGACCAGATGGAGACAAAGTAGAACAAGATGAAGGGAAACTGTTCTCTCCAAACAGGTTAGGTTCTAAAAAGAGCCTGTTGTCTTACCTTTCAAATGAGTCATGGATCAAAAGTTATATTGCTAAAAGGGTTACCACTTCCTGCTTTCAGTAGCTTGAATTTACATCATCTGCACCCTCTGCTCTTCTCTTGTATGGGTTATCTGAGTTTGCTCACTTAAAGGGTATCTATACTCAAAACTTTTTTTGGATTTTAAATCTGGGCTGTAGATCCTGAGAAATCATCATTTTAATCACAGCATTTTTAGGGAAAGACCTGTCACTCCAGGAGCAGAAATTGTAATATGTGACACATTAATGACCTTTTACTAGGATCTTTAGTTGCCTGCCAGCACACTTTCTGCGTTAAGAGAATCATCAGAGAAAAGAAGGCAGGGGGGAGGAGGGAAATGTGTAAGCAGAGCAGGGTCTATGCTGAAGGCTGTGCAGAACTTGTTCTAGAAGTGTTGCAGACACTAAAAGAAGGCAGTGAGTAAGGGCGGGTGGGGCAATTAGGAGCACTCACAAAACATTAATCATTTTTAAAAAAATCAAGCACAGATAAATATGTGAGTACCACCATTTTACTTAGTAACCATTTAAGACCTAACCCACACAAGACAGGAAGTCCCTGCACAGACAATTGACTGAGTGATGTCATCAGCACCAACCCTCAGACCTCTTTACAGATGAAGAATAAGGCAGAAAAAAGTTCAATCTTCTTCTTCCTATGGTTTATATAGATATTAAATAAAAAACAGTACCTTTTCTTTGGACTAACAGATTATTTAATTGACAAGTTTTCGGGGCTATACCCTCCTTATCAGGTATAGCACCCGAAAGCTTGTCAACTAAATAAACTGTTATTCCATAGAAAAAGTAACACAGTACTCTTTTTTTAATTCAATATATTGGACTAATATGGCACTACAATAATTTTCTGTACTATGGTTTATGTAAGCAGTATGTAAGTAACTTTAATAATATTGCCATCTAGTGGCCAAAATGTAAAAACATTGGGTCTAATGTACCCAGAACCTCAGCACAATTTCTGGGGTTAAAGTCAATGGGAGAGATTTACCCAGAGCCGCTATTGCTCCGGTGGTTCTGGGTAAATTTCCCTGAAGGGGCTATTGCTAATCATATTATAAAAGTCTGAAAGATGATACCTCAACAAACCAACAACTTACTTAACATTGGATTCAGACACCAGCTTTAAAATGACCTACCACATTTCAGATGAGCATTTTCTTTTCACTTGTTCTACTTGTCTTTTTTTTTTTTTTACCTTAAAATGATGTTGGGGTCCCGCAGCTCGAACGGGGACACTCGGCGGCTCTAAAAAGAGCCATTGGGCTGTGTCTTCTGTCTTCCATCCGGTGACACCAGCTCTGCTTAGGCCACCGACCCCAAGAAGTACCCCTGCGGCCGCCAGGGGTACCTCCGGCGCCGGTGGCCTCAACGAGGCCGATGTTAGCGGCGTCTTGATCCGGCGTCTTTATCCAGTGTCTTTCTTCTGCCATCTACTGCAATGACTTCTGAGCTCCGCGGAGATTTACACCTCTCTATATAGGTTTGCAGTAAACCCTAATCCATTTCTGATTGGTCAATTTTTCAATGTTTGGTTTTTATGGTTTACATTAACCATTTAGATTTTGCAATTTTCTGAAATCTGATTGGTTGTCAACCATGTAAACCAAGCATTGAAAAATTGGCCAATCTGCAAACCTATATAAAGAGGTGCACACCTCCGCGGAGCTCAGAAGTCATCACAGTCATCCTATTCATTAACCAATTTTCTATCCATGTACAAATGTGACTCCCCAGACCAACAGACCTTAGCTTATACATAAGTCGCCTATGGGGGACTGTATCAAAAGCCTTTGCAAAATCCAGAGTCTAAATTTCTACTTACTTCCTCATAAAAGCCAAGCAAGTTAGTTTGACAAGATCTATTCCTCCTAAATCCATGCTGGTTACTACTTATAATGTCAGCCCTTGAAAGATACTCTAGAACATGTTCCCTTATAAAACTTTCCAGGATCTTCCCCACCACTGAAGTTAAACTTACAGGCCTGTAATTACACGGTTGTGAACGACTACCCTTTTTGAATATTGGAATAACATCAGCCTTTTTCCAATCCAGAGGTACACCTCCGGACAGGAGGGAATCTGCAAAAATAAGAAACAATGGCCTAGATAAACTGAACTTAGCTCCCTAAGTACCCGAGGATGTATTTTATCCAGTCCAGGAGATTTATTAATATTAACCTTATTTAGTTCTTTCTGTACCATATCCTCGGTTAACCAAAGTGAACCTCATTTAAGTCATTTCTCCAGAGCGATCAGCACTTGAGCGATTTTCTTTCAAAGGGATTTTCTGTTTTAAAGGGGTTTGTCAGTATTTAAGGGGTGTGCGTTAAGAAACAAGCGTTTATTAACTGTGGTTTGCAGCCTAGTAAATGTACTAACCTAGCACTATTTATTTCTAGGAGTGTGCCTGTGTAAGTAATTAATCACTGGTGTGTTTGGGTTTTTTTTTTTTACTACTTACTACTTGAATAAGGTAAACTCAAGAGTAAACTCAAAGCACTGGGTTACTAAAATAAATACTGGTGTTTAAACAGCACTATTACCTTAAGAGACAAAAGAAAGGTATTTTTTTTTTCCTTTTCTCTCTGATTGGATGGGGGTGTAGCTAATTGGTTTAAATTGGCTAGGGGTTGTTGGCTCTTTGGTTTTGAACCTCATTTAAGTCATCTCTTCAGAGCGATCAGAGCGATTTTCTTTCAAAGGGATTTTCTGTTTTAAAGGGGTTTGTCTGTATTTAAGGGGTGTGCAGTAAGAAACAAAAGCATTTAGAACAAGAAAGGGTTTAAGAACAAAACTGCTGTTTCTCTGGTGTGTATTGCTGTTGGTGTGTATTGCTGTTTAGTATGGACAGTTTTGTTGGGGCCACGCAATGTGCATCCTGCCGCATGTATGGGATCTTGGAGCAGCCGTCCCAAGGGACCTATGTATGTGTCAGATGTGTGTAGGTTGCCCATTTGGAATCTGAGGTCCAGAATCTAATGGGGAAACTTGCAGCATTGCAGAGTTTGGCAAACCTGGGGAAAATGCAGGTAATGGCAGGGGCCAGTAAACTGGAGAGTGGAGATGGGGCAGATATGGTGGTAAAGGAAGATAGATTTGTAAGGGTCACCAGGGGAAGTAGGGGACTGAAGGATAGGGGTGCTTCTTCCCAGTTGGTCCATCACAGATTTGCCATTTTAGGCGAAGATGTGGAGGACGATGGCTCAGAAGCAGCATGTATGGAGCGGGCCTTTCCCTTGAGCACCCAGCGGACGGCCATCTCCAATACAAGGGAGGGAGAGATGGGGGCTAGGAAGAATAGGCAGGTGGTAGTGGTAGGGGACTTCATTATTAGAATGGTAGGTAGGGTAATCTGTCGCCAAGACCCTGCATGCCGAACAGTGTGTTGTCTGCTTGGTGCTAGGGTTCGACATGTGGTGGATCGTGTAGACAGATTATTGGGTGGAGCTGGGAGTGACCTGGCGGTCTTGGTTCACATTGGTGCCAATGACAAAGTTAGAGGTGGAGGTGAGGTCCTTAAAAATGATTTCCAAAAATTAGGGGCCAAGTTAAAAGCAAGGACCTCCAGGGTAGTGATTTCAGAAATGCTACCGCAGCCACGTGCTACGCTAGGGAGGCAATAGGAGCTCAGGAGTATAAATGCGTGGCTAAGAGAGTGGTGTAAGGAGATGGGGTTTGGGTTTTTAGAGAACTGGGCTGACTTTTCTGTTGGCTACAGGCTCTTTAGTAGAGACAGATTGCACCTCAATGGTGATGGTGCAGCTGTTTTGGGGGAGAAGATGGCTAGGGGGTTGGAGATTTTAAACTAGGTATGGGGGGGAGGGTATGTTGAACTACACAGGGGTAGATAGAGAAGTTGGGGATCAGGGGGCTATTAACACAACGGAGGAGGGAGAAGGGGGAGGGGGAGCATGGAGGATAAAGAGGCATGTACGACCATGTATGGAAGTAAATCAATTGATAATCTAAAATGTATGTTTACAAATGCAAGACGTCTGGCTGGAAAAACCGGGAAACTTGAAATAATAGCTTTAAAGGAAAGGTATGATGTGATTAGTATTGCAGAATCATGGCTTAATGATTCACACGACTGGACAGTAAATATTGAGTATGTATGTATGTTAAACAGGAATTGAAGCCAAAGTTAAAAGATGGAATAGATGGGGGAGTAAGCGATACGGCAGAAACAATATGGGTGGAACTGTGTACAGGAAGCAAGAAGGTAGGTAAATTAATTGTTGGAGTATGTTATAAGCCGCTTTCATCTTCACGTTAGGAAAGGTTTCTTTACAGTGAGAACGGTGAAATTGTGGAACTGTCTTCCAGCAGAAGTGGTAATGGCAAGTTTATTGAATAGCTTTAAAAAAGGCCTGGATAAGTTTCTAAAACTAAAAAATATTGAGACCCTCTGCTTGCGAGAATGCAAGCAGAGGGGCGGAACCGGCAGTCGCGTCTGTGATTGGCTGAGCGGCAGCCAATCACGGACGCGGCTGCCGGTCATTCAGTGCAGCGGAGGAACGAGGGGAGGTAAGTAAGAGTTTGGGGAGCTTTTGGAAAATACAAACCATGCGGTTGGGGCTACCAGACATGGGGGAACATCATATCAAAAACAATTTTTAAGGGTGGACATGCCCTTTAAGGACCTCACCTCCTCCTCTAACTTTGTCACTCATACCAACGTGAACCAAGACCTCCGGGTCACACCCGGCCCCACCCAATAATCTGTCTACACTATCCACCACATGTATTTTTAGAGCATAGTAATTAGGTATATTTATGTTTGCAAAAGAAATACAGTATGTCCTGTACTTTAATATGCATTTGTTTATAAGCTTTTTATCTTTTTAGGTACTAGCTGCATATGAAAGTTGTTTTGTGTCACACCTCTGGCATTTAGCTGCAGCTCAGTTGTCATAATCTCTTAGCAACAGCAACACAAGGCCAGTTACTTGAGTAAGAAGCTGAGCATAGCTGCCTAACACTGCTAGAGAGAAAGCAGTGTCCCCATAGAAGGATACCCTGCACTTGTCATCAAATGCTACGTTCCAGGGACCCATATCCTTTCCCCCAATATGAAAATGATGACACATTCCAGGGAAAACAAAGGCAGGTAGGTGTTTGAGGATTTAAATATAATATTCATGAGCAAATAATGAGCAAATAAGAATAAACCATCCTGTGAGACTGTTGGATTAGCTACTCATTTTTAATATATAAATATGACTCATAAAAAACAAGCATATGTAGATTTAGCTTAAAAAAACCCCAATGTTACTTCAATTAAACAAATCACAAGTTGGCCTCCTCTTATTTTAGTAGTGGGGGGAGGGGCTTAACCAATCCAATTAGGGCACATGACACATTCAAACAAATACCAAATGGTCCACAAATTGGTCCCATGGTCTTGGACATTTCTGCCTATTATTAGTGTAATGTTTTCTTAGTTGTTTGATAATATCATTACATGTCACTGTCTTATTCTGGGTACACACCAGCCAATATCTTCGGCCGATCAACTGATTCACGGCACTTTTGGTCGATCGGACAAAAATATTGTCTGGTGTGGGGCGGGCGGCCACGACCGACCTTGATCGTCTGTTTGTCTGGATCGGACAAACGGACATGTCGGAAAATCACGATCGATCATGCTGTTTCCTATGGAGCCGCACGGTCGATTGCTCACAAATTCTGCCGCGGCCGCCTGACATTTGTCCCGGCCGAGCGCTCGCTTGTAGCGAGCACTCGGTCGGGACAAATTGCCCCTCCATGTGTAGCCAGCCTTAGTGGACTCTGTGCTGCAAGGAATGCAGAATAAAAAATCATTAGGTACTTATGGTGAGATGTAATAAAAGTTCTTATTGTTAAAAATGGTGCTAATTTTGCCCCAACCAATCAGAGGTTAGCTTTCAAATGCAAGCTAACATCTGATTGGTTGGGGCAAAATTTTAACAGTAACAACTTTTATTACATCCCCCTGTTAATGTCTTAAAGAAAAAAATGACAACTGACTTTGTGAACTTTGCTTCAATAAAAATCCTTTACAATAATAATTTTCCAGTGTTAGTACTGAAATGATGTTTTCCCATTCCACAATACATGATTTAAAAAGAACTAACTACATCTGAAAAAGCAGCAGTAAAACTGATAATGTTAAGGTAAATATCTGCAGAATGCAGCAGCTACTTATCAGCTGTTCTGGGAAAGCTTAGTCACTGTAAACCAGCCATTCAAACAAAGTTGTCAGGCAACTGGTAAAACATCACGCCTCTGCTGCTAATGACAACAAAGCAGTTACAAATAAAGATTGCTGGCACAGATGCATTAAGAACTGCACCAAAAATCTTTATTTTTAAAGCTGCTTTGATGTGTGTGTGTGCAGCAATTATAAATGTGACATTTGCTTATGAAAGGAGCATATGGCAACACAGTAACACAGTAACAGATCTTTAGTTCAAGATATTGACAGCAGATTTGTTTTTTATGTTTTATGGTGTCCCTGCAAGTTAGTGCAAATAGGTAAGACTGCACAACCACCACAACCACAAAAGACAATTATACTCACCCGTTCCACGATCAATAGTTGCATAGTAACAGGGTGAAGTCCTAACCCCTGCAGTAGGCTACTTTCAGATGAAAGGCAAATGCCATTCACTGAAAGTTAAAAAAGGGTCTCCCTGGTGGTTACCGATATCTGTATACATCTAAAACTGCTTAATTTTGCCGTTCCTCTGAAAGGAGCCTAGTACTTCCCTAAAGTTTCCCTAGGCACTCCTGTATGTTCCAGTGACAGTGGACGCTGTACTCATGCGCACCTTTTGGGACCTGTCAGACTACACGGTGGTGGAGCGAACGACCGGGTGAGTATCTAACCGTCTCTCCTGACTCCTGCAGATTTTATTGAAGAACGTGAGGTAAGACACAGCTCCTTTACCTCCAGTTCTTCAATAAAACCCGAATACAACATTTTCTTTTAGCAGTGGAGATCCTTTAATGTAAGTATGCACAGTATAGGTAAAGTACCCAGGTATAAGGACTTAGCAGTTTAGGTCATCACCCTGTGCAATATTCAGAAATAGAAGAAGAAGGGGAGGTGAGTATAGTTGTCTTCTAAATTGAGAATCTAACAACACAAATCAAGTATTATGCATAGGGATTTAGGGGGAGATGCAATACTTACCCCTGCACTCCTCTTCCTGACGAGTTCTCACGATGCAGTACTCACTTTGCATGAGTTATTGCATGGCGGGAACAATGCAAGTAAGGAGCGCAGAGTTAACTGAACCATTGAAATCACGTTCATTTTCGTGCTACAAGGTAGCGCAAAAACGATTTGTTTGGCATCGTTTGTACCGTTAAGAGGAAACGGAGCAGGCCCCAGAAAAATGGAGTTAACCCCACGCAAACCCGATAAAACATCAGGAAGCATGAGGTTAACTCTATTTAACCCCCGAAAGCACAATATTACATGTCCCCTTTAAATTCCCTGTTCCAAAACACTTTGTGGAAAGGGGACACAAGGACACAGATTTGAGATTTAGGGTTTTTGAAGGGGTGCCCACCAAGAAACTTTGATGACACATGGTTAAATGAATCCACAAATGAAATACCATATCACAATACAGTAACATCTATTTATATGATGTTTCCATACTGGAACCTCGGAAGGTGCTTTTGTGCCCAACCTCACAGTGCTATTTTAGATATGGTATGGATGTGTTTACATGTATATTTAGGGCTTTTTTAAGCTCTTATTCTGTTGATAGAGATTATGTCACTTCCACCATATGTTAAATAGTAGGTGGGTTTATAATGTATTTGTATCTTGCAAATCCATTTGTTGGTTTGATAAAGCCTTTCTATACCTGTACAATAGCTTACCATGGTAGTCAGAACTAAGGGCTGTAGCTGTAATGTTATATAACATTTTGAGTCTTATCACTATGAATGACATTGTGGGATTTATCACTATGTATGTATGTGGACAATTTCTCACTTGTCCCTAAACTATTAACACTTTGTACTGAAGACAGACAAACTTTATTTTTTAAGTTTATCTGAGGAAGGTACCTGTGAGTACCGAAGCGTTAAAATAAAAAGTACACATTTTTCAAATCTGGTGTGCCCAGCTTTTTCTACTTCTTTGTGCTGAAGCAGTCCAAGGGACAGAGCTCTAGATTGTATAAGTATTATGGTATATCTATTGTACTAGAAGGGCTAGGACCTAACATTTTGCTCTTCACTGCATACTGTATGTGTGAGCATGAGAGAGCATCAAGTTTTACAGAACATCCTTACTTAGGGTAATGGTTTGCTTTATTTTCATTTATATGCATGTGAGATAAATTGTTTGTTTTATTTTTCTTTATTTCCATAAAACCTACAGTATGTAATCTCGTTTTTTTATTTCTTCGTGCAGTATCCAAATACTCCAAAACATCATCACTTATCACAGAATGAAGACCCTTGGAATCGCTTAAATGCCACTGCAACCCTTTCAAGTGAGCGAAGAGCAGTACATTACTACGACCCAGATGTGAGTCATGGTAATTTAATATCTGTTGCACTTTCATGCATACAGAAGCATGGCAATAAAGCTAGAGTGTAATAACTATAGATAGAGCTGAGTATAGATGTAAAATAAATTGTTGTGTGAGTTGCCTATAAACGTGTTTACAGCCTTGTACTGACATTGGTAAGTGATTTATCTAGTCGCATTGCTTTAAAGGGCAAATCCAGCCCCAAAATGAAAACTTACATACAGGTAAATCACCCCCCAAAGCCCTAAATTGTAATAGTTTGAAATCTGAAATATATAAGTCTAACCTGAAATCCTGCATAATGTCTTATTTCCGCTGTTTCTGCTTCCTGGTTCTTCCAGTTAGCAACTGTCAGTTATAGATTTGACAGTTGACATCACAGCCAATGACTGAATGTTAATCCCCTGTCTGCCTCTTCTGAGCATGCCCAGGCTCAGTACAGGTTTCTAAATTGCTCAGTTTCCATGATGCATCCAGAAGCATAGCAGGCATATAGTAATGAATTCATAGGACAAAGTATGATATACAACATATTATAAAGAGGCTATTCTTTCTAAAAGATGTTCTTATGAGGGTGGAGTTGTCCTTTAAAGGGTATATCCACCCTATCCAAGTATAACCGACATACCTAAAGAGTGATATCCCTTCAGATCTCTATTCGCCCTCCCTGATCTTCTTCCCAGTCCTTCTGGCTAGCAGCTGTCAGTCATGGCCAATGACTTGTACCTGTTTCCAGTGCCACCTCCTCTGCGGCTATGCAAGCTTATAATGAGCCAATTTATCTTCAAGAGGAGTTGTTAACCTGCCATAGAGGTACTGGAGGAGATTGTTAGGTTTATCCCTCTTCAGGGATGTTGGGTAAAAAGTATTGTGGTCTCCAGCTTAAAGGGGGGTGGTGGTCTTACAAATAAATATACATTGTATAGGGGGGGTGTAGAAGACATGCCCTTTAATCATTTAAGGTAGCAATTCAGTGTTTTTTCCAAATTGTAACAGTTTTCCCGATTTGCACCCCTACCCTTTCCATGTAACCAGAGCAGCTTGTTTGTACAAAATTCTTTTGGTAGTTGTCTTTTAATCGTAGTAAAATCAGTAACATTTTACTTAGACAATAAAGTATTGTAACCCAAAACCCTGGCATGCCAATGATGAACCTAAAGCTTATTTAGTCCATGTACTGTAGCATTTCTATTCAACTCTACATGCTACTGTTCATCTCCAAATGCTAATTACTGGCTTAAAATATAGGGGAAGAAATTGCATGAATTCTATAATTCTTCTGACTAACATATAGCCGAACATATTTAGCCTACTCAGGAACTCAACCTAACAGACAGAAGAAGTAAATATAAATAAAAAAAACAGTAGAAAGTGGCGGGAGTATTCCTTCCTGAATCCAAATGGCAATCAATAAGGTCCCTTGATCATCCAGAATTATATGTATTAATACCAACAATTTTCAATATTTTAGAATTTTAGAAACTTCCCCAGTCCACTATTAAAGTTATTCAATGAAATTTCCATTACCACATCTCTCACTGTCAAGAAACCTTTCCTTACCTGAAGATGAAAAGCTCAATTTAAATTTTTAGAAATTTATAAGTACTCTTACATTCTTTGTTCCTCCCTCCATACAGTCAATCAAGGCTGTGACTGCTGACATAACAGCCAATGATTGACTGCTCTTTTCCTTTGTGCTGTTTTCTCTGCACATGTTCAAGCTCATAAAAAGCTTACTGAGCAAAAAAAGGAGGTGGATACCTTTGTCAGAATGTAAGAAAACTTATCATTAAATATCTAGTTATAAAAACATTTAATTAACTGGTAAAAATAGCAGTTGGAGTTGCTGACTACTTATAAGATCAGTTCAGTCAAGTTTTATTATCCCTTTTAAAGGTTTTCAGTATTTTTCCCACAACTGATTTTAAACATAAACTTGATATTACATCTGTTTTTTTCCAATCCAAAGGCACATCTCCAGAAAAAAAGTGAATCTGGAACCTCACATATAAATTCTGCTTCACATTGAATGTGTTGAGGAACTCAAGCTTTTAGTAACTGTGGTTTGTAAACAGTGTGAATATATAATACAAATGAACCTTTGTGTCAGATGAGTGGAGAATCTAAAGGGGAAACTTGCAGCATTGCAGGGCTTGGCAAGCCTGGGGGACTGCAGGTACTGTCGTGCCAGTAAACTGGAGGGTGGAAATGGGGCAGATAGTGAAGTGAAAGTGTTTTGTAAGGGTCACCAGGGGAAGTAGGGGTTGGAAAAGTTGGATTACTTCTTCTCAGTTAGTCCAACCCACAGATTTGCCATCTAAGGTGAATAAGCGAAGGAGGAAAGGTCAGAAGTAGCATGTATAAAGCAGGATGGTCCTTTGAGCACCCAGGAGACCACTATCTCTAATACAAAGGAGGCAGAACTTAGGACCAGGATGATGGTAATGATAGGGGAGTCCATTATCAGAAAGGAGGATAGTGTTATATGCCACCAAAACCCTACATGTCAAACAGTGTGTTGCCAACCTGGTGCTAGGGTTCATCATGTGGTGCATAATATAGACAAATTAATGGGTGAGGCTAGGATTGACCCACCTGTCTTGGTTCACATTGGTGCTAAAGACAAAGTTAGAGGAGAAGGAGAGTTCTTTGACTTTTGAGCTTTAGGGGTCAATTTAAAAGTAAGGACTTCAGGGTAGTATTTTCAAAAATACTACCACAGCTACGTGCTAGACTAGGGAGGCAATGGGAGCTTTGGAGTATTAAAGCATGGCTAAGAGCTTTGTGTAAGGAGATGGGGTTTTGTTTTTTAGAGAACTGGGCTGACCCGCTTTTGTTGGCTATAGGCTCTTTACTAGTCATGGGCTACACCTTACAGATGATTGTTTAACGTAGCTATTTTGGCAGAGAAGATGGCTAGGGTGTTGGAGATTTTAAACTAGGTATAGGGAAAGGGTATTTTGGACTACACTGGGACAGATAGAGGAGTAAGGAACTAAGGGGCTAATAAGATCATAGAAGGGGGGGAGCATAGAGGAAAGAGAGTCATGTATGTCAAAATGTGGAAATAAATTAAATGATAATTTAAAATGTATTTTTACAAATTCAAGATGTCTGGCTGAAAAAACTGGGGAAAGAGAACTAATATTTTTTAAAGGAAATGTATGATGTGATTGGTATGTATGCATGTATGTATAATTTTGTTTATAAATCGCCACTCAGAAACATTGCTAAATATTTCACATGACTGGGTAGTTAATATATGATATATGACCACTTTATACAAATATATTAATGGACCATATACCGTATATACTAGAGTATAAGTCGATCCGAGTATAAGCCGAGGTACCTATTTATACCTGAAAAATTATGACCACTACTGCCTTCTGATTCAGTATTGTTTTGTTGCTTAAGTTGCCCTTTAAATGGGCAGCAGAATTCCCATACATGAATCCCATACAGTAATAGCCAAATCCAGTACCAGTAACCTCCAATTCCTTGGCTCTCCAGATGTTTGGAAACTACAACTCCCAGCATTCTTTGTTGCTGGGAGTTGCAGTTTCTAAACATGTGGAGTGGCAAGGTTAAGTAAACTTTTAATTAAGCTTACCATCATTTACAATTCTCCTGAACCCATATTGTAAAGGGCCCTCTGACAACATATAGTAAAGGGCCCTTTGACCCCCATATAGTAAAGGACTCTCTTATCCCAATAGTTAAAAATATCACCAGAGAGTTGTAGTTTCAATCTGTCATTTGCACTGTACTAGCAGCTGTTTTTTTGCCCCAAACTGAGAAAACCCATCAGATTTCCAGGATCTAGATGAGCAGTGACAGTGCTAAGTGAGTCCAGCAGCCAGACTACAGGAAGCAGGAAGTGTAAAGGCAGATCAGCTCCTGTAACTTTCTATGCAGGTTAACACAGCACCACCTACTGGTTACTACCTGCAATTGCAGAATTTATATCTAAATTAGGACTTGACCCGAGTATAAGTCGAGGTTAGGTTTTCAGGCTAACTTTAAAGCCTGAAAAATTCGACTTATACTCGAGTATATACGGTAATAAACTCTCTGGTGCATTGTTTACCAATAATTAATTTAAGAGGACTCGTGTACATCCTTTATGATTAAAAGAAAAGAAGTTTCATCATTAGGTTAGTAAAGATTTTTTTTACTGGGAGAACAATGAAATTGTGGAGCTGTCTATACAATGACAAGTTCATTGAATAGCTTTAAAGGACAATTATACTCACCTTCCCTTCGCTCCTCTTCCTTAGTCAGTACTTTCTACCCAGGGTGAGGACCTGAATCGCTAACCTTGCGGTATATACTTACTTATACGCTGCTCCTGTAAGCCCTACCCCCTCCTTCCAGTCGGCGACAAGGCCAATAGGAATACACGCTCTGCAACGAGCATACCTTCCTATTGCCCTTGTCGCGCAAGAAGAGGAGAGGGCGGAGCCTACCGGAGCAGTGTGTAAGTAAGTATATGATTGTTGCATTTATGTCTGTCTCTGTATGGGGATAAGTTGGTTATGTCCCCATACATCTCACAATTGTATTAGTTCCCTCTACTGATAAGGTAAAGTGAGCCAATACTGACCAGTGACCAGTAGTAATTTTCCATCAGCATCGTGGTTGGCCATTTTGACCTTGCAGATATTAGACAAATTATGTTGGATCCAATGGGATTATTCCACACCACCAGATAGGCTCTCCCATTAACCTAACACTTAGTAAACAACACCCAGCAGTGTGACCTTGGTGCTGCTTTGTCCCAGAACATTTGCAAACCATGTGATAAAACTTAGTCAAAGTGGAGCTACAGTACCAATAGTAAAAGGAGGGCCCAGCCCTTTGATCCTGCAGTAAAACAAAATGTGTTTGCAGGTACACGTTTCTGTAAATCACCCAGCTCTAAATGTCAGATCTTCTTTTCATTCCATCTTGCCTTTCTTCCTCATTTTATTCTGATAGGGTGTGTTAGCATATTTTTAAAACAAAAACAAAAAAAGAAGATATCAGAAAGACTGTGGTAAGTTTGGCTAATTTAAATCAAGAAAATAGTTGTGTGGTTTTAAACCATAATTATTATAATAATTATTATTATAGATTTACTATATAGCACCAACATCTTCCGTTTCACTGATGAATAGGGTAGTACAGCAGATCATTCCAGGCAAAAGTTACAGTGAAGCACAGGAAGGGATGCACATTGGAGAGTGATGAATAGGCTAGTACAGCAGATCATACCAGGCAAAAATTAAAATGAAGCACAGGAAGGGATGCACAGTGGAGAGTGATGAATAGGGTAGTACAGCAGATCATACCAGGAAAAAATTACAATGAGCCAAAGGAAGGGATGCACAGTGGAGAGTGATGAATAGGGTAGTACAGCAGATCACATCTGTAATGTCAGGAAAGTCAGAAAAGATGTAAAGTGATCATAATGGTGCCCTAGTTAATTCTGGTGTTAATTCTGCCCTACACTTAGAAAATGCTGCACTTGGAAAAAGTCTGCAGAATGTGACCAATGTCAGAATGTGACTAGAGCTTCTAACCTGGTGATTATCCTATAATTTTTTTTCTAGGCTCCATGTGATAGCTTGGACTTTACACTTAAGTCACTGTATAATCACCATGACAGTCTTTTCAAGGATAGCAATGAAACACTGTATCAGAGAGAGACATTCACAGAGGACCATGGGTATGGAGCTGTTCAAGAAAGGGGTTAAAATGGGAAATATTTGTGGTGTGGGAGAAAATAAATTTGCCTCAGTGCTGCTAATCTGCTATACCTCTTTCAGGAGAATTCTGAAAAACAGAGTTAAAGAGACGCCGGTCTCACAGGAAAAAAAGACACAGATTAAACAATGGGCTAGTCCACAGAGGGTCAGTGTGCATAGCTATAGCGGTGCCATTGGTAAGTTATAATATCTTATGCCTATCATTATTTATTTTTGGTTTTATGTATGTAGTGTGTATTAAACCCTATAGACTACCCCAATTCCTTCCTGTGAGCTATCTTATTTAATATGAGTACATCCACTTTATGAAAGCCTCATTGAGGAAATGCAACCCTAACCATCACCTGCATGCCAAAATGGCAGTTTGTTGTGCATGTGCACACGCTTGGCCATTGTTCCTCGTTCGTATCGAATGTGTGTACAAGGCTTTAAAGGGTAACTGTGGTCTTGAATTCTTCCAAACTAGTAAGGATTATATAAAAAGCCTTCCATCACACGTTCAAAATTAAACCTAAATCACATATCTAGATAAAATTTGTGAGAAGTTATTGCTGGAAAGGTTCAGCAATATTACTTCCTGCTTGAACACTTCCTGATTTCAGCCATGTCACCAGACTCAGCCAACATCAATAGGCTCCCCTTTTCAACTGTCAATTTTTTCTCTAGGTACTTCCTGATTTCCCCAGCATTAAGTCTTAACTGAGCATGCTTCTCCCCCGGGGCGGATGGGCAGGGCAGAGGTCAGGTGATGCCACTCAACCTACTGGAAGCAGGAAGTTTGAACATTCGCCCCAATGTTATGTCTCACAGGCTTCAGCCAGAGATGTGATTGTTGGCTCATTTTAAAGGAAATAATGCAGGCTTTCATTTAACCCTAACTTGTTTTGAGACTACAGTTGCCCTTTAAACAACATCTAGTTGGTTTTTGCACTTTTTATTATCAGCACCACAGTTAAGCCCAGTGATCAGTTATATAGTGTATGTATGTATAATCTTATTTTTAAAGGGCCACTTGGGTATGCAGTGATGTACATGATAAAATACAAGTAGGGCAATGTATGGAGTGCCGGTATTGCTCTTTATTGCCTACTCAATGCACTGAGCCAATAGCGGCTCTCAGGGCAAAGCGGATGGGGTTTACCCATTCCGAATCTGTAATGCCAGCTATCTGCTGGCGCCGTAACTTATATCTTAAAGTCACGTTAACCCTTGGTACATGGGTTAACATGACTTTTAGGCAGAAAAAGCCATTTACGGCTCTCTGTACATAAACGTATACAAAAAGGGGATAAGTGCAAGCAATTATACAGATAGATAAAATTTAAATAAAGTTTCATACATAGGTTAAGAATACATATATTCAAATTATAAATAAATTGATATCTGTGTGGCATGCCTAGAGACATTAGGAATATGATACCTGCCCCTTAAGTGGGTTGGGCAACATACAGATATAGTAGGGGGATGGGTATGGCTCAAAACAGCACTTTATTCGCTGGCTTTCAGAAAGGCAGGATGAAAGTTTAGATTTGAAAGTATTAATGGATTTCATAAGACGAAGTGAGAGAGGGGGAAGGATCCAAAGGTAGGGAGCAGCAAGAAAGGATGGTTTAAGTCAGGAGGAGGCAGTGTTCGTAGGGGGTTTATAAAGAGAAGATTGCCTTGTGAGGAACGGAGGTCATGGCCAGGAACATATGGGGACAAGAGAGAAGATAGGTTAGGGGGGTGCAGCAAATTGAAGAGACTTAAAGGTCAAAAGAAGAGTATTGAATATTATTCTTTGCTTGATGGGAAGCCATTCCATAGACTGCAGTATCGGAGTTGCAGGTTCTCGTCTGGAGGAGAGTGAAATGATCTGAACTGCTGAGTTCAGGATCGACTGAAGAGGGGACAAATGACAGGCTGGGAGACCAAGTAGAAGAATGTTACAGTAGTCAAAATGTATAAGGGCATTTTAGTAGTGGATTAAGAGAATAAAGGGCAGATATTGCAAAGGAGAAAATGACACATCCCAATGACATTGTTAATTTTCTGACAGAATGAAAGAGATTTTTAGTTTTTAGTAAAGACCAAGTCCAGAAAGTGAACATCCTTATGGGTGATAATGTTGGATTACTGATGCAGGTAGAAGGAGAAAGTTATATATATTAAATATCTAAGATATAGGTATTGAAACCAGCAGCTAAGGTACAGTTAGTGCCGGTGCAACTAATGGTAGAAGACAATATAGTAAAAACCAAAAAGTGTACCTAAGGACACCTAAACTACCATTATTGAACCTGGATGGATATAGGCACTCACGCTGTTAAATGGTTATATAAGTCATAAGGACAAAGTGACCAGATCAGTCATATAGTCAGTGGTGGGTAAAACGTAAGAGCTTTAGTCAAACTTCAACTAGGAATAAAAAAATGATTTCTCAAAACACAATCATAATATATACAAAACATATACAGAAACCTATAGCTGGTAACCCCAGAATTCTAAACAGTATTTTTCCATAGTCAAAGCTACTGCATATTAAGAAAAAAGTCAATCTCACCCAAAATTGTCTTACTGGAATGACTGTAGATTCCTTTAAGCTGAAATCAGGTAGGTATCCCAGATGATATAGTCCGGTAGTATAGAATCAGCTGGGGGTGTCCCACAGCCGAGACCCATGTCCTGATACTGCTCATTACCCCAAACCAGGTAAGACTACTACCTCTGACACACCGTGCTGAGCAGGGGACTTAAAGGGCATGTCCACCCCCAAAACTATAATTTAAAGGAGAATTAAACCCAAATTTTTACACCATGTAGAATCTGAAAAAAAAAACCCTAAAAACACCAATAAGCTATAAAATGCCACTTCAGTAAATTGTATTAAAGTAAATATAAGACTGTTAAGAACTGGATGAAGTATCTGTGTGTATGTGTAGTGTCAGACCACACCTCCTGACCTCAGTCACGTGGTTCCTTGCTTTATCTGTCCTGTAAAAGGAATGTGTAGAGATTATTAATGGGTGTGACCAACTGTAACAAGTTCCTGCCATAGCTAAGAACTGAGCATGTGCAGAACATAATGGTCATTAACCAAACTGTCTGATACTAGAATGCTGAGAAGTAAAGCACAAACCATATGTTATTTAGGTAAATTTCCCAGCGCCCACATCAAAATGAGAGGTAAGACACAGATTACTGGTTTTGTATCAAGGTGTTCAGCCTTCTGGTTCAGTGTTGTTCTGTGGATTTAGTTGTCTTTTAACCCACAACTGGCCCCACTGTGTAGTGTTTAAAAATCCTTACCTTACATCCCTGCTCCAAATGGTTCTCCTGTAAAGTCCCTCCAAAGTCCAGAAAACTGACCACCAGGGAAATTGTTTCTGCCTCTGAGATGTCCTCTCAGAGGTTTTTAGCTTGCTCATAGCAGCCCTCCCCTCTCCCTCTCCTTCTCATTTTGCTCCCCCTAGTGTAAAATCCCTTTGCCACATAGTAGGGCTAGTTCCCCCAGCCCCAACCACTATAATATATTTTTCAGAAACTCCCCTGATCTTTACTTACCTTCCCTCTCTCCTCCGGCATTCTGAACTGCCAGCAGCCGCGTCCGTGATTGGCTGCCTCTCAGCCAATCACGGATGCGACTGCCGGTCCAGCCCCCTGCTTGCAGTTCCATGCAAGCAGAAGGCCAGGCAGTGCGGCGGAGGATAGAGGGAAGGTAAGTAAAGATCGGAGGACTTTCTGGAAAATATATTATAGCGGTTGGGGCTGGGGGAACTAGCCCTAATATGTGGCAAAAATTAGAAAAAGGGGTGGACATGCCCTTTAAGCGTGGAGTAAAGGGCCCACTGGGATCATCCAAGTGTGCATCCACTTTGCAGTGATCAAAGATGGCGGTGTATAAGTCTGGTAGTGAGAACCATCTGGGGGTAAGCCACAGAAGCGACCCTCATCACTCAACTGCTCTTATCCCCAAACCAGATGGAGTCGCTACCTCCCACTCCAGACACAGTATGCCGAGCAGGGGACTGTTATGTAAAGCTGCTCCTTTTCAGGATCCAGTCCATAATGACATAATTGTAGTGAAGACATGAGGCAAAGTACCGACTACACGTGCACCACTATAACCGACGTACATTTCGGGGCCATCTTGCCCCTTCTTCCTGGAGGACCCAGAGAGTGACAGTAGATAAGAGTGGGTTTTGAGTTGGGTGCGTGTTTGCTTTGTAATTATTAAGGAAATGGAGGAAGATTTAAAAATGGCAAGTAGTTTATGATGGAACAGAAAATAAGAGGATAAAATGGATGGTGCAATGTAAATAGACTTACAACAATAGAATGTTGCAGTGGATGATAATGATATACCCCATACCACAAGCCAAGTGCCTTTATAAAGGCCATGATCTATAAGGGCTATAAGATTAAATGTATATTTTAAAGTATTTTTAGGGCTAAAGAGCTTGAGCTGGCCAGGTCTATACTAGATTATAGGGGCAACCAGAGGTGTAGCCATCAAGGTTTGTCTGTTTTAGATATCATTGTTTTGACCAATGAAAGTTTTGTGTCTGCACATTATAGCATTCCCAATGTGGGTGTCTACGAATAGAGACATTCGTCAGTTTAAATGCAAAGTAAATCATAGATAATCAATATATCTTTCCAAAATGTAAATGTGTTCATTAAAGAATTTCCTTTTCACCAGTTAGCCATCATGCAGCTGAAACAAACCAAGGATACTCCCGCAAACAAGATGGAGGTTACTACAGCATCTGACCAATATCAGCAAACATACTCAGCATGTTCTAGAATGATCATTTAGTGAGAACTATTGAAATAAGGAGAAATGCTTTTATGAATGCTCTGCCTTTTTAAGTTAAATGTACTTTAAGCGTTGTATATGTTTACATCTGATAAAGACTAATGTTTGAAAAATCCTCGGGAGAATAAAGTGTTTTATGCATAAATAAATTATTTTTAGTTTGTTCTAATATGTATAGAAGCTTGTAATATTACAACAGATAGATCGAAAGGACCCTGGGAAATCCAGAAATAGAAATCCAAAGGGAAAATACTTACTCAACATATCATTGTAATGTGAGCTAAAGAATTCCTATAACAATACACAAATGTTCCAGGTCAGATTGCCAGGTAAAAAAAGGGCACTAAAAATATTTTCTATGCTCATTCATGCATAGTACAGTTAAGTACAATGCATACATAGTTTCATGGTGTTAGTAAAGTCTGTGAACAAAACAGAGTTTTTCACCAAAACAGTTTACATAATACAGCATTTCTAAGCAGAGTTAAATAAAAACACACTGAGCCCACGTGGGTTATAAAAATGCTTAACATGAACCCAATCTGATCTATCTAGCATCAGTCAGAAACTAGCCACTTGTGATGGTTAGATACATTTTTTTTGCCATGTTTTGCTCACAGCATTTTTCACATTGCAACATGAGTTACACAGAATTACTAGTTAAAAGTCAAACAATCCAAAAAAACAATCCAATAAAAGAATAGCCCCTTTTATTCAAGGCCTTACAGTCTGTAGCACAGGTTTCTCATACAATTAAAGGATATGTCCACCCCTTTGGAAAACTATTAGCATGTTCAGCAGGACCCCCCTAAACCTAGAGTCCATTCATGAGATCTCATACTTACAAGCTCCGCAATCCACCGATGAGGCTCTGCACTGCGCTCTCCACAGTGACATCATGGCCAATGGCTAACTGCCATTCCTGGACTAGCCTCCACTGGAGCAGCAGCAGTGGAGAGACAGAATGCGGCGGTGGAACTTGATGTTTTAAAGTTTGATGTCTTTAGCTGGGAGCAGATTTAAACACTATAACCAAAACAGACTCTAGGTTTAGTGGGGTCCTGCTTAACATTTTAACATTATTTTTTTCTAAGGGGTGGACATTCCCTTTAAGAATTAACTGCACAAGGTAGGTAGGTAGATGATGGTAGACTACATTTGTATTTGTAGTCAGTAAAAAAAACAAATGCAATAGTTTTGTCTTTTTTTATACCATGCAAGAAAGTATTTTGTGTAATAAAACACGTTTCCATTGTAATTTATACAGGATGTATAATCTCTTACAATGATGGAATTGCTTTCTTATTTTTAGGCGCTCTGGCAAGCAATACATATAGAGAAGTTTTGTTTTGTAACGGTCAACTTTGAATTGTAAAAACATTATGTAATATTTGCAATTTTTGAGCAACATGTGGAATCAGACTATCTAGGATGTGTGGGTGTCAATTATTTATTGTAGGGTTTTTTAAAATAATTTTCAAGAAATCTAGGACAACATATGTAGTATTTAAATCTAGAACATTTGTTCTTGGTTTCCATGGACATTTAGTAGATCTTGTTCTAAATATGGTTTGTGGGTTTTGTACTGATTATCCAATTGTAATTATAATGTTTTGAGAGCTTGCTATTATTATCATTTGATTTAAAAGGTATCACCTTTTCATTACTTTTGTTATTTGATTCAGAAATATCAGCCGTAATATTTTAACTGACCAACACATTTAAGCATCACTGACCATAGTGATTTATTAGCCTCCTACATTAATAGTAAATACTATTCTATAAACCCCCCACTGGCAAAGTGAGACAGAACAGAAATAATTTCAACATTAAATGGTTAGAAATTGAGTCAGTATCACACTACATGATCAATTAATGTAAAAAAACAATATAAACATACATGTTTGTCCCCTAAACATATTCATGTTGAAACGAGAGAAATTTAAAGTCATTAGTTCATTAGACCCAACAGTATCATCCCTTTCTCGTTACTGTGTGTATCCCACTTCCCAATGATTGCGAGGCTGACGAATGTTCTCCGTCATTCTCGCAGCCATTTGGAAGTGCCCTGAAAATTTCTTGCAGATTCTGTCTGTCACTTTCTTTCGATTGTGCAACTGTGTAACTAACTTTAGATATAAACTCGAAAACTTTCAGCTGTCATTCAAGTACTCTATAAACACTTTTTCTGTAACAATCTGGAAGGGTGAAAGAGAGGGCAGGAGGTGGACAGATTGGTTATCTGCAGATTGCATAGTTAGAGATTTCCCTCTACCAGTGCTGGCTGATATTGATTACTGAGCATGCTTAACTGCACAGATAGTCAAGTCAGATGAGAGTTGGTTAAGAAGAGGAGGGGGAATACTGAGTCTGAGAACTGGATTAAATACATGCATCAACACACACACGTCATGTGTGCTATATACATGTATTTAATTATAGATTAAGATGATGCAAAGTTCAGTGCCATTTAAGAGGAATGCCTTATGTCCCATTTTTCAATTTAACAGGAGCAAAGCATTAATTTGTTTACCTATACTGATTTTTATTGAAATGTGTGAAATGGAACCAATTTTAATTAGAAGAGAAATTGAAGCTAATAAAAAAACATTTTGAAAGCTTACTGGCAATATTTTAGTTAAAACATATAAATGGCTGAATTTACACATTAGGTTAAAGAGATCAAATCGCATGATTGGTGAAGCCAGATAGTGTGCTGCACATCTTTGCCATTAAATGATTTTCTCTCCTTAGTCCTTATTACTATGTTGAAATGCAGTAAACCTTGTCCTCATTACTTAATACTTGACTGTTCTGATATCTTCTTAAACCACTTACCCCGCCTTTGTGCTGAATCTGACCTGGCTAAAACCCCCTACACACTGCTGATAAGATTCTGCATATACTGTATAGTAAAGTATAGGGTCTAAAAAAAATTTTCATCCAAATTGTTGGATGCAAGTTCGGACAATTTTTTGCTATATGTGCCCAAAATGGTTTCTGGTTGAACCTAAAGCTGGGTACACACTGTAAAGATGTATGGAAGATGACAAATTCCATTAAAAACTGTCACCATCTGTAAATTACCCTTCATGCATTCCCGGTAGTCTTCCTATAATTTGTATAGGATAGTGACAGTGGCCACTATCAGCTCCCTAAACGAAAACATAGGAGGCAATCAAGAATTTTGGTATATTGGTACTGTGTGTACCCAGCTTAAGTTTCAAGCAGTTCAATAAAAAAAAGTTAACTGTTATAGGCCACACTAGCGCATTTCTTACACATTAGCGCATGAGAAACGCGTACCAGTGTATCACAATGTGGTTGTGCAAATTGTGTTTTTGCCTTTCAGCCACGTTACCATGCACTGTAACATGGCCGCTGGCCAATTGTTGCTGTGTTACTCTTGGACCTATGTCTCCCATTATCATGTATTCCATTTTAACTTAAATTAATAACCCAGAAAGCATCAAATAAGGAAAATGGTATAAAACCTTGTGTCCCCAGCCTCTAAATGTACCAAGGGGACATCAGCTTCTTTAAATCATTAAGTAATATTTAATTTTACTAAAATAAGCTAAACAGTTTTTTTAAAAAAACACCAATTAATAAATAGCATTAAATTAAATCCATACAGAAAATACATAAAATTCCTAAAAAGCTTAAGTACACATAATTATAGCAAAATGCACAAAAAGCATTTTCCGCTTCCTGTGTTTTTTTATTCATTGTACATGCGCAAACAGTATTTCTGAGGGCAGAACTAGGATTCTGACAGCAGATTGCACTCCTCTCACCCTCTTACTTTGGAAAGTATTGATGGCATTGTGTGAGGGCTGTGTACATCGCAGGAGGTACATGTATGATAATTAAGGTAAGGAAATTATTTTCCCTGCTGATTCTCTTAATTTTTGCAGAAAGTGTGCTGGCAGACAGCCAAAGATCCAGTAAGAGGTCAGGAATGGGTAACATGTTATAATTTACGCTTCTCGAGTGACAGGTCATTCCATGTAAATGCTGTGATTTCAAATGATGATTTCTCAGAATCTACAGCTCAGATTTAAATTCCAAAATTTGGAGTAGAGGGATCTTGCGGTATCTAAAAGTACAATTTTTGAGTAAAGATACCCTTTAAGTCAGCATACCAGACAATGAAGCATTAGAAACAATGTGCATGCCTTTCTTGTGAGTCATAGGAAGGCATTCCTTTGGTTTGGTTTTTGTTGTTGTTGTTTTTTTTAATGATGTTGCTAGCAAAACAGAGATATAGGGAAACTGACTACAATAAAAGGCCTTGTGCTTTTTATGGTCATGGAACTCTCTGGTGACTTAATATGAGGGAAAATGCACGCCTTACAGTGTAATATAAGGATATTACGCCACCAAGTAGTTCCCTGACCATATAGAAGCACGAGGCCGCAGGGAACTCCGAACTGTGGTAATATCCTTAAATTATTATGTGATGGGGTGCATTATTTCTTATAATACATACGTTTCTGATTCCTTCCCCACCAGCTATAGCAGGTCCCCTTAGTGAAGTTAAACACTGGAAAAAAAACACTGAGTCGTGTTTTTACATGGTCACTGAATTCCTCATAAACAAGATAAAATAGGGTAACTATCACCCCTGTGGAAAAAGATATTCATAATAGCCCTACTGGAGGGGGCAATGTGTGTTATAGAGCTTGGGGCTTCCCCCCAATTAAAATCATTATAGTATCAGTGTAATATTTTGCTTTATGGAATAACAAAGATGGTTAAAATGTGAAAGGCATGGGAAACAATAAAAATGTTAAAATTGGTAAGCACACATCTAACATATACCACAGAGATGGACACAGTGAATGATATTATTTTACTAGCAAACTGTCTCTTAATAAACAATATCCCCAGTAGGACAAATACGACCAGAGTTTTCTTTTTCTTGCTAATACGCATTGTTCTCTGTATTATACAGCAACCAAGAACAGTTTCCTCCAGTCTGCTGGCAGTGAGTACAGTAGTGGGGGATGCCCATTCCACAGAGGTCATACTGTCACACTACCCGATGGTATATTTAGAACCTGCATAAAGCTTCCCCCACCCCTTGTTCCTGACACTGTTTTGCAAGACTTTAACCACACTCTCAAAGCAGATCCACTCTCAGTCTCCTCTCTTTGCCATCATACCTCTTTTTTTCTTCTTTGATTTGGAACTCTAATTTCCTTTCTTTATATACAATGGCACAGAGGCAAAATAACTCCAATCCTCCCCAAGATCCTCTAAATGATTCACAAAATGGAACTAAACCAGAGGAGGGAAATGGAAATTCTAAGAAAGAGGAAGTGGAGCTGCCTCCTTTTGAGATAGTGGAAGGGTAAGTACATTCTGACATTTAATAATAGCCATATAGTTTTCATGCACCTTTCAGGTTAATTGTGACAGTATATACTGTTCTGCCCATTTTTGCACATGATGAATGTGTTCTTCCCTGTAATAATTAAATGTAATTTAATGAACCATACTCCTCTTCCTACATTTTCCACTAATGGAAACTTTCGCCTTCCTTATAGCTTTCAAAATGTGTTTGAAACTATTGATAAAAAGCTAACTTTATTAAACCTTCAAATAACAATTTTATGTCCACTCTTTGACAATTAGACAACACTGCTGATCACTGAGTTTCCCCAGAAATTAAGCAGTTTATCCAGAAGAATCAAAGGATCATTTTTAGTAATTAGTTTACTATTTTCAGATTTCCTGAGATTGTGGTATATGTTAAGCCACATTGTATTCACTTCTTTTATCCACAGCTACATGGATGCAGAAAATGTGCCCTAAATGTCAGGAAGGTTTAGAGGTACATTGGAACTAGATAATCTGAAGAAGCTGCTTGTCTTCATGCAACAAATGCATTAAAATATGCCCCGTGTATTTTACAGAATGTGACGCTCTTTTCAGATTTGCTTTATTTTTGGTACAATATACTGTATAGTTTAACATCTTGAAGAACATTTAACTGCTATAAACATTAGTCATCATGCCTTGTCTGCCCTGCAGACTTAACTGTAATTTGATCACGACAAGTCAAATCCCCACTAAGTGAGCTGGTTGAATCTGGTCACACTACACCATTTTATTAAATTCCCGTTTCTGAGGGTCTGGGGGAGTTGCACAATGTGCCAACAAATCTGACCTCAACAGTAGTTTCAACTGACATATACCTACTTAAATATATGGGTTGCATTAAATTATTGGAATAAAGAAGATTCTGCTGTATATCTAAAGGTATATGTGAACAGAAAGGATTAATTTACTTTGGTAGCAAGCATCTTTTTCTTCAACTGAATACACTGGAAGTTATCATTCTCTAAAGAATAGTGTTCATGGTCCTGTTTGGCATCAACCTAAAAAGATAAAAGGGTATCTCTACCCAAAATAAAACCTTTTTATTTACTGTAGGGCACCCTAGTCCACCCCCAAGGTTTTTTTAAAAAATAAAAGCAGCAGAAAAGTACATACAGTCCTTCATTTCCCTAGCGCTTTGTTCATGGCCCTCTGCTTGCCAGAACTTGCAAGCAGTGGACGGACCAGCAACTGCGTCTGTGATTGGCTGAGAAGCAGCCAATCACAGACGCAGCTCCCAGCAATGCAGAGCATTCTGATGCAGAGCATTTCTGCTCAACGGGTGAGTCACCCAGTCAGCAGGGACCGGGTGACTCACTGTAGCTCCTACTCTTCAGTTGGGACTTTGAACGGGCACTGCAGGAGAACCATTTGGAGCACAATGGGGCCTGTAGTGGGTTAAATTTTAGTTTTGGGGGCAGACATGCCCTTCAAATATATCAAGATTGCCAGAACAAATACATTTATAATTTTGGTAGAAGGGCTATTCCAACCATATTAGGCGGTTTGCTATAGTATTAGCTGATTGCTTCTGCTATTTCCTACTGACAAATTTTAAATGCAAACTTTTCTTCCAACCCCACCAAGTAGTAGGCACAAGAAAAGGCAGAAATTTAAAGCAACATTGGCTGACTTGAGTGTAGCAAAAATCAATAGAATATTAGTGCATATATGCTTGAGATGGTTCTCATTCACCCAGATCATGGTATATCTGTTGTATTCAGTTAGATCAACTGGACTTAAAGTTTAGTTCTTGAAGATGTTTCGCTAGTCATCCAACTGGCTTTCTCAATTCATGATGACTTGTAACTTTCAGTGGAAATTATCAATATTTGTTAAATTGTTCGTTTGTGTAATGCCTTCTTAATTATTCTTAAGTATTCTCTCTCATTTTGAAAAATCAGCTGATTTCATACCCTTTGCTGTTTGACATTAGTGAGCTGACATTTCAGGTTCTAATGGTCCTTCTTCTTCCCAGGATGCACCACATCCTTGGAATGTTACTAACAGTAATTTCTACTGATTGGCTGTTGGATTGGTCAAAGATGCTCAGATCTCTACTGAGGAACTGAGTCAACCCAGACACTGGGTCAAGGGCAAGACCATAACGGTCTCTACTAGGGGTCCTGCAAACAGGAAGTCAGTATTTCGGTTGCATTTATTTATACACAAAAGAAATTCTGAATTGGCAGATTAAGGTCATTGGGATGAAAAAATACTGCTCTTTTTTCTGAAAAGGATATGTATTTGCACTGAACTTCCCCTTTAAGTCCAGTTGATCTAACTGAATACAACAGATATTAGTGCATATAAACGTCACGTTGCTTAATTCTATGTTCCCTTTTCAATGAATACATTAAAGCATGTTTTGTTTGTATGTACTACATCCTATGACTATGGAAATGTTCTACCCCTTTGTAATTACAGAAATAGTTACAGAAGAGGTGTGGACCCACCAGGGAGCTGGAGTTTTTGCAGACAAGCTTCCCTGGCTGATGATTCAGTATTGTGAACTCGGAAAGTTCTTAAGGTTTTGTTTGATGTTAGTTCCACAGAAACTTATTCTGTGTAACAGGCAGTGAATAGGAGATAAGGTGCTGCTTTATCTCCTACTCACTTCCTACATTAAGACTTTAATAGAAACTAAGAAACTCACAGGCAGAGCTGGCAACCTACAGGACTGGGTACACACATTCTATTCGATTCCATCTGTGATTTGCTAGTGGGCTAGAGCCCTTCATAGTTGTTGATTTTACTTGCTATAGTGCTATATCTCGCAATTTCATAATGCGGTGCTAGCATGTGCATTCTTGGGGGTTTGCAACACCTATGTAGTAAGTAGAGATGGCCGAAACTATATAGTTTTGTTCTGTTTTCGGTTTCCTAGATCTCTGGAAAATCCCGAAGATCCGAAAGCGGAATGACTTGTACAAGAATCTGTTGTCAATTATGTACCCTGGAAAGTCCCAATTAACATATGACTGGCTGTCATTAACACCTGGCTGTCATATGCTAATTGGGACGTTCCAGGGTACATAACTGCCAACAGATTCTTGCCAACAGTCTGCCAACAGTCATTCTGAATTGAGAAAGCCAGTAGGAAGACTAGCGAAACGTCTTCAAAAACTAAACTTTAAAGCTGGGTACACACGGCTGGACTATTTGTTCCGACCGAACGCTCTCTATGAGTGAGCGCTTGGCCAGGACAAATGTCCATCGATCACGGCAAATTCGACAAACGATCGATCGTGTGGTCCCATAGAGGACCACATGACCGATCAGATCCGACACGTCCGTTCGTCTGATCCGGATAAACGTACGATCAATGTCGGTCAGCTCGAAAATATCGGCTGGTGTGTACCCAGCCTAAGTCCAGTTGATCTAACTGAATACAACAGATATCTAAGAGTAAAGTACAGTAGGTAGGGCCAAATGTATGGTGTTGATCAACTAAGCAAGTGGTAAAGTCAAGGTAATTTATCTCTTTTTTTTAATTAAACAATTATCCTTCCTTTACTCTGTATAGGGTGTTTTTTATTGATTGATTTTTACCGCAATCATGATACTTTTGTATAGGAAGCCTATAATGCCAACAGCAATAGATCATTGGTATGGGATCGACCAGCCATAAACTATGTACTCAAAACTCCTGCTACCACAAACACAATTAATCCTCTTACTTGACTTATCTACTGCCCTATCATCAAGATGAAAATTTTAATGAATCCTTGTGGAAAAATTGGTATTATCTTTGGCTACCTTTAGCTTTTGTAAACTCAAATTAAGGTCTTAAAGAGTGATTAAACTGCAAAATTATCCTGTTCTTAGAGTAGATTCTTCTTACCCACATGCAAGTTTCAGCATGATTTTCTACTTTAAACTGACCTTGCACAAAAAAAGTATTGCCAGAAACCCCACAAAACATCTAAGTACTCTCTACTCTACTTTTTTATTGCAAAATCAACACCAAAATTCTATTTAGTTGGTAATTTACAACACTGAAACTGATGGCATTATTTTTTTGCAATCACCATCACTTATAATGTCAATCTACTCCTAAAGGCTCATACACATGTGCGATCGCAGGTGGCGACCCGTGATGCCCAATGTGTATGCATGGCTGTTTCGGGCGATAATCACCCTGTGTATGAGCACTTTGATGGCTGGAATGGCCACTCGGTTGAAGATCTGCCCGGCTGGTCGGGCAACGATCCCCAACCGAACAGCCGTTTAGGCCTTGCAGATTTGGAGGTTTCTTGTATTTGTACCATAGCTCAGTTTTACATATTCCATCCACAGATCCAGCAGGTGTCCAAATATGATTAAACCATATCAGTACGCTATACATTTTTTAATGTGTTTAGGTTAAAAGCGCTTTTTTCTTTTTTTTATCATTAAAGGGCATGTCCACCCCCAAAACTAAAATTTGACCCATTGCTGGCCCCACTGTGTAGTGTTAAAAAATCCTTACCTTTCTCTTCTGAGCCTTATGGTTCTCCTACAGTGCCTCCTGAAAGTTGAAAAAGAAGAGTAGGAGCTGTCTGTATATCATCCGGTGCCTGCTACTTCATGGTCCTCACTGAGGATCCTGGCATGTGCGGGGGAGCCCTCCATCCCTCAATCCCCCCTTCAGATTCCCTGTCTCTGCAGTAAATTTTTAACAAATTAATAGGGCTATGTATGGAGAGCTGTAAAATCCTTTTTCTATCTCAAAGTCATGTAAACTCATGTACCAAGACATAACTTAAGTTGGTTGCGGTGGTACTCAAAAACTGTGTTGCACAACCGTGGCCAGATATCTACCGAGCCTATAACATCTCTTTAAGACAGAATCTTTAACTCCAGCAAATAGCTGGCGTTAAAGATTCCTAATGGGTACACCCCATTCACTATGCACTGGCAGTGCATTGCCTAGAGGAGGCAATATAGAGATACCATCTCTCCATGCATAGCCCTAATAATCTTAACTGTAATGTAGGGGATCCCCCTCCAACCCTAATTGCCAGGTTTATAACATTAAAGGGCAAGTCCAGCCCTCAAATGAAAACTTATATACAGGTAAATCACCACCCAAAACCCTAAATTGTAATCGTTTGAAATCTGAAATATATAAGTCTAACATGAAATCCTGCACAATATCCTGTTTTCACTGTTTCTGCTTCATGGTTCTTCTAGTTAGCAACTGTCCGTTTTGGATTTGACCGTTGATAACATTCCTTATAAAAGATGTTAAATATTATATTATATTACCAACCTTCATTTCCTCGGGTCTCTCAATAGCCAGCAGCCGCATCTGTGATTGGAACAGATGCGTCTGCTGGTCTGGCCCCTATTGCTACTTTGTTCCCGTTAGTAGCAATAGAGGTTAGAAGATATAAACCTGGCGGTTAGGGTTGGTTCCCTGCACTACAGAAAAAAATAGATTTTGGCTTAAAGCTTTTGTTTTTATTAAAGGGCAACTGTAGTCTCAAAACAAGTTAGGGTTAAATGAAAGCCTGCAGTATTTCCTTTAAAATGAGCCGACAATCACATCTCTGGCTGGAGCCTGTGAGAAATTACATTGGGGTGAATGTTCAAACTTCCTGCTTCCAGTAGGTTGAGTGACATCACTTGACCTCTGCCCCGCCTGTCCTCCCTGGGGGAGAAGCATGCTCAGTAAAGATGTAATGCTGGGGAAATCAGGGGAAAAAATTGACAGTTGAGAAGGAGAGCCTATTAATGCAGGAAGAGGCTGATCACATGACTTCAAGCTGGTCACATGGCTTAAAACAGAAAGCAATGTTGCTGAACCTTTCTAGCAATAACTTCTCACAAATTTTACCTAGAGATGTGATTTAGGTTTTATTTTGAAGGTACAAAATATAATATATATATATTATATAATAATTCTTACACGTTTGGAAAAATTCGAGACCAGTTACCCTTTAAGACAAAAGTTTTTTTCTATATTAAGTGTGTCCAGAAATTTAAGTTCTTTATGTGAATAGTTATATGTTAGGATGAATTACAGTATATTACCATTTTCTGCAAGTAGAGTTCCTGTCCAAATGGAATAGAGGCTTACCTTAGGTAGTGTAACATACCATCCGACCTCGTTAAGTAATGAATACACTTCATCCTAACATATAACTATTTTGTTTTTGAAGAGAACTTCTACTTGCAGAAAATAGGGACTACAATGGGAATACATTTTTCTCCCTAGTACACAAATCTCTTTGTGGCAAATCATGTTCCAAGATGTTGCTTCCAGGTGGGTAACATCCTTAGAGCTGTTGTACAGAATGTCAATTAAAGAACCAGTTCAAATAAAAAAATAATGTTAATTAAAATAAATAATAGTGTGAAAACAATTGGTGAACAATGTATTAGTAGCATTAATCCCATTTATGTAATTTTATTGCAGGAAGTAACATAGCTCTTCTGCATGGGACTTCTTAAGCCTGTGGGGGGGGGGGGGAATTATAGTCTGCAGCATACATATACACTCTTACGGAGATTTAAACCTCTAAAATTAATCTATCGTTACTAATAGTCTCCTATGTTTTTTTTCTTTGATTTTGACTGCTAATACCAAGGATGCAAAAAAACAGCTGTGACATATGTTGAAGCCTGAACCTCACTGTGTTCAGATTTTGCTTTTGATCCTATATTTAGAATTTACTATAGGCCTTGATTTTCACACTTTGTTGCTCATTAGTATTTGTCCATACAGTACACTGCAGTGTATATCTTTTGGCACTCTCTTATAAGTGGGCACCCTCTATACTCCTCTGGCTATAGCACATCTGTCCGGCAGAGCTGTTGTGCCTAACAAAATTCTGTGTTAGTAAACTTCTCACCTTACTAGCATCATTTTGAGTCCTAATTTGACTGTTCCACATGCATTACTTTATTACACTGCTTCATAACAGTCAGTTTAATTCTTTATTCTACTCTGTAAATTATATGAAGATTGCAGTGGTGATGGACAGGACCTGAGTAAACTCTTTACATGTCTGGCTGCCTTAAGAGCAGCACAGTTCAAGGTTAGCTATAGAATTAATAATTATTAGATGAATAGAACTGACTACAGAAGCCTTTAATACTATTTAATGGGGTATTTCATAATTCTTAGCTTTGTCTCCAAATAGGACCCAACCACACAGTTAAATTTTACGTCACTAACCCAAACACGTATTTCATTGAAATTAAGTTAAATAGACAATGCATGTGATGCTCACCAAAAATGGTGATTGCGTGCATTGGGAATATACAGTGCATAAAATGGGGCCTGGGATTTTCATGGAATAGTGGTGTCCATGTGATGCAATTTTGTACATTATGGCCATAGTTGGGCCTATACCTTACAAACACCCTATTCAAACACATAGGGAGGCATCTCTAAATTCTACAAATGTCAATATGGCTGCTATGGTGAAGAATGACAATTGTTAAGGGTAAGCTCTGTTTGGCAGAAAAAAAAGTTAATTGGTTGTCAGCCAAATGGTTGATTAGCACAAGCCAAACATTCTTCTGCAGTGCCCTTCTCCACAGCATATGGTCGCTGATATTTAATCAGCATCTCAGCAATCTCTTATTAGGTCATAAAATGGATGTCCTGACACTATTTACTTTCATGTCAGAAAATGAATTAATGTTAGGTTGAAATAAATCTCTGAGTTATAATGGAAGAGATCAAACAAGCAAAAACTGAGCTAAAAATAACTTACATGACAGTGACAAAGGGGAAGTAACAGATGCTGCTCCAAGGGCAGGGATTAGTGGGAACATACCGGCTTTCACTCCAACTGCTAAATATGCTTGTGTCCAAGGAACATGGATTTTGTCCCATAACAAGATGACACTCTCTAATCTCTTCATCAATTTACCTTTCAAAATAGTCAAAATCAGTCCACTTATCGCAAGTAGGAGTCCTAGTTCTTAAAAGTTGTATTAACATTTAAAAAAAAAATGAAATGAATCTACAGTTTCCTATGTTCACAGCTTTTGTGTAGGCCAACCTATGTCCTTTTAGGGTTTTGCTAAACAAATAAGAGAAAGAAAGGTATATCATATTTATTAACATGTAGAAATTATACAATAGGCTTACAAAACACCCTCCCCCCAAAGATGGAAAAAACTAAACACTATATACCTCACATCCCACCTATACAAACATATCCATAAAAAATATCAAATTCTCATGCTAAGTATACTTATCAGCATTTGCTGAATGTCAGGTCACACACTTGGGGTCATATATTCCTAGACTTAAAGGGACTGTCCACCCCTCTGCACACAAATCTGTATCTCCTACAAAACCCCCACAAAACCTAGACATTGTTTTAGTTAAAATCACCAATTCACCTCCCATCTGAGATTTTATACTTACAAGCTCCTCGATCCACTGCCGCTTCTGGTTTCCTCACTCTGTCTCCACTGCGGCTGCTGTGTTCTTTTTGTGTTCTTGAGCAGCTGCAGTGGAGGCTGCTCCGGGAATGGCAGTCAGCTTCTGCCTTATCCGGAAGTGCAGAGCCGCAGTGGTGGAGAGAGGAGGAGCATGTAAGTATTACCGTATATACTCAAGAGATTTTCAGGCTAAAAAGATTGAGACTCGGTTTATACTCGAGTCAAAGACTTACCTGCTCCGCCGGCCGGGTGAAGGTTCCCTGTGAGACTGTAGATCTTTAGTAGCACAGTAGCTGTGGTCTTGATCCCTTCTGTCTGGTGTGGTAACCATGGAGTGGGCTGGAATAAAACCCAGAAGGAGGGGGGGTGGAGTATTGAATTCCACAAGTCATTCCATGGAGCAGGTAGGAGAAGGCAACTGTGGGGAGTATCACAAGGGGGGGGGTACACTTATTCCTGCAGTGGCAATTCCTTGCCGCTGCAGATGTTTGGAAACTATAACTCCCAGAATTCTGTAATGTTTTGAGGCTTTAGTTGCCCTTTAAATGGACAGCAGAAGTCCCATACAGTAATAGACATACTGTATTTGGCTATTACTGTTTGGGAATTCTTCTGTCCATTTAAAAGGCAACTAAAGCCTCATTCCTTGGACAGCCGAATTCCCATACTGTAGTCCCATACAGTAATTGCCATACTGGATTAGGCTATTACTGTATGGGATTACTGGATGGAAATTCTACTGTGCATTTAAAGGGCAACTAAAGCCTCAAAACAATACAGAATCAAAAGGCAGTAGTGGTGCTATTTTCTACCCTCGGTTTATACTCAAGCCAATCACTTTTACTCCTTTTTAAAGGTAAAAGTAGGTGTCTCAGTTTATACTTGGGTCGGTTTATACTCGAGTATATAAGGTAGATCTCTCTGGGAGCTGAATTGGTGATGTTAAACAAAACAATGTCCTGCTTTTGAGGGGTTTTGTAGCAGATACAGATTTGTGTGCAGAGTGGTGGACATTCCCTTTAAAGGAGGCAGGCAGACAAGGCTAAATTCTGGTGCTCCAAACACATTTCGCTCAAAACCAGAGATTCCGTGCAAGAACTATAATCAGAGATGCAGTGACACACTGACTGATTAGTATACTCATAGTTATTATTACCAATTTCTGTTAAGGATTATATTATAGAAAGCCAGGCAGAAAGATTATCAGATCCCCAAACCAGAAATGTACTCATTATTTTAAATTGAAGGGACTGCCCACCCCCCTCTACACAAAAATCTTTACCTGCTACAAAAAAACCCAAAAGCAGGGCCTCATTATCAGGGAGATTCAATAAAAGTTCTTATCGTTTAAAATGGTGCTAATTTTGCCTCAACCAATCAGATATTATTTAACATTTAAAAGCTAACATCTGATTGTTTGGGGCAAAATTAGCACCATTTTAAACAATAAGAACTTTTATTAAATAACCCTGTAAGTTTAAAATTACCAAATCCGCTCCCAGCAAGAGTTATTATACTTACAAACTTCTAACATCACCGCTGCCTCCGGTTTCCTCACTCCCTCTCCACTGCTGCTGTGTTCTTTTTCTGTTCTTGAGCAGCCACAGTGGAGACTGCTCTGGGAATGTCAGTCAGTGATTGGCCGTGACGTCACTGTCACGGCTGACACTGACTGCCTTATCCGGAAGTGGAGAGCCGTGGCGGTGGAGTGAGGAGGAGCGGAATTGGTCATTTTAAACATAACGAAGTCCTGCTTTTGTTTTTTTTTGTAGCAGGTAAAGATTTGTGTGTGGAGGGGTGGACATTCCCTTTAAATTTTGAAATTATTCTTTTACAGATTTTTTAAGAGGGTGCACATTATTTCCTATATAATAATTTTTTTTTCCTTTGCCAGGAGTCGAATCCCTGCTTCCTCTTTCATGTTTCAGTTTAAGAATGTGGAATACAGTTCTGGCCGTAACAAGACTTTTCTGTGCTACAATATTGAGAAAAGTGAGGGGCAGGCTTTCCGTGGATATCTGGAAGATGAACATGTTTCAGCTCATGCCGAGGAAGCCTTCTTTACATCAGTCTTGCCTCAGTTTCTCACATCAGGGCCAGCCAATGTAACTTGCTATGTGTCTTCCAGCCCATGTGTTTCTTGTGCAGCCTGCATTGCACAGTGCCTAAGGCGGAACAAAACTCTCAAGTTACATATGGTAGTGGCACGACTATTGCAGTGGGAGGAGCCAGAGGCTCGCAGGGCTCTGAAAGGTCTGCGCTCCTCTGGTTGCCAGATCCGAATGATGCACAGTTCTGATTATCTATTTGTATGGCAGAACTTTGTGGAGCCTGATGTTAACCTGGATGAAGAAGGGAAAGAAGAAGTTAAAAATCAAAGCCACGAGTTTATACCATGGGAAGATTTGGAGGAAAACTCCAGATACTATGAGGAGAAGCTCGCTGAGATTCTAAGATAAAAATAAACTTTGGCTGCATTTGAGGAAAATATTTAGATTTACTGGCAAAACCATTATCTGGATGGTTTGCATTTTGTGCTAGCTTTATTCACTGCCTGTTTGATAAGAACTGTGACAAATCACTTAGAGCTAAAATTACAGTTTATAAAATAGCATACATAAATTTATAGATTTATTTAAAAAATAACAGTAATTTTACCTGGAATTTAACTTGGAATAACAAAATATTCCTAAACATTTTTTATTGCAAGACTACTGCAAGGACTTTTTTTGTAATAATGCTGATGTAACCATTTTATTATAACATACTGTATGAATTTATAGTCTTTATGCAAGGTTTAACCTCCCTGGGAAATTCCATATTGGATTTAGGGAGGGTTAGCATGGTATAGGATTTTACATCTTTTGGAACATCCTACTTCGTTGGAACATCCTATTTCATTTGTTTAGTTCAGTAGATATTTTAATGCAATAAATCTCTTATGTAGTGTTTTGTATTTGTCTCTGTCAACCCTAAGGCATTAAATAGGATAGGGAGAGAATTTAGGCTTTGATACTCCCTTGATAGGCACTTCCCACTGCAAAACCAGAGGCCTACACTACACTGATGATGGCTCAATAAAGCCGAAACCTGTCAGTAGTTGGCGCTCTGGTTTTGCATTTAGCTTGTGGAATGCTGTAAAAGTTCTTATCATTTAAAATGGTGCTAATTTTGCCCCAACCAATCAGATGTTAGCTTTCAAATGTTACATAAGTTCTGATGAGTTGGGGCAAAATTAGCACCATTTTTGAACTTTTATTAAATCTCCCTGATAGTGTTCTTAAGAGCTTCCATGTATAAACATGGTAAATTCCCAGAAGTCTTTGTTCCTTATTTGCTTATAACCATAAGGCATATAATGATTTTTGCAGCTAAAAAACATGGAAGCTTGTGATGGGTTTTATTATTCTGTCAAGCCAAGACAATGCTCAGAATGTTGCAACCCCAAGCAACAGATCATGATGTAATGCTGCTCCTTTTCTCCTTTTAGCACCTGCCATATACTATCAGCCTTATTTTGTCTCTAGAATTTTCTTTTTTTGAAAGAAAAAAAATCATATTTGAACTGGGAAATTTATTCCTTCTAGAATTCTCAAAATAAATGGCTACAATTTTCTCAAATCACGTGTAAATTTGGTTTTGTTTTTTTAAAATGACACGTTATACAACAGTACTCATTCTTTTTAAATAAATATGAAAACATGTTTTAGTCCTATAATACGGCATTGTTATCATTAGTGATAAACATAACTACATAAATAAAATGACTTTCTGTCCATCTCACCAGCATAAACAAACTGTTGGGTAACATTTTCCAGAGGCCATACAGAAAAGGATTATTTAAAACTTATAAGGCTTTGTTCACACTATATCGCGTTTTGGTGCAGTAACAAAACCGCACATAGAAATAAATGTGTAACGCACTGTATGCAGCAGTTTGGTGCGTTAACACACAGTGGTGCCATTGAAAATAATGGAATGCGTTGTGCGTTAACTCAGCGGAACAATGCACAAATGCACAAAGTTGCAAACACTATGTTCCGCAGCATTAAAAAAACACATACAGGGAGTTCTTATCATTTAAAATGGTGCTAATTTTGCCCCAACCAATCAGATCTTGTTTAACATTTGAAAGCTAACATCTGATTGGTTGGGGTAAAATTAGCACCATTTTAAACGATAAGAACTTATATTGAATAACCCTGCTAGTGTGAATGCACCCTTAGATGCTTCCACCACCTCACTTACCCATGCAAGATTCCCTATACTAAAGGGTATGTCCAGTCCATAATCACAAATTTTACTGGTGACTGAAAACCCCCAAAACCTAGACCTCGCAAGGTCTAAAAAGCTTATTATTAACAAACTAACTTTCCCTAGGCTGCCTTCAGCAGAATGGGCTGCACTGGCAGCTGAATTGAGCCTTGTAAGGTCTAGGTTTTGGGGGTTTCCAATCACCAGTAATTTTTTTGTTTAGGGGTGAAAATACCCTTTAATCTTATTTTTACTGTATAGACTGTATAAAATTCCACTCAAAATTTATACTCCTGAGAGTAGCCAAGAAATTGACATTGTATGAAAATACAAGCAAATATTTGTTTCCATCTGCCAAAAAGCTTCTAGTTACTCTTAACTTAGTAATTGTAGTAACTGTTTCTTATATAGAAATTTTGTTTATGGGCATTCTTCTCTTTTGCCATTATCTAAATCCATACTTATTTCCTGTCCCACCCCGTCTTCCCTGTTCCAGCTAAGAGGCAGTAAGATGCAGGTAGTGGACCTGCAAAGTTACAGCACTTGCCTTATTGTGGTTTCCAGCAGATTATGGAACCTACGAAGTTATCACAATGGCGACGAGGATTTTGGATTTCTGACCAACTGTTTCTGTACAGTTCAGTGCACATTGCTGGATTCTTTGTACAAGGCTGGATAAGTCTGTCTGCACAGTGAGGAAGCTGCTACAATGTCAGCTATCGGGAAGGTCCCAGAGTTTACTGAATCTGCTGAGGAATTTGATGTTTATTTGGAAAGATTTGAGAGATGGCTGCCTGCAAATGATGTTAGTCAGGAAAAGAAAGCAGATACATTACTGGCCACTCTACCAGCCAAAACCTACAGCCTCCTAAAAACTCTAAGCGGAGTTCCTCAGGGTTCTGTACTGGGGCCGCTTCTGTTTAATCTGTTTATAAATGACTTAGAAGGGGGCATTGAGAGCAAGGTCTCTGTGTTTGCTGATGACACTAAATTATGCAGAGCTTTGGAAACTTCCAATGATGTGCAATTGCTGCAAGCAGACCTAGATAGATTATCAAAATGGGCAGCAGAATGGCAGATGAGATTCAATGTTGATAAATGTAAGGTGATGCATTTGGGATTTAATAATCCCTGTGCCACCTACACCATAAATAACTCTGTGTTAAGTGCATCTGAAATGGAAAAAGATTTGGGGGTTCTGGTAGATAACAGACTTAGCTGTAGCAAACAATGCCAGGTAGCAACAGCTAGAGCTAGCAAGATATTGTCTTGTATAAAGAGGGGAATGGAATCAAGAGAGAAAAATATTATTCTCCCTCTTTACAAGGCACTGGTAAGGCCACATTTGGAATATGCGGTGCAGTTTTGGAATCCCATATACAAAAGGGACATCTTGGAAATTGAGGCAGTTCAGAGAAGGGCAACTAAATTAATAAGGGGAATGGAGGGGCTTGAATATGCAGGCAGATTAGACAAGTTAGGGCTGTTTACATTGGAGAAGCGGCGGTTGCTTGGGGACATGATAACCTTATACAAATATATTAATGGCCCATACAGTGAACTCTCTGGTGCATTGTTCACTAATAGGTCATATCAGAGGACACGTGGACATCCTTTAAGGTTGGAAGAAAAGAAGTTTCATCTTCAAGTTTCATCTACCAGCAGAGGTGGTAATGGCAAGTTCATTGAATAACTAAAAAAAGGCCTGGATAAGTTTCTAAAACTAAAAAATATTGAGAATTACTGGTATTAATGCATATAGATCTGGTTGATCCAGGGATACTTTCCGATTGCCGTTTGGAGTCAGGAAGGAATTTTCCCCCCCTTTTTTTAGCTGGGGTTTTTTGCCATCCTCTGGATCAACTGTTAGGTAGGGTTAAAAAAAAAAAAAAAAAAAAAAAAAAAAGGGAATAGGTTGGACTTGATGGACGAATGTCTTTATTCAACCTTAATTACTATGTTACTATGTTACTATGTTACTCTTACAGCTCCTGTCAGAGTCACTGAGTTCACATATGAGAGAATTGCAGAAACACTGTCTCACCATTATAAACCTCAGCCCATCATCATTGCTGAACACTTTAGATTTTATGGGAGGAATCATAACATGGAGGAAAGACTGGCAGATTATATTCTGGATTTAAAGCAATTATCTTCCTCCTGTGCATTTGGGGCATTTCTAGATCAAGCCTTGCGAGATAAGTTTGTATATGGTGTAAAGGATATAAAGGATGGTCCAGGATGAGCGCTAAATCTCAACATTATTTGGTTTATGGTCTCTTTAAGGAGCAGCAAAGGGTTAACTTTCTTGCAGTCTTAAGTTAGGTTGTGACAAGCTGGTACTTACCAAGCAGGAGCGCATGACATGGCTGGTCCGGGGGGCAAAGGAGGGAAGTAGGAGGTTAGGGTAGTGGTGGGGGAGGCGGAGCCACATTGGGAGGAAGTGAGGAACAGGAAGTGGAGAGGTCCTGATTAGAGCACCAAAAGGGGACAGGTGAATGGCACGGTGCTTTTGTGCTCTCACCATGTCGATCATTCTGGATCAGCTGTTGGCACGCATTAAGGAAATAAGCGGTGGAAGGTGGAGAAGCCTGGGTAAAGGAACAGCTCGCGAGGTCCGAGATCCGGAAACTGGATTCACCCCCAAGACATCGCCAATCCAAAGCACCTTCCAGATACAGCCCATGGCGTGAGCAGCCATCCGGCACCAGGAGAAGACGGCCGTCATCGCCAGAAACCATCGATTCGCTGCAGGAAGGACAAGACGTTGTGGGTGCAGGTGAGCCGTCAACCCCAAACGTAGGGCCCGACTCCAGCCCGGTTCTTTTCTCCAGCCAAGTGGTGGGGCCAACTCCCGAGCAGCAGAACAGACCAGATGATTATGCTTTAGGCAGTTTAGGTGGTTTATTAGCAACAGGGCACTTGGATGCTTCACACCCCGGGCCTTCCTTACAGCTGCATTTCTTGGCCCCTCCAGCGGGCACTTTAGGGCCAGGCCAAGATACACTTGTACAGCCTCGGGCTGTTCAGTTCCTGCCCATCCAAGCCATCAGTGACCCTGCAGCCACTCCTTTGGCACCCCATATGGACACAGCGTAGCTGTGGGCCAGCCAAACCCCTTACCCTGGGGTCTCAACCTCAAGACCCCCAGGCATATGGAAGCCTGCAGAATCTAGGGAAGGCTCCCAATCAGCAGGGGGTTTGCCCGTCCTTGCGTTGGGACCACCGGGACATTGGATTGTGAATGAAAACCATGACTGCGGCAAAGAGCACTAGTGGGCATCCCTTTCCATATGTGCCCGGCGGTGGGACGGGGGCAGGCCGTTGGGCACAGCCAAAAAAGGTCTATGCTGGCTCTATAACGAAAGCCAATGCCGTTGGGGACCTACATGCCGTTTCTGGCACGACTACTCAGTTTGTGGCGCAATCAATCACCCAGCATCTCAGTGCTTCAAGCGACAAAGTGGGGCGTCAAGCAGATTTGAGGGTCCTCCAAAAAGGGATGAGCCTGGTGAATCTCGTAGAGATGGAGCCATGGCTAAATAAGTACCATGACAGAGAGTCAGCCCACCGTTTATGGGAAGGATTTAGTCAAGGTTTCCATAATCCGGCCGAGCAACTAGTTGGGGGGTCATCATGCCACAACCTAAGGTCGACCAGGGAAAATGTGTCTAGTCCAAGAAAAATTAAACAAAGAGGTAGCGTTAGGCCACCAATCGCCAACTCGCGCATTTCTCCTTTGGGTTTGGTTCCAAAGAAGGAGGTGGGCAAGTTCAGGCTAATCCACTATTTATCCTACCCAGAAGGGGCATCTGTCAACGACGGGATTGATGAAGCCCTCACAAAGGTCGTCGTTTGATCATGCTGTCCTGTTGGTCCGCTTACAGGGTAAAGGTGCCCTTATGGCCAAAGTAGATATTGAGGCGGTGTTTCGTCTGCTGCCGGTGCACCCGGACAGCATGCACTTACTGGGCTGTGCAGTGGGGGGACAAATCTATGAGGACAGGAACCTCCCAATGGGATTCTCACTCTCATGTGCCTATTTTGAGATGTTTGCTACGTTTCTTGAATGGGTCATGAAAGAAGAGACAGGTTCTCCCGCTATTCTACACTATTTGGATGATTTTTTCTGGGTAGGCCCGGCGGGGTCACATAGGTGCTTGTGTGGGCTATGTAAATGTATTTCTCCACCCCCGTAAAAGCAAAATTGATATCAGACCTCACTGATAGACATATGTGAGTAATATGCAAATTATGCACCAGCTCTCTAAGTAGGACCATGTAAATCAGGGAAGTGTTTCTGGTGGGACAGCTTATTGCACCAGATTGCTGTGTGAAGAAAGATCCTACCCACATGGTGATATGTTTGATATTTGCATATTGCAGGTATGTTAGTTTATTGCTGGTCAACTTATATGATTGTACAGATAATGTACTCTGTGATCATAAATGACATGATATTTAGAAAGTGCTTGTTTAATAGTTTATTATAAAATACTTTTTAGTTAGATATATAGACAGACAGACAGCTTATTGCAAACACCAGTTTGCTGTGTGAAGAAAGATCCTACCCACATGGTGATATGTTTGATATTTATATATTGCAGGTGTCTAAATTAAAATTCTAAAAAAAACCACAACCACACCAGTGTTAACTCATCTGTTGTGCAACACTTGCTCATCCTACAAACAGTACGGAGACTTTTTCACCGCTTGGGAGTGCCATTAGCTGAGGACAAGACTGAAGGCCCAAATACGGTAATGCATTTTCTAGGGATCGAGATTGATTCTGTTGAAATGGTCTGTAGACTACCCCTGGACAAAGTCATCAACCTCCAGGCAATAGTGGACCTGGCCCTAACAGCTAAAAAAATTACGCTGCGCCAGGTCCAATCGTTGCTGGGAATTATTATGCTGGGATTATGCCGATGGGCAGGGTTTTTTGGGATTGGGGAGATAAGGGCTTGACGGCTAATGTCGCTTTTCTGGAGCTATTCCCGATTGTAGTGGCAATGGACTTATGGGGTGCCCAGTTGGCCAACAAAAAGGTTAATATTTAATCTGATAACATGGCAGTAGTGAGCACTATTAACAATTGTACAGCTTCTTCACTTCCAGTCCTTTCCCTGCTGCGTTACCTGGTTCTAAGTTGCCTCCAAAATAATACTTGGGTTAGGGCAGTGCATGTGCTGGGGTCTCCAATTCTGTAGCAGATTCCCTTTCTCGTCTGCAGCTGAACCGCTTCTGAGAGTTGGCACCAGAAGCGGATCGGGAACCCCTTCTGTGTCCAGAGAATCTCTGGAGGATCTGCGCAGAGGAATGGCTGGATGGGTGCAGAGTTCCCTAGCCCCTGCAACTTGGGCATCATACCAATGCACTTGGTCATTGTGGTTGGAGCTGCAGGTTGGTTTAGGTCAGCCATGCGAGGATAGTTTAAGGGAAGACTTGCTCTTTTGGTTCCTAGCCATCTCATTAAACAAGGGCATATCAATTTCTGCGGTTAAGAAAAGGATGAAAGCCTTATAATTCCATTTCAAACTTTAGCGGTTGCAAGATACCACAAAATCCTTCCTGGTGACACAGGTCTGTAGGGGTTTTAAAAAAAATTGGGGAGTGTGAGTCGATACTCGCAGACCGGTCACATTTCAGATGCTACACAATATTTTTCAGGTTTTAGATAAGATAGAGAAGTCTCATTACGAAATACTACTTTTTCGGCTCGCTTTCTCGTTAGCATTCTATGCAGCACTTCGCCTAGGGGAATTAGTGAGCCCTTCTTGTGGTGTACAAAAGGGGTTGCAGTTGGCTAATGTTAGGATGTCGCAGGGTTTATTAGCAGTTTCAGTCTTCCATTCAAAAACTGATAGGTCTTACCGGGGTTTGCATGTATTTTTGGCAAGGGTCCATGGTTCGGACACATGCCCTCTTAAGTGTTATGATGATTTCTTGGCAGCTAGGTCAGCGGGTGTTTCGTCCTTGTTGCTGCATTATGACGGCAGTTCTCTCTCCTGGTTTCAGTTCACCGCTGTGTTTAGAAGTTGCTTGGGGCCTTGGGCCTAGAGGACCCGGAATATGGGTCACACTCTTTCCGCATTGGTGCAGCAACCGAGGCAGCAAGATGGGGACTCCCCTCCAGTTCAATAAAGCGTATCGGCAGGTGGGAATCAGATCGTTTTAAATCCTACATAAGACCACACCTGGCACAATAAAAAAAAAAAAAAAAGATACGTAGTGTTGTTGAAATTTACTGTTTGTGGATGTATCATATAATATTCTGTTTGTTGTTTATAGAGCTGGGGTGCTTGCACTTTCCTGTTATTTCCTAGGTGCTGAAAAATGTGCGATATGGGTGACTGGGCATTCATTCGTTTTTTGGGCCGAACGACGTGCCAGGGTAAGGTTGGGTGGAGCATGCTTTGGCCTGCCTGAAAATGAAGTACAGATTCGGTGGCTGGGGGAGTGGGGCATGTTATGGGCGCGAGTCAGGTCAAGGCTGGAGAGTGAATTCACGAATCAAGGTTATCCTCACATACTGCTGATTCACGCTGGTGCAATGACCTGGGTGTCATCCCTATGAGGGACATGCAAAGGATTATGAGAAATGATTTATTGGCTCTTTGGGCTCGCTTTCCTGGGCTCATGGTCCTTTGGTCAGAAATGATACCCAGGCTGCAGTGGCGCCATGCCAGGTCTCTGCCGGCAATTCAAAGGTCCCAGATAAAAATAAATAAGACCATGTCACGGTTTGTACAGCTTCGTGGGGGTATTGCCATCAGGCACCAGTTGTTGGAAGGTCATCCGGAGTATTTCCGCTCGGATGGGGTACATCTAATGGACTTGGGAATGGACATTTTCAATTATGGTCTGCGAGAAGGTGTGGAATTAGCTTTTCGTTTTTGGAGGAGCCAACAGGTCTAAGGTGCTCAGGCCTGTAGGCTTTTGGCAGTCTCTGGCAGTGCTGGGGGGGTTAGTCCCAAAATTGGGCTACCCATCTGGTGGACATTTTACAATTGCTAGACTTGGAATAACTTCTCAGTGGGTGGGAACGGCCCACAGGAGAGTATGGATATAGTATGGATAATATTTAAATGTGGTGTCTCCTGGGCTGGAATGGTAAGCGGCGGGGGAGCTTGGATTATGGAATATGGCTGCACTGCCAGAGATAGTTATTTAAAGCAATAACTTTGTGAATTAGTGATATTAAGGAAAAGTGTTTACATTTTTATTAATGTTTATTGTTAATTTGAATAAAAGTTTTGAAAATGAATATGTTATGCAAATATTTGTCACAATAAATGTGGCCAATACCATTTTTCCTCAGAAAAGCACTGTGTTGTGTCAGTTATTTGGCAAGGAGAAGGTTGGTTAGGAAGGGTGGTATTGGTTGAGGGGGGTGGGGGGAGGGGGGAGGCAGATTTTAACAAAAGGTTCATTTGGGCCCCATCTCGGACCTACCCCTGTCAAGGTTGCGACAAGCTGGTACTTACCAAGCAGGAGGGCATGACAGGGCTGGTCCTGGGGGCAAAGGAGGGAAGTAACGTTGTAACATAGTAATTAAGGTTGAATAAAGACATACGTCCATCAAGTCCAACCTATTCACCCTCTTTTTTTTTTTTTTAACCCTACCTAACAGTTGATCCAGAGGAAGGCAAAAAAAACTGCTAAAAAGGGGGAAAAATTCCTTCCTGACTCCAAACGGCAATCGGAAAGTATCCCTGGATCAACCAGATCTATATGCATTAATACCAGTGTAGCCCCCCCCTTTTTGGGATTGGCCAACTTGTTTTGCTATAGTATATATAAGGCAGCTTACTCGAACGTTCGCTGTATTTGGGTTTTAGCTCTAGCCGCAGTGATGACACCGTATTTCCCCTTTAATCACACAGTACAGCTTAAGTAATATAACAAACAGACACTGTCTGCATTTCCTTTACTAAAGTGATAATAAAAGTGTAAAAGGGTTAAACAACGTAGTTATTATGTAAATATTAATTTTTCTATACACACATATATTGGCATAACAAATAACAGTGCCTATTGTTAACAATATTTTCTATACTCCTATAAACATATAAATGTACTGGTACTTTAATAGATCCTTAAACAAAGTATAGTTCTAGAGCTATTTGGGTGCCCACCCCTAAAGTGAAGATCCCTGTATAGTGGTTGCATCTAGGCCTTATGTTGGAGCTCATTCAGTATTTGTAATCCATACAGGGTTAATTGGCACCACAGTCACTTGAACTGGAGAATCCCAACAACACACTTATATCCAGAGGCAAATGCAGTTTACTGGTAATAATGAACTGGGTATTGCAGATTAATATGGTCTCTGAGGACTGGCAGTGAAAGGGTGTCTCAGGTACACCTGTATATCTGTTTGGGCCTCTTCTGTGCTTAGCAGGACCCTATGCAGCACACTGCACTACTCACAGTTGGTAATCACTGGATAGTCACACAGTCAGATTCAGAACTTGACACAGTATATCATCAACTTTTTCCACAGCTTTCTCAAAGCAACTTTCTAATGCGTGTGTCTTCTTCTCTCAGTCCACAGCAGCAGCAGCTCCTTGCAGTCTGTCCCTGATTCAGCACACATGGCAGTCTCCTCCCTCCTTCCTCCCAGGATTCCTTAGCTCTCCTTCCTTAAATTGACTAGTCCTTCCCATTGGGCTGCCTCAGTCATGTGACAGTTTTAGCAATTGCCATATTGGAAAGGGGAATACCTTAAATAAATCTTTTGTTAGTGTTTCTATCCCCAGACAGAGTGGCTGAATTTTACAATGTCCAGACAGGTAAGAGAAAAGTTCTTAAGCATACTTAACCTGCAGCACTAAATTGACAGCATTTTTTTATTTTATTTTACAGGGGGTTACATTCACCCCTCCCTTTAAAATGACACGTCCCCGTGTTATAAAAAAAAAATGTAAACATAAAAACAATTATATAAATACAGTTTAAATTTAAGAAACAGGTAAACTTTGTGTACTTGTAATATGAATATATATTAATCACCAAATATGAAATTCCTATTATAGTGTACCCCAGACTTCTAGGGGAAGGTGTCACCACTTAAACCTGAGTAATGTCATTCCGGCGGGCTGTATGAACAGTTTCGTCACATGAATGTCCTGGAGCATCATAGCTTAGTCTTTGAGGGGCTTTAATCAATCTTGGCACTCTTTGAGCAAACGTAAGTGGAGCAAGACAATCCATCTCCTGTGACATTATAGGAGATTTCTCACTTAGCTCCAATGAAGAGTCAAGCTCAGGCTCTGATTCACACCTCTCAAAGCAGTCATGCCAGTTATCTCCCCCTTCGGGTTCAGAGGATTCATTTGTAATAAATTCAGGAGCTACGGCGTTTAGTGGACAAAACGGGGCTGTAGTATTTGGCTGCGGGTTATCCCCTTGAAATACATCACATAGCCCCAAATCATCTTCAGTGTCGCGGGCGATGAGGGTCCCATCTTCATCGCATAAGCCATCTGCAGACAAATTTTCAACTGGTCTACCTTGCAACCGCCTTGATCTCCTGGGCTGATTACTAGGAGGCACAGCAGCAGATACAGATGGTGGCATCCGGATCATTTTGTCTAAAGGCATAAGATGATTACAGTGCCAGGCCTTGATGGGGCCATGTCTTCCTTCAGGCTGAATTTGGTAAACTGGAAGTCCTGGGAGTTGTTTACATATAGTAAAAACTTGGGAACCCCAACGGTCAGCCAATTTGTGTTTCCCTGCTGGCCCCAAGTTTCGAAGTAGAACTTTATCTCCAGTATGCAGGTCATGCTGTTTAACCACCTGGTCGTATCTGTTTTTGTTTTGAAAATTCTTATTTTTAGCCCGGGCCTGAACTCTATCATAAGCCTGTCTGAGATTCTCCTTAAGTCTCTCCACATAGCTTGTATGTGAGGTACTTGGTGTATCATCAGATGTACCCCAAATGCAAGGTCTACAGGTAGTCTTGCGTCTCTCCCAAACATGAGATAATATGGTGAGTGACCAGTAGCATCGTTTTTTGTGCTATTGTAGGCATGTACTAAGGAGGCCAAATGTCTGCTCCAGTGGATCTTCTTGTCTTCTCCCAAAGTGCCCAGTCCTATTGGATCTCTCTGGCTGAGGATCACCCTGGGGGTGATAAGGGGTGGTATGAGACTTCTGTACACCCAATGAAGAAAGTAATTCCTGAATAAGCTTGCTCTCAAAGTCCCTGCCTTGATCTGAATGGATTCTTTTAGGGAGTCCTTAATGCACAAAGTAACGTTCAACTAAAACCTTGGCAACAGTGAGAGCTTTTTGATCTCGAGTGGGAATGGCTTGTGCATACCGAGTAAAGTGATCTGTAATCACCAGGACATTCCCAATCCCCCCTTCATCTGGATCAATAGACAAAAAGTCAATGCAAACCAACTCCATAGGCCCTTGACTTTCTAAATGTCCCATGGGGGTGGCTCTGGGTGGTAAGCATTTTCGCTGTAAACACCGAATACATGACTTGCAGTAACTCTCCACGTCAGTCTTCATCCCTGGCCAGTAAAACCGGTCCCTTATTAGGCCAAGAATTTTCTCAAATCCAAGATGCCCATGGTCATCATGCAAAGCTTTGCATACTACTTCCCGGTGTTTTTCAGGCAAAAGTAACTGCCACTTATCTTCTGAAAATTCTTCACCTCTTCGTCTGAAAATGAGGCCATCACGTAGTGCAAGGCGTTCCCACTGTCTAGCTAACAACTTAGCTAACAAGCCTCTGGGGGTTGATCTGTTTTAAGGATTTCTACTTTATTCTTCTTCAAAGCCTCCAAAGCCAACTGACCTAAAGCGTCTTCTTTCTGATCCTTTGTCAAACCATGCAGACTCAGAAGTTGAAGCTCAGAAGGTGTAACATGCACCACATTATAGTAACCTTTCGGAATACCGTAAGAAGGCAATCCCACAACTTCAGCCAACACTAATCCATGTCCACTGCACCTTACTCCTTGGCACAAAGCTCGGACCCCAGGGGCTGGTATCTCCACCCAGTCTTCATCTTGATAGGGGCTGTCATGAGGTCTATGGGACAATCCATCTGCATCTCCATTATTACGACCAGGACGATACTTTAGGCTAAACTTGTAGTTGGTCAGAGCAGCCAACCATCGGTGCCCAGTGGCATCAAGTTTGGCTGTAGTTGTGATGTATGTGAGGGGATTGTTATCAGTGTGTACCTCAAACTCTGCCCCATACAAATAGTCATGTAGTTTGTCTACAACTGCCCATTTAAGTGCCAAGAACTCCAACTTATGAGTGGGATAGTTGAGTTCCGTGGGTGACAAACTTCTGCTGATATACGCCACTGGTTTCAGCTCTTCTTCCTGCTGCTGGTATAACACTCCTCCCAAACCATCGTGACTGGCATCCACATGCAGTACATATGGCTTTGCTGGGTCTGCATAGGCCAACACAGGGGCATTTGTTAGAAGGTGTTTTAATTCTTGGAAGGCCCTCTCACAGTCTTCACTCCATTTGCCTTCAATTGATTCTTTAGAAGCTCTATGTCCTCCATTCTTACTGGAATAGTAACACCGTGGATGCTCACTCTCTTCTAGATCCAATTGTAGGATTTGATTCAGAGGTCTGGCTATTTTGGAGAAACCTTTAACAAATCTTTGGTAATACCCACAGAACCCCAAAAAGGACCATAGCTCTGCAACCGTGCGAGGTTTAGGCCAAGAAGTTACAGCTTCTATCTTGCTGGGATCAGTGAACACTCCATCTGCTGATACTACGTGGCACAAGTAAGTAACTGAAGGGAGACAGCACTGACATTTCTCAAGGGAAAGTTTCAGACCTTCATTCTTTAAGCGGTCAAGAACCTTTAAGAGACGCTCTTCGTGCTCTTGAAGTGTCTTTCCAAACACAATTACATCATCTAAATAGACCAACACTTCTAATAGCATCATGTCTCCCATTGCCTTCTCCATGGTCCTCTGAAAAGAGGCTGGTGCTCCACTTAGACCTTGTGGCATTCTCTCCCATTCCCAAAAACCCAAAGGACAAATAAAGGCTGTCTTCTCTTTGTCCTCAGGATGCATGGGTATTTGGGAGTTCCCTGCTCTTCAAATCCAGCACGCTAAACCAGCGGCTTCCAGCCAGGTAGTGTAATACGTCTTCAACACAGGGAGTAGTGTATTGGTCTGCTATTGTCCTTCGGTTCAGAGTTCGATAGTCTACGCACATTCTAATGGTGCCATTCTTCTTTCTAACCACCACTATCGGTGAAGCATATGGACTACGTGATCCTTTGATGATACCAGCCACCTGAAGTTCCTTCAAATGTTTCCTGAGATCTTCCAGGTCACTGGCTGCAATCTGCTGGGATCTCTCCCTAAAGGGTCTATCATCATTCATTCTAATGTGCTGCTGTGTACTGACAGAACAACCCACATCAAAATCATCCCTAGAGAACATATCTGCTCGAGCCACTAACTGTTCCCTAAGACGAACCTTCCATTCTTCGGGTATAGGAGCCTTCTCCAATGAACTCCATTGGTCTTTATCTTCGTGCAGATCATCACTATTTATATTGGAAGTAAGCACTGGTGTGGCTGCATACACTTTTCCAAACAAAGTCTTAGGGAAAATGACCACTGATTCATTTGTGATGTTTTGGAATCCAACAATAATGTTACCCCGAGCTCTTCTCAAATTGTCTACAGGGATAGCCTCAGGAATCATTTTCACCCCTGGAGGGAGATTTACTCCATCTTCTTCCTCTACCACTATATGGGTGCCAATGTTATCCTGGTTGAGTCTGACTTGTGCCCGCATGCATGTGACTGCTCCAGGAGGTACTGGCAGACCCCGCTTCCTCAGGAACCAAACATTTCCAACTCCATTATTCCTTCCTTAAATTGACTAGTCCTTCCCATTGGGCTGCCTCAGTCATAGCAATTGCCATATTGGAAAGGGGAATACCTTAATACCTTAAATAAATCTTTTGTTAGTGTTTCTATCCCCAGACAGAGTGGCTGAATTTTACAATGTCCAGACAGGTAAGAGAAAAGTTCTTAAGCATACTTAACCTGCAGCACTAAATTGACAGCATTTTTTATTTTATTTTACAGGGGGTTACACGAGTAATTCTCAATATTTTTTAGTTTTAGAAACTTATCCAGGCCCTTTTTAAAGCTATTCAATGAACTTGCCATTACCACTTCTGCTGGAAAACAGTTCCACAGTTTCACCGTTCTCACTATAAAGAAACCTTTCCTAACCTGAAGATGAAACTTCTTTTCTTCCAACCTTTAAGGATGTCCACGAGTCCTCTGATATGACCTATTAGTAAACAGTGCACCAGAGAGTTCATTGTATGGCCCATTAATATATTTGTAAAAGGTTATCATGTCCCTACGCAAACGTCGCTTCTCCAATGTAAACAGCCCTAACTTGTCTAATCTGCCTGCATATTCAAGCCCTCCATTCCCCTTATTAATTTAGTTGCCCTTCTCTGAACGGCCTCAATTTCCAAGATGTTCCTTTTGTATATGGGATTCCACAACTGCACCGCATATTGCAAATGAGGCCTTACCAGTGCCTTGTAAAGAGTGGGAATAATATTTTTCTCTCTTGAATCTATTACCCTATCACAAGACAATATCTTGTTAGCTCTAGCCGTTGCTACCTGGCATTGTTTGCTATAGCTAAGTCTGTTTTCTACCAGAACCCCCAAATCTTTTTCCATTACAGATGCACTTAAGTTATTTATGGTGTAGGTGGCACAGGGATTTATTAATCCAAATGCATCACTTAAATTTATCAACATTGAATCTCATCTGCCATTCTCGCTGCCATTTTGATAATCTATCTAGGTCTCTGCTTGCAGCACTTGCACATTCATTTGAAGTTTCCAAAGCTCGCATAGTTTAGTTCATAGCAACACTGAGACCTTGATATCAATGACCGGGGGGGGGGCCCCTTCTATAGTCATTTATAAACAGATTAAACAGAAGTGGCCCCAGTACAGAACCCTGAGGCACTCCACTTAGAACTTTAGCCCACATAGATGTAGTTCCATTAACCACCACTCTCTGTTTGCAATCCAATAACCAGTTTTCTATCCATGAACAAATGTTTTCTTCAAGGCCAAAAGTACTTACTTTATACATTAGTCGCCTATGTGGCACAGTATCAAAAGCTTTTGCAAAATCCAAATATACCACATCCACTGCTGTCCCTGATACCAACTTACTAGTAACTTCTACATAAAAACCAATAAAATTTGTCTGGCATGATCTATTTATCATAAATCCATGCTGACTACTACTAATAAGATGGTCTCTGGAGACAAAGTCAAGCATATGATCCCGTAACAAAGTTTCCAGCACCTTCCCTACCACTGATGTTAGGCTTACAGGTCTATAGTTACCAGGCTGTGAACGACTACCTTTTTTGAATATTGGTATTACATTGGCTTTTTTCCAATCCAGCGGTACATCCCCAGACCAAAGTGAATCTGAAAAGATGAGAAACAGTGGTCTAGATAGAACTGAACTAAGCTCTTTTAAAATCCGAGGATGCAATCCATGGTCCTGGGGCTTTATTGATATTAACTTTGTCTAATTGTTTCCATACCATATCCTCTGATAGCCATTGTGAATACTCTTCATTTCTTCCGTGCATATTATTACATTCCCTGCTGTAAGGACAAGGATTCTCAACAGTAAAAACCGATGTAAAAAAATGGTTTAGCAGATTAGCCTTTTCGGCATCCTCTACAACCACCTCAGCCCCATTATTTAATGGCCCCACATTCTCAGTCCTCATCTTTTTACCATTTATATACTTAAAAAACATTTTAGGGTTGGACTTGCTTTGTTCGGCAATCCGTATTTCATTTTCTATTTTAGCTAGTTTAATTGCTTTCTTGCACTCTTTATTACAGCCTTTGTACTCCCTGTAAGCCTGTTCCCTCTGTTTTCAAAATTTTAAAAGCCTTTTTCTTTTTTTCCCCATTTCCCTTTTTACCTGAGCATTAAGCCATGCAGGATGTAGGAGTGGAACTAATTTTTTTACACTTGTTCCCTAAAGGTACAGATTAGAAATGTAATAGTTTAATATCCCTTTAAAAGTGGTCCACATCTGCTCTGTATCTTACCTAGAAACAATTCCCCCCAGTCTATGAGCAGGAGTGGTGAGTCCTTTAACAGGCATTAAAAAAAGTAGCTTCCGAAAGTTAAGTTTTTGTTAACCAGTGCACTGTTGTTTTTTGCAACCTTAATTAAATTGACTCTATAATCATGCGTCATTATTCCCTAAGCTCCCATACTCATCCCAAATGGAGCTCAGGGTTATCAGATATCACGACCAACACAAACGCATTTTTCTGTCCTAGTAGGAAATTCTACTACTGTGAAAGAAATGCCTCATATGAGAAATTTAAGACCTTTCAATACCTTTTGAGGTGCTGGCAGTTCCCTTACTCCATCTATGTCACGGGTAGTTAAAATCCCCCATAACCAGACATGCCCATACCAGCAACCTTCGCCAACTGCAATATGGAGAATTCCATTTCCACCTCCCCCCCACGGCATTTAGCGGCTTCCTACCACCCCCCCCCCCCCCCCCCTCTTCAGAGGAAGGGCACAGCAAGAAGCAAAAAAACGGAAGGAAGAAGTGCCCCCCCCCCGGGAGAACGCATGAGAAAGGAGAGGAGAAAAGAACAGGGACGAGGACGTCAGCAGAGATGACACATTACAATACCTTAATTCTATCGCGGTACACATGAGCCTTTGCCGTGTTCTCTACACATTGCATGCATTAAGTTTCCTGCACATATACGTTGCATTACAGCCCCACACAATCCTCATATGTATCGAATCTTTTAAATTAGTGACGATTCACATAGTTCCTGCTAATAGGTTAAAAGGCATACAGAGAGACAAGACAGTCCTCTCCTTTCTGTCGCACCTAGTAACTCGAGCTGAAAGCTGAGACGGTTTTCACATCAGGACTCCATGTCAACAATAGAGTTAGCAGAGCAAGCGCAAGATTATCCTAGGACAGTAAAGAAAACTTGTGACTGGCCTATAACTTTAGCAGACATGTCAAGTCTGGTCTAGTGATTAGAGAGTCACTAGTATATGGGGCTTTGCATGTGAATGATTTAATAAGAAGAACTCATGTATTCCACCACCTAACAGAAAAAAACCACCCCCAGCCATGCTATACTATTAAATATAGACCATGGAATTAAACAGACGCAGGGGAGGGGGGGGCTTAAGCAATTTGAAAAAATGTGCAGGACAGCGAAAGACCTTGCCATTAAAGCTTTAGACATGTGAGGGTGGAGCACGGGCCTATATAACAATCTAGAAATAAACCTGTATGTTAAAAACAAAGGGTTGCTTATACCTTCTGCAGGAAGGACAACTTATTATCACTACAAAAAATATTCCAAAAGAAAAATGTGAGGTTAGTATTTTATGTACAGTAGTTCCCTAGTGTAAATCCAAATACAATTAACATAAATCTATCTTTAATAGGAATATCTCTTAATTATAAAACAATTGATAAGTTTAAAAAAAAAAAAAATAGGGGGATTCAAATAAAAGTTCTTATTGTTAAAAATTGTGCTAATTTTGCCCCAACCAATCAGATCCTATTTAACATTTGAAAGTAACATCTGATTGGTTGGGGCAAAATTGCGCTCCATTTTGACAATAAGAACTGAATCTCTCCAATAGATTCTAAAGCATTAAAGTGCTGGTGAGGTGCTATTAAATATATAGAGTAAATAAAAAAAGTTTATTGCTGTGATCAATTCCAAGTGGATAAAAGGAGGAAACTCTTGCAGTATAGAGTCTATAAAACATTATTGAGTAGTATATAAAGTTCAGTTCATTAAAGTGCACGTATGTAGAAAAATGCGGTTGTTAAATACGCCAACCAAAAGAGAGACTTCCACCCAGCCGAAAGTGGCTTCCGAGGCAGGGTGTGGGAAAGGGTTGTAGAAAGGTGGTGGTGGGGATGATGTGATGTCATCAAAGGGGCCAGAGGGGTTAGGGGTGGGTCGCAACATGTGACGTAAATTACATCACAGAAGAGGAGTGGTTAGGGGGTGCAGAAATATGCATTCCAAAGGCAGAGACTGCAGTTAAGTTTGGGTTGTGGGATGTTTGGGGTGGTCTTGCGGAAGTTTGGGAGACCACCCCAAACTAGGAGACTCCTGGAAGGGGTAGGAAACCTGAAACAGATCTATCCTTGATATCCCCAGATAAATCCTGACAACTAGACACTCACAGAATTCCTCAGAAGATTGAAATCATTGAGTAAGTCCTTTATCCAGTTGCTGGTACAAAACACAAATCATGTGCTATTGTTCTATATAGTGCACTTTCTATGAATTGAACTTTATTATACTAATCAGAAACTTTTTATGACTTTATATTCAAGGTTTTTCTTCTTTATTCACCTGGAACTGATCATGGCAATTTACACTATAAAATCAACTGTTTTTTTTTTCCAGCGCATTATATTTATAGCACTAATGATTTAATGCCCAAATCTATTTTTTTAAACATATTATAATTGTTTTTAATAAAATAAATATTCTTTAAATATAGATTTGACTCGGAATATTAATTTTATCTTCATATGTGGCTTTGTAGTATGTGGTGTTTATATTAGGGGTCAATATTGCATTCTTTCTGTAAAAGCCATATTTGTATACTGTAAAGGATATAAAGGATGGGTCCAGGATGAGCGTATTATCTCACCCTTATTTAGTTTATGGTCTCTTTAAAGAGCAGCAGAGGCGTTACCCCTTTCCTGCAGTCTTCAGTTTAAGATCTCTGAGAAGCACCTGTGGGGGGAGGAGAAAGACAGATTTTGGAACGCAGTCCACTTTGCTGTTTGGAGCTGGCTGCTGGAGTATAACTGTTTTGTGTGGATGTGAGTCCTGGACTTTCTTGTTAAAACCTGAAGATGTTATTTTGCTTGTAAAATGACAAGTTAAACTGCCTGTGCTGAAGGAAAAGCTATTTGATTTTGTTTTGCTGCTGGAAGCGTTTTTTGTTGGTCTTGCTGGAAAGAAATATAAAGCTTTACCTGTTCAACTCACCTGCGCTTGTGATCCCTGATCCCGTGAACTTTACAAATGGTGCTCAGATGTGGGAAAGTGCTGCAACTAAGAAAGATGTTAAAAGGTAAAGATATTTAAACAGCAGACCTTTGTAAATGGATGAGATTCTCCATCAGCTGTTGCAGGCTAATCAGCTACAAGCAAAAAGGTATGAGGAACAACATGAAAGTACCCGCTTGTTAGCAGCCCAGCTTGTCGCTCAACGAGAATCCAATCAGGGACAGATAACCGCATTGCAGGATGTGGTACAGAGGATGTCTCAGGAACGTGAGCAAACTGGCCCTAGTAACCAGGCCTCTGTAAGGGCCAGTCACTTTCTGCAAAAGCTAACTCCAGCTGATGATGTAGAGGCATTTCTCACAACATTTGAAAGAACTGCAGAGAGAGAGAGGGGTGGCCCCAGGATCAGTGGGCCAGTCTCCTTGCCCCTTTTCTTACTGGAGACCCACAAAAGGCCTATTACGTACTCCCGCCAGGAGAGGCTAGAAGTGATGAACGCCTTAAAGGGGAAATCTTGGCCTGCCTTGGTGTGACTACCTCTGTCCTGGCACAGAGGGTTCATAAGTGGAGGTATCACTCTGAACAGGCACCCAGGTCCCAGATGCACGATCTGGTACAGCTTGTTAAAAAGTGGCTACAACCGGAGGTTCTGTCTGGTCCCCAAATGGTAAAACGGGTCGTCATAGACCGATATCTGAGGTCTCTTCCAGGTGAACTTCAGTGATGGGTCAGCCATGGAGACCCTAAAACGGTAGACCAGTTGCTAGACATGGTAGAAAGATACACCATGGTAGAGGATGACCCTGCCTCTTTAATGGGAACCAGATCTTTCACAGTTCCGAAAAAGTTGGCCCCACAGAGCCCGGAAACAAGCATGAATGAAGACATGTCAACAGCTGCCTCACAGGGGACCACCTCTTCTTGTTCAATGCTGGCGGTGTCACTCGTGGGGGCACACTGGGGCTCAAGGTCCATTGCAGGAGGAGCCTATGCAATGTGGAGCTGTCCGGAGTGTATCCTTTTTTGCTAATAAAGTTTTCACCACACATCCTATACCAAGTGATGGACAGTTTGCTTGTACTGTACAAGTAAATCACATTCCTGCCCAGGCCCTGCTAGACTCTGGCAGCATGGTCACACTGGTTAATGCCAAACTAATGGAAGGTAACACCTCTCCCAGCAAAACTCCCTACTGCCTACACACCCCACTGACTATGACAAAGGGGACACTTCCACAGCATCTGCAATAGAAGAGGATCCTATGGGACCACAACTACAGAGCATAATTGGTAAACACAAGTTTGAACAGACTGAATTAACTTCTGGGAGTGGGGAACATTTTCCTCTACAAGTCATGTTTGAGATACAACCTGACTTGGATGTGTCAAGGGGGGTATTTGCTACAGCTCAAATGCGTGACCCTACATTGGTAAATGCTAGAAAGCAAGTGTCTGTTATTAATGGTGCACCACAGGTACCTGGTGATGAAAAAAGATTTCCTCATTTTGCACTCAAATGTGATCTGCTATATCGTGTAACCAAAGTCCGTGAAGAGGTTATAACCCAGCTATTGGTTCCTCAGCAATTTAGGTGGATAGCACTCGACTTAGCTCACAATGAAGCACTGGGAGGGCACCTAGGTACAGAGAAAACAGAGTCCCGTATATTGGATCATTTCTATTGGCCAGGGTTAAAGGCTGACGTAAAAGAAATTTGGAATACATGTCCCACCTGTCAGTTAACCACTCCAACAACACACTACAGAAGCCCTTTAGTTCATTTGCCCATAATAGTAATGCCTTTTGAACGTATTGCAATGGATCTGGTTGGTACCCTAGTTAAATCTGCCCCAGGACACCAGTACATATTGGTGATACTCGACTATGCTACCAGATACCCAGAGGCAATACCACTATGCAATACCGCCTCTAAAACAATTGCTTGTGAGTTGTTTTTCATGTTTTCCAGAACAGGTTTCCCCAAGGAGACACTAACTGACCAGGGCACCACTTTTATGTCAAGGGTAATGGCAGATTTGTGTAAACTATTTCATATCAAACCATTAAGGACTCCTGCCTATCATCCACAGACAGAGGGCCTTGTTGAGAGGTTCAACAAAACTTTAAAGTCTATTTTGAAAAGGGTAGTACAGAAAGATGGGAAGGATTGGAATTTTTTACTTCCAGCTCTGCTATTTTCCATACATGAGATCCCACAAGCATCCACAGGTATTTCACTATTTGAATTGGTGTATGGGCGGAGGCCCCGTGGATTGCTGGACTTGGGAAAGTGAGGCTACCCCCCACAAAACAGTAGTTGAGCATGTATCCCAGATGCAGGAGAGGATCACGGCTGTAATGCCTTTGGTACGGGGACATATCCAGAGTGCTCAAGAAGCACAGAGAAGAGTATACAACAGGTCAGCCAAAGTTAGACAATTCCATATTGGTGATAGGGTTGCTGTGCTAATACCCACAGTAGAAAGCAAGTTTTTTAAACTACTGCCGGTCTGGTGCCGATGATCAGAGGTTTTTAACAGCTGATCGCATGCACCTTTACTTACATACACGCAATCAGTTTATTAAAAACAGTGGATCAAGATATCAGCCTGTACTTGGGGAGAGGAGGGGGGAGATGTCAGGGGCCTGGCACAAAAGCTGCAGGGGGGCCGGACAAGCCACTGATAATGAGAAATGTATATTCTGCTCAGTGCAATTATACAGCTGTATGTGGTGTTTAAATTACAAGGACACTGGATAACTTATTCTCACTCTCTACATTGTAAAAGATCAGAAAAAACTATTCTCAGCAATGATCATTCACTGAAATGATGTTCATGTGTGTCATTTCATAATCCAGCAATAACTTTAACCAAAATCTAAATTTACATATTGATTTACTATCATTTAATCCTCCCAGGTTCCTTCTTAAAAACCTTTGTGTAAAAGCTGTAGGTTTGCAACTGCAGCTATAAGATATTACTCTCCTATTACATAACTATTTATAAAGCAGCGCGTATCTCTTACTTGCAAATGGAGTTACATTTCCACACAGCCAACTAAAATAAATCTCATATAGCTTAGAGAAATGTTGAGTATGCACAATGAAAATTTTAAGCTCTGATCCTCTGAGACCTTAATACAAAAACCCTTAACCCTTGCTTACCCCTTAGGTCCGCAAAGAATAATGTTTTGTTATAGAAGTATTAAAATAAAACTAGATGACAATGGCTAAAATCAGCAGGATTCTTAAGAAATCATCTGTAATTCTGCAAGATTCTAGCAATTCCCCTCATTCGGCAGCCCTCCTTCTGTTTTGTAAATATGAATTAGATTTCTGACTGTTTCACCTTATTTAGAGATAGAGGTCACGAGCATGTCAGCCAATAGTGGCTTACCAGCTCCAGCAATGAAGTATGAAGGATGAGGCGAGAAAGTTATTGAGCCAAAGTGGATCTCTTTCAATTAAAGAGATACAACCATGTGTTATTTTATATTATTTGTAAAATCCATTTAGGTAAAATCCATTGTTCTTCTATAAACTTATGTAATGTTCTCCTATAAACTTAGCTTCTAGAATATTTTAATTTTATGATTAACATATACAAATAACACCCTGTCAGCAAACCCACCTTACCCATCTTGGTCACGCCCAACTTGTACACAATATAAAAGGCTCTGGAAGACATGAACTAAAAGAGGCAAAAATGTTTAAAGGGGCATAAAATTGATAAATACACATACATCAATTCAATCAAAGGTAGTATAACCAGATAAAAAACAATATGAAACGACTTACTACATCCAGTTACAGCTTTATTTGGCCAGTAGATGCTAGTTAAAAACCTTTCAAAGCTTCCCAATCAGGTACTGTTACTGCTCTGGGTAAAAGGCCTCTCACTTTGTCCCACTTATATGCCTGTTAAAAGTTCCAAAGCATTTTTCTGTACCTAAAAAGCTTTTTCAAGGAAACATAAAGTTTCTCTTATCTCCCGTCTAGTTTAAATTATAATTTTTCGCATGTCCGCAATGTGATGACGTCATCCGGTTATACTGTATAACTCCTCGCACTCCCACACTCCTTTCAATCTTCCAAGGTGCTGCTTCCCTCAACTGCTCAACCATAAGCAGTACATTCGTAGTTTAAAGCGGTACCAGGGAGGCGCACTCAGAGAAGATATAAATGAATGTTTATTGTGATAAAGCGGTGCACAACGTTTCGGGGCTTCCCCCTTCCTCAGGTGCCGTTCCTGGAATTGGGTGTGACGTGATGACATCATGCGTTCCATTACCAGTGTATTTGCATTCCACTGCCATCTTGAAAAACTACTCTATTTGCTCTCCTACAGTCCTGAAAGGTGCTATTAACATGTGTTTTTTGCTATTTGGGTCTGCGTCCCTTTACTCTATTCAAAAATCTCTATTTATTGGAAAAAACATGTTAAAATATTTCTACTATTTATATGGTATCTTGTCTTATGTATGGTAATACCTCTATTGGTTGTTATCTTAATTATAGAGATGGCCCAAACTGATGGATTTCGTACTGTTTTCAGGTTTTCAGATCTTGGGAAAATCCTGAAGATCTGAAAATCCGAAAACGGAACTTAAAATCGGGACTTTGCAAAAATAGCCTCGAATGTTCGATGATCCTCAAAAATATGATCGGAAACTATTTTCAGGTTTCCGATCGTGTTTTCGAGGATTATCGAATGTTCGAGGCTATTTTCAATAATTTTCTAAAATAGCCTGAACATTCGATGAAAATTGAAAACTTGCTCCGAAGTCCCGAAATCCAAACGATCTGTCCGGTTTCAGACAGAACATTTGGATTTCATAACAGAGGGGTTCCGTGTCAGATCCTGGTCCGAGTCGGACCCGGATCCCATCTCTACTTAATTAAAATAAATCTACATATGGGAACTATAAAGAGGGGAAACATATCTAAAACCCTTAAAGGTGAATCATTACAAATCATAATAATTGGTTTAAAAATAGGGGGAGTTTACAGAACCTATATTACACACTTTGTCTAGTCTAAAGGGAAACTAAAATCACATATATTCCTTGGGGTTATTACACCCAAATATTCAAGTTTATGGGGATAGATATATATTTACCCCCCAGAAAGAAGAGAAGATGTTCAAGCAGGATTGTCCAGGAATAAAACTAAATGGATTTGCAGACCCACAAAAAATTGTTATAGAAATTTAATACTTCCTTGGGAAAAAAAAGAAGATATATATATATATACTATCATATATATATATATATATATATATATATTTATTTAAGGATATATTAACAAGTGGATAAATGCAGGCACTCTCAGTTAGCTGTACATATGCCCGGGTGTAGTCTGTAGGGTAAAGTATATAGCAAAACACTGGACGTATAGATGCACTCCTGGGTCTTTTTCAAAACAACTTCTGTGTTTATTAGTGCATACCAAACAAAAGCAACATTTCCGTCACGATACAAGGTCCTTTATCAAGCTCAAAAAACACGTGTTTACTAGTTCCCTTATAAAATATTTAACTCCACCCCTAGGTGACATCATAAGCCAGTGTTGGTTACTCTTAAAGCAATAGACCTCTATACTAATAAAGTGCTGTATAAAGTGTCTATATAGAGGTAAAAGCAGTGACGAAATTTAAAGTTTTTTTAAAAATTAGCGACAGTTTTAAAATTAGTGACAGTATATAAAAGTTCATATTAAATGAACCTATAACTCAGTATTTAAGGTGCATATTATGTGAGCATGTGAACTATATGTGAATAATGGCTACTTCTATATTAACAATCTGACTGAACTATAAAATACTAAATACTGTCTTTGATGGTATATATTAATAAAAGAATTGGAATACCTGTGCCCCAGTAAAGTGCTGGCCATCTTGGATAATGTCTTCAGTCAAGTAAGCTCCACCCCCGAGACTTGCTGGACTTCGTTGCAGACTTGTGTCCAAAAATCCAGTGGCAGTTCCCTCCGTGCGCGCATGCGTCATGACATCACTCGCACGCACAGACTGTGTCCCACTGATACTTGCACCCTTTCGACACAGTTTCACGGTAACACCAAGAAAGGTACCTACCCATGCCTCAACTGTATTTGCTGTACAGCTATCATAAAAAGAGATACGTTCACACACCAACTGAAGAGCACAAAAATCAAATTAAACAGCTATGCCACATGCAGTACTTCACACATTATATACATGTTAAAATGCCCTGGCGGCTCATGTTATGTAGGCCAAACATCTAGACCAGTGAAAGAACGCATTAAGGAACATAAACGGGATAGTAAGAATTTTAAAAACGGCACCAACTATGACACCACTGTCGCTAGGCATTTCAGTGAAAAAAGACACACTCTGAATCAATTAAAATGGTAGAAACTATACCTACAAAACTAAGGGGCGGCGATATAACAAGAATGTTACTCCAGAGAGAATGCTACTGGATGAGATACCTTAACACCCTAATACTTTTGGGATTAAATGACGCTTGGTCACTGAAATGTTTTCTATAAAAATATTCTAAAACAAGTTACTATAATATCTTTGCCATTTCCTAATTACCTTTTTTGGTTCTCCTCTACAGATAGCCGTCTGCCATTCAGATAGAAAATCATTGCACCAAAGGTAACGTTACAGTTATAATATGGAAGACCTTTCCTATATTGCCCAATATTGTATATAACTAGTAGACCTATTTTTAGGTAGTACCGAGGAGCCTCTTTCACCTTAGAGTGAGTACTTTGGACTCTTTCATTTTGTTTCATTTATATTATATATGTATATACAAGAGTGGACTTTGATCCAGCGAACACTTTCAACGCACGATGGAACACCATGGACGTATAGACATTTATATTGAACTCTTATATTGGACTGATAATGGGGGTGGTTCTGGGTTTGCACCTCCCCTTTCAAGGGATGGTTGGTGGGTAGTGATGTCCCTTCCCCTTCTTTTAAATTATGGTATGAGCACTGTATTTTGTACACTTGAGAAAGGATTTTATCCGAAACATGTGTGTGAAAATAAACGCTTTCAAGCATCTTCTGAATGAGTTGGTTAAGTACTTTTGGGTACCTCTGCCCTTCTTCTTTATAGCACTTACTCGGGCACAGGTAGGCTCTGAATGGACCTAAAAAAAAAAAAAAAAAGGAAAAGGTTAGTTAGGGAAACAGCTTCCATTTAAACTTAATTTGTTTTTTGAGTGTACTTATCCTTTAATATTATCATTTTACTATATTAACTAATTCATCTTTCGTTGAGGAAAGAAATTTTCATTAAGGCCTGAAGGATATACAGTATTTATATCGAATTTATATAGAATCCATCTAGTTTCACATTGTAGTAGTTAGTAGTAGGGAACGGTCTCCTACCCTTTTTAACTGAGGTACATGGTCTATACCCATATATTTAAAATCCGACATAGTGTGCTTTTTATCTAAGAAATATTTTGCCACAGGTTTTATGCTCCTTCCATCTCAGTGTGCTGTTTTTATTGTGGACTGGTGGCAGTCTATTCTTAGCCTAAGTCTCAGATTGGTTTTACCTATGTAATATAATACGCAGGGGCACACAACCAGGTACACCATATGAGTGGTAGTGCAACAAATCGTATGTTTTATAGACACAGTTTGTCCCGTGTGTGGATGAGTGAACGTGTCACCTGCCAAATGCACGACTTGCGTTTTGAACATTTGTAACATCCAGGTTTTTGGGTTAACCATGTAGAACCGATATACAAATTAAAGAAAGTTCTACATGGTTAACCCGAAAACCTGGATGTTACAAATGTTCAAAATGCAAGTTTCTCTTGTGGTGTGTCTCACAGGTGTGTCTCACAGATGGCGGAGATCATTGGAACCTTTGATCCTGAGGACAGCCAAGGTTAGCTAAAACACGTTGATTTTGCTTCTGACACAAACTATTGACCATTGGAAGTCCTTTGTGTGCCCCTCACCTTCTGTTGGTGTTTATTTATTTCCCAGGCAGCAGGCAGGTTGTAGACCAATTCTTACCTTATAGCATAGTTAGATCACTTCAAAGGTGACCAGGTTCTGGTATGGCTGACACATACCCCATCACTGACTCAGGAGCACAAACAAGAAGGATAAGGTGGGGTAGCTCAGGCGCATCTTTAAAGCAATTTCATTTTGTTGTAAGATAGGAATAAAAGGTTGGAGGTGGGTCTTCCACCACCATTAAAATTATAATTTTTTGTTTTTTAATGTTGTTTTCATCAGTTTAATGCCCCTTTCAATCACCTAAACCTGGATCTAATCATGGAGGCCTCTTTTTTACCCTATCTCTACAATGAGCTTTGATCCAGCCGAAGTCTTTTCAACTACTATGAGGACCAGGGTGTGTGGAGCATCTAAAAAAAGATTATTTTCTATTTATTTTCCCTTATATATTAAAGAATCACTGTTGTTTTTAAATCTACTCACTTAATTCCTTATCATTGTGGACTGCGAATTTGGTAACTGATGATAAAGCTACTGGAGTGGCATTATGCTGGCCATGCATGTACTAATATTACCATTTAAAAATGTTTTTAAGCCCACTAATGTGTATATGATGACCTACAGTAACAACCAATCTCAAAATACTTTATGGTAATCAGTTTTAAGTTCTAAATCAGCAGGCATGTCTGCTAAAAAGTACTAATTAGGAAGGTAAGTGGTAACCTCTGCAATAAAGAAATAAAGACCCGAGAAATGGATCTAATGTGGTCTATAAATATTACTCTTAATAATATGCTTGTGAAAGTTCTCATTCATCCAGGTCATGTGGTATTCAGTTAGATCAACTGGACTTAAAAATCCTTGTACAAGTCATTCCGATTTGAGAAAGCCAGTCGGATGACTAGCGGATGACTAGTCTTCAAGAACTAAACTTTAAATCCAGTTGATCTACCTAAATACAACAGATACTGCCCTTAACATTTGTTAAACATAGGCAGGGAGATTCAATAAAAGTTCTTATCGTTAAAAATGGTGCTAATTTTGTCCCAACCAATCAGATGTTATTTAACATTTGAAAGCAAACATCTGATTGGTTGGGACTAAATTAGCATCATTTTTAAAGATATTTTATTGAATCTCCCTGAGTATGTTTCAGGAAAATTATATGTGTCATGTGAAAATCTTTACCTTTTGTTACATTACACCCTGGAAAATAAAAATGAAATAAACCCAAATTTACTTTATAAAGAGACTTTTAAAACTGAACTACTATTTATATGCTATATGGCAAAGTTTTATTGGGGAGACTTTCTTTCTGATGGGAACCTTTCGACATATCACTTGGTACTGTACAGCAGACTTAGCACATACTTTACGGTATATATACGATGAGGGGGAGATATAGCACTTCACAATCCCCTATACATTTGTGTTAACAATTAAATACCATATCAATCAATATCAAATATAATTACATATAAGCAGGTAAAAGGGGAAAAATTACCCATAAAGAAATAATAAAGACACAGGTCGACTACTCATAAACGTATCGGTATAGTACCAGGGTAAATCAAGGAGGAGCATATTCAAAGAGTAGAACGAACACCAGATGTGTTTCATCTAGGAACAAACTTCTTTAGTAGTGGGAACTCTGCGCTTCTGTCTCACCTTGATATACACTGTAGCGTCGAATGTACGTTTCAACATGATTATTCTTACAGAAACATTAGGTGCATGTACGCTGCGTCGCTGGCATAACAATCACTCAAAATCTATAATTTTAATCTTGTTCAGATGCATGCTCAAGTAATTGGACCCACCTGACATCAATTGTAGTGTTTTAATTAATGCTAGATATAAAAACTGTCCAGTAGTGGCAAGATTGTGAAAAAAAACAGTCAATGTTGTGCTTCAACAGGCCTCTGGTGATAAAGCTGTAGAAGGCACAATTAAAATAGTCTAACACAATTTCAAAACTTAAACTATTTCTGTCCAGATCATCATAAAGTAGTACACGGTATATGGCACAACCAACATCTTGCCTAGATCAGCTGTAAATTCAGACTGGTTACTGAGAAGAAGGGCGGCGATCTGAGCTCCACAGGTCAAAGGATACTTGGCTACATGGTTCATTGCTGGGAATTTGCATGTAGCAACAATCTCTTAAAGGGGAACTGTGGTCTCCAAACAAGTTGAGTTTAAATGAAAGGCCAGTTTCCTTCCTTTAAAACAAGCTATCAGCCACCTCTCTACGTGCTCCACAGCCCAAGATATAAAGAAATGACTGACCAGAAGTTAATGTGTTCGAGGCTGATGTGACATTCCTAAGGCATATCCTGCCACAGTGCCACCGGCGAACACACCTCAGATTCCCTCAGTGTGTGAGGAGACAGGAAGTCCCTCCTCCTCTCTGCTGTGTGAAGGACCTGCAGCTGCAGAGAAGGTAAGGGAATCTAAAGCCCTTCTCTCTACTATGTGAAAACAGCCTTTTCAGGCAGAGTTCTCACTCTGCCTGAAAAGGCTGTTTTCACAGAGTTTTCAGGGGGGTAGGGGGGTGTTAGAGTGGCCCACAGCACCATTGAGCAGGGTGGGGCTTAGGCACCCACGAGTGAGAGGGGCCACGGCAGCCGCGAGTGGGCGGGCCACATGGGGCTGTAAGGGAATGGGCCAAGCGGGGCCTGCAACTGGAGGGACCATGGGGTCCATGAGTGGGGGGACCAGGGGCGCTGCAAAGGGAGAGACGCAGGGCAGATTGACTGAAAGGTTTCAGAACAGGACAGGAAGTGCAGGGGACCTGGTGATCTGCTGCCATATCACACACACAAAATGTAAATATCTTCAAAACGATGCAAAATAACAATGGAAATAAATTGCAAAAACTCTCGGAGAGCAATTCCTATCAATTTATCTAAATTCATTTTTGGACCACAGTTCCTCTTTAAAGGGCATGTCCACCCCCAAAACTAACTTTTTACATTTATTTGGCCCAAATAAGTGCTCCAAAAAAACTTTACAGCATGTAAATCTGTCCAGTGGTTCAAAAGTTACAGACCTTTGTAGCTGGCTTAATCCTGCAGCATGGACCAATACACGATGAAAGAGACAGGTTCATTACCTGGCCTCTGTTCTTTTCATGTTCTTGAGCATGTCTGTTAGCATCCCAGTGAGAACAGAGGAAGTTGCATCAGTAATGGTCTGACCCCTGGATCCCGTCCCCTTTTCCCTCTCAACCAATCACAGCTTTAAGTTATGTGTACTGAAAAAATGCAGGATCACCAGCTGCACCCACCAGCCCAGAGAGAGAGACAGAGAACACACCACACACCGGCAAGATTTTTTTTTTTTTTTTTACTACCTCAAACTCCACTCAGGGTCATCTAAAGAGGAAGTGGAGAGGAAGTGCAGCCTTATATATATCTCATTAAATATCGGGCAAGGCAAATGATTTTTAGAAAAATGAACATGGCGTTTGAGGTTGGTGCTATTATATAAAGAACATATAAAAAGTTTATTTTTGGGTGGACATACCCTTTAAGCGCTACACAAAACTGTCCTGAAAAAAGTGTCACATTCAGTCTTGTTTTCTCTATCAAAAACACATACTGTATGCAATATTTTGCTTCCAAGAGAGAACAAAATGTGGTATAGTATAGTATAGTATTTGAGGCTGAATAAAGACATACGTCATCCAGTCCAACGTATCTAGCAATATCATCATTTCCTGCCTAACTGTTGATCCAGAGGAAAGTAAAAAAAAAACCACCAAAATTTATGAAGGGTAAAAAAATTCCTTCCTGACTCCAAGTGGCAATCGGAAATTTCCCTGGATCAACTCTACTTTATTTATTTACCATTTATTTAATACCAGTTACTTGCAACATTCCTTGTTTGCAGAAACTCATCCAGCTTTTTTTTTAAACTGACCAATGAACCTGCCATAACAATGTCCATAGCTTTACCGTTCTCTCAAAATTGTTGGTATCAAGTTACAACCAAACAGCAGCTGCCAAATCACAGTTCTTTGATATGAATAATTTTCATTCATGCCAAAAGGTTAATGTACTTTCAGTGTTTTACATTCTGACAAAACATATCTGTAATATCAAGGTCAAATCTATTTTCTGAGCAGGGACATAAGCATTTCCAAGTTACCTTTTAAGTCCAACTTGCATGCGGATCCTTGAATAAACTGGCCACTGATATACAAGCTTGATTAGAAGTTCATTAATATCTGGGAAAACATAGCAATCAATGAGTGTTCTATGAATTTGTATTTGCATTTGTCCGTAGACAAATTACAGGCCATCAAATTGTTTAGCATCTAGGGCAAACAATAAAATTGCTTAAGACCCATACACACATGTGATTACAGGGACCAACCCTCGACACAAGACACTTACTGATACTCAGCTGAAATCTTGGAATGCTGGGCATACATGTAGATTAGATAGCAGTTCTCGTGGCATTCCCATTACAGGCCCATGCCCATTCATTTTGTGATTGAATGTAGATAATGTCCAGGTGGTTATTTAAAACCCATGGCAGACAGGTAATCAGTGCTGATTAGGTCTGTGACACAGCTGAATGTAATTAATAGACAGGTAATCAGTGCTGATTAGGTCTGTGACACAGCTGAATATAATTAATAGACAGGTAATCAGTGCTGATTAGGTCTGTGACACAGCTGAATGTAATTAAGAGAAAGGTAATCAGCACTGATTAGGTCTGTGACACAGCTTAATGTAATTAAGAGAAAGGTAATCAGCACTGATTAGGTCTGTGACACAGCTTAATGTAATTAAGAGAAAGGTAATCAGCGCTGATTAAAGTGTCCAATACAGTCGATACAACTTGCCAACAAGAAGCTACCAGAAAAGCACCAAACAGGACAGAGTAACAAATAGGCAGATCGGCAACCTTGTGGCCTAAAACGTATCCAAATGTATAGAGTAATAGAGACAGTCTTACCCGGGACTTGCTGCAGTAGCCGACACTGAGATCCACCTACTGACGCTTCACACTGGTGCAATAGGTGAAATTGCTCCTAGCACTGAATATCCAGTTTCCTATCAGAGTCTCATAAACCGATGTGCGTTTCGTCCGCCATCATCCTTGTGCAGACTTCATTAGGGTATCGCGATATTATCCGCAAGACCTCCATTTATACCTTTAAGCGATCTAGGGGAACTAATTACTCTGCAGGTGCAAATTAAAGGAACAATTCCTCCTAAACATTTAATTAACAGCCGCACGGCTCTTCTATGAGTTATACATTAAATATCCACACAAATTTTATATACCTAGACGGTCAGAGCAAAGTTTAATCACAAAGTTTGATTACAATATTTAGATATTTTAATTTTAAATTTTAATTCAACCCAAGGGGCGTGGCCAGCTACCAGTGGAGTAGGACGCATGGTTTGCTAGCTCCGGTCTGAGCTACAAGGACAAACCAACTAAACCCAACTAAAGCGGACACTGATAGGTCGCAACAGCCACCTATCAGTGTCGAGAATGGGTAGAAACAGAGCAGGGACGCAAAATTATATTAACGAAAAGGAGGTTAACAACAAAAATTTGAGAACATGCAAGGGCAGTGAAAAGGGGCCATATCGATAAGAGTGCTTTGGCAAAACATATAGTTGAAATTCATAATTGTAATGAAATTTTATTTACTTATAAGGGTATTCAACAGGTTGTACTTGGACCAAGAGGGGGTGATGTTGAGAAAAGGCTTCTCCAGGCAGAAAGTCGCTGGATATACAATTTACACAATGAAGCCCCTCATGGACTAAATGGTAATATCCAATATGGATGTTTTTATAACTACTTTATAGGTTTTCTGTGAGGATGGGTTATCCATTGCAAAGCAAAGGGTTAAATAATAATTTATTTATTTTTTATAATCATTCAATTATCAATGCAATTCATCAATTCAATTATCAATCAATCAATCATCAATTCAATTTTTATTGTCATTTTTTATAAATTTACATGGTTTCATTTGAACATATACATGGCTAGTACTTATAGTAGTTTTCCAGTAATGATATTGGTTCTCGGATAGTCATATTCATGTCTCATATAACTGTAATATTAATTAATATATATTAATTATAATGAATATATAAATATATATATATTAAGTGCGTATCAAGCATTTAAAATATAATTATATAAAACACATGTATGTATCACGCATCCCTCCCCCACACCCTTCACAAACAGCAGGTTTCAGTTTTGACTGGTTTGATTCCTTTACAGTCCAAATGATCTCTGGTCTGTGTACCAATATTCCCATTGTTTGTAGAATTGTGTTATTGCATATTGTTTCTCATAGTACATATTTAAGTTGAGGCTTTTTAGAATTATGGTTAGATTGGGTCGTTTTGTGGTCAGTCAGTTTCATGTTATGAATTGTAGTGTGATGATTATTGTGTGAAAGATGATGGTTCTTTGATTGTTCGGATAAAAGTTGAGATCTAGAAACAGTTGAACCAATTCTGGGGTTAACGTGATATGTTTTTGGAATAATGATGATAAGAAGTTTTGTATTTTGAGCCATGTTTCCTTGATTTTATTGCAGGACCACAATATGTGGGAGAGAGTTCCTTGAGAAGATCTCCAACATAGGGGTGAGTAGTGATGGCCCGGTTCGCGGATTTCCCTCGTTCGCGAACGGCGGATATCACGGATTTTCTGGATATCCGCCTTCCGAACTTTTCCGAAACGTGCTTTCGAAAATTTTTGAAATTAAAAATTTTTTGAAATTCGAAATTTCGTGGATTTTTCACATTTTTGGACAGAGCAAGCCACATTTTCGGGTCCGTATTTTCGAAGAATCCTCGTATTTTCGAATGCAGATTTTGCCAAACTTTGATTTTAATTTTCAAAAATTCGTGGATCCTCAAGCGGACCAGATTTTGCGAAGTTTGGACATCTCTAAGGGTGAGTATTGGGAGTTCCATTTGGCCATCATTACCGGGGTTCTATAATATCTTAATGAGAGTTTTTTTGCTATTTCCCAGTGCTGTGAACATCTGGAGACTTTAAATGGTATTAATGCAGCTTTGGACCATTGCTCTGTTGAGAAGGCTTTTCCCAATTCCTCCTCCCATTTTAAAAATGGTTTCAATGTGATCACGGTGTCTTTACTATTTATCATGGAGTAAAAGGTTGTGATTCCTTTAGGTGGAATATTAGAGGTTATAAATTGAAATTCTGTGGATTCAGATGACATTTTCCATTTAGATTTAGATATTAAGGAAATTGCTTGCATATGTTTATAATAGTCTTTGGATTTTAGATGATATTGTTTTTGCAATGTGTTGAAAGGGATTATATTTCCATATTTATATAGCTGGTTTATCACTGTTAGTAGGTTTTCATTCCAGTTGGTTCGGAAGTTAGGGATCAGTAGTTCCAGACTTTCGATAGGGATATAGTCGTATAAAGGATATAATAGAGTTTGGTTCTTTTGGATAGTTCTCCTATAGTTTATAGACTTGTCTCCTAATAGGATTGCTCCCATAACTTTTGGAAAATCTTTGCATTGGCACATATATTTTTCAATATAGCACCATAGTTTTGTGTTGGCATCGCTGTTCCATCAGTATCTGGTCTAGTAGTGTTGCCTGATAATAATCTTTCAGAATGGGTATTGCCATGCCTCCCATTTTACGTGGTTTGGTCATTATGTTATTGTTTATTCTGGCTCTGTTTTGTCCCCAAATAAATCTAGTGATGTTTTTCTGAGCTCTTATAAAGAAGAAATTTGGTATCGTGATTGGGATTGATCTGAACAAATATAGATATTGTGGTAGAATCATCATCTTGGATGCGATTATTCTGTCTGTTATAGATAGCATTAATGGTTTCCATTTTTTTGGGTTTGTTGTTCGACTTTTTCCATTAGTGGAGTGAAATTTAATTGAAATAATTCTTTAAAGTCAGAGGATATCTTGATTCCCAGATAAGTTATTTCTTTTGTTTCCCATGAGAATCTGTATTTACTTGATAAGAAGATTTTGAGTGCTTCAGATAAGTTGTTTCCCAAAACTTGTGATTTCTTTTCGTTGATTTTATAGTATGACACCTTGCTGAACTGTGCAATATGATTTTGAACATGTATTAAGGAGATAGTTGGGTTGGTTATTACCAGAATTACATCGTCCGCAAAGAGTGCGATTTTGTGTGAAGTCTCTCCTATTTTAATTCCAGTGATGTTACTATCTAAGCAGATAGTTTCGGCTAGGGGTTCCATCGCTAAGGCAAATATTAGAGGGGATATTGGACATCCCTGTCTAGTTCCGTTGGTTATATTGTATGGGATAGATAGCATATTGGAAAAAAATACTGTTGCTGAGGGTTTGGTGTATAGTGCCATAATTGCTTTTTTGAAGTTGTTTTTTATTCCGAATTTGTCTAGGGTTTTGTTTAGGTATGTCCAATTTAAGCGATCAAAGGCCTTTTCGGCGTCTAGGGTTATAAAGAGAGATGTGATGTTCTTTTGGTTTGACCAATCTATCAGATCGGTAATTCTTCTTGTATTATCTATTGACTGTCTATTTTTAATGAAGCCCACTTGATCTTGGTGGATTAACTGTGGTAAAAGGATTTTGAGTCTTTCTGCCAGGGATATTGGTCTGTAGTTCACTGTTGTTGAGGTATCTTTCCCGTTTTGGGAGGGGCACTATTATGGCTTTTAACATTTCTTGAGGAAATGACTGTTCTTCTATTGCAAGATTGAATACCTTTTGGAGGTGTGGGCTAAGGGATTGTGAAAATGTTTTGTAATATTCGTTTGTAAAACCGTCTTCTCCTGGAGACTTATTGAGTTTTGATGATTTTATTGCTTTAGTTATTTCGTCTTGTGATATTGGTTTATCTAGGTATTCACACTGTTCCGGAGTTATTGTTGGTAATTTAATGGAATCTAGGAATTTCTTTATTATTTCTTTGTTCGGTTGTTCTGTTTCTTTGGATTTGTTGAGGTTATATAATTTTAAGTAATAGATGCTGAATTGGTCGGCTATTAGTTTTTGGGTTATTATTTTCTATTATATATGGAGTTTTGGTTTTTGCTGCTCTAAATTTTAATCTTTCAGCTAGGTTTTTGTTCGTGTTTTTGCCTTCAGCGTAATAGGTGGCTTTTAGTCTCCTAAGCATTCTTTGGTAATAATACATGTTAAGGGAATGGAATCTTTCTTTGGTTTCTTTTAGTTCTTTGGAGATTTGTTGTGACGGTTTTTGCTTGTTTTCCTTTTCTAGAATTTCAATTTTTTGAAGTAGGTTTAGTTTCGCCTGTTTTCTTGTCTTGTTTAATTGAGAGGCTTGTTGTATGCATATTCCCCTAATCACCGCTTTGTGAGCATTCCTCAATATTAATGTATTGATTTGAGGAGTTTCATTTATGTGGAAGTATTCTTCTATAGCTGATTGAATTTTGTTTTTGATGTTTTCATTTGATAATAGAGTTGGGTTGAGTCTCCACAGCTTATGTTGGTTGATATCAAATTCTTCTGTTAGGTGTAATATAGTTGGAGCATGATCTGACCATGTGATTGGTAATATTTGTATATGGGGTCATTTTTGTAAAGTTCATTTGTCTACTAAGAAATAATCTAGTCTGGAATATACGTTGTATGATTGTAAAAAGTATGTATAGTCTCTTTCTGTTGGGTGGCATGTTCTCCAAGGATTGAATAATTCCTCCGTTTTCAGGAAATTTACATATGTCTTGTTTTCTTTTGTTAGAGTGCTTGTTGTGCCTAATTCCTGATTAATTGTTTGATTGAAGTCTCCACATATAATTATATGTTTCTGGTGATATTCTTTTATTAATTTGGCTTGAAAAAGCCAAATTACTGTTCTTTCTATTTCTTCTTCTTCTTTTTCTTCTTCTGTTTTATTCTTCCGCTTTTTTGGACCGTATCTCCTCCCACAGTTTTTGAGCTAAAGACGTGAAATTCGGTACAGACGTGCGGGGCATATAGGAGAAGTGTGCTATCTTCTAGCTAAGGAATCCGCGAAAGTGTTACTGCGTTATCGGCGAATTTCCGGACATTTTTTCCCATAGACTATAATGGTAACAATCCTCAAATGTGGATATTTCAAAACAGTTTTTTTCATGGTCATAAATACAAATGATGATACCCCCAACCCCCCACACAGACCCAGGTACACCCACCTACTGACCTACCTTTCCATTCCCATGGAAGCCATATTTAAAGGGTAACTAAAGTCAAAAAAATTAATTTTGATTAATAATAAAAAAGGTTTGTTTTTTTAACCCCCACGTGGCACAGTTACATACACCTACTGACCTACCCCTCCATTACTGTTGCAGACATACCTAAAGGGTAACTAAAGTAAAAAAAACACATTTTGACCAATCATCAAAAAAGTTTGTTTTTTTTATCCCCCAACCGGACCCAGGTACACACACCTACTGATCCATCTACTTATCCATTACTGTGGCAGCCATACTTAAAGGGTAACTAAAGTCAAAAAAAATTTTTTGACCAATCATCAAAAAGATACAGAGAGATTCAATAAAAGTTCTTATCATGGAAAATGGTGCTAATTTTGCCCTAACCAATCAGATGTTAGCTTTCTGATTGATTGGATCAAAATTAGCACCACTTTGGGCTGGGTACACACAAAAGGTTTTTTTGTCCCAAACAAGCGTTCACTACAAACTCATCATTCCCATTTTTGAGTTTTAAAAACTGCAGCAAACACACATATTCCCTTACAAAATGCAGCCCTTCAAGCCAAATTCAAAGTTTATACTTAAACTTTCCCTTTCTAGTTTTGGATATGGTTTTCTTTATAAATTTTGTCTGTTTTTGGGTTTGGTGCATATATGTTGGCGATTGCTATTTTCTTGTTATTGATGGAGCAGAGGAGAGTTATATATCTTCCACTGGGGTCTATTTTGGCTTCATACAGAGAATTTTTGATAGCTATTGTGACCCCTCTTTCTTTTTGTCTGTTGATGAGTGAAATAATTGAAGGAATAGTTTGTGTTTAAGTAAATGAGTTGATTCTTTTTTTAGTGTGAGGACCTGCAGCTGCAGAGAAGGTAAGGGAATCTAAAGCCCTTCTCTCTCACTATTGTGAAAACCCTTTCAGGCAGAGTTCTCACTCTGCCTGAAAAGGCTGTTTTCACAGAGTTTTCAGGGGGGGTAGGGGGGTGTTGAAGTGGCCCACAGCACCATTGAGCAGGGTGGGGCTTAGGCACCCACAGTGAGAGGGCCACGGCAGCCGCGAGTGGGCGGGCCACATGGGGCTGTAAGGATGGGCCAGCGGGCCTGCAACTGAGGGACCATGGGGTCCATAGTGGGAGGGACCAGGGGCTCGCAAGGAGAACGCAGGCAGATTGACTGAAAGGTTTCAGAACAGGAAGCAGGAAGTGCGGACCTGGTGATTGCTGGCCAACACACACACAAAAATGTAAATATCTTCAAAACGATGCAAATAACAATGGAAATAATTGCAAAAACTCTCAGGAGAGCAATTCCTATCAATTTATCTAAAGTCATTTTTGGACCACAGTTCCTCTTTAAAGGGCAATGTCCACCCCCAAAACTAACTTTTTACATTATTTGTGCCCCAATAAGTGCTCCAAAACAACTTTACAGCATGTAATCTGTTCCATTGGTTCAAAGTTACAGACCTTTGTAGCTGGCTTAATCCTGCAGCATGGACCAATACAGCGATGAAAAGAGACAGGTTACATTACCTGCCTCTGTTTCTTTTCATGTTCTTGAGCATGTCTGTTTAGCATCCAGCAGTGAGAACAGAGGAAGTTGCATCAGTAATGGTCTGACCCCCTGGATCCCGTCCCCTTTTCCCTCTCAACCAATCACAGCTTTAATTTATGTGTACTGAAAAATGCAGGATCAACAGCTGCAGCCAGCCAGCCAGAGAGAGACAGAGAACACACACACAGCAAGATTTTTTTTTTTTTTTTTTTTTTACTAAACTGCAACTCAGGGTCATCTAAAAAGGAAGTGGAGAGGAAGTGCAGCCTTAAATATCTCATTAAATACGGGCAAGCAAATGATTTTAGAAAAATGAACATGGCGTTTGAGTTGGTGCAATTATATAAAGAACATATAAAGTTATTTTTGGGTGGACATACCCTTTAAGCGCTACAAAAACTGTCCTGAAAAAAGTGTCACATTCAGTTCTTGTTTTCTCTATCAAAACACATACTGTATGCAATATTTTGCTCCAAGAGAGAACAAAATGTGGTATAGTATAGTATAGTATTGAGGCGAATAAAGACTACGTCATCCAGTCCAACGTATCTAGCAATATCATCATTTCCTGCCTAACTGTTGATCCAGAGGAAAGTAAAAAAAAAACCACCAAAATTTATGAAGGGTAAAAAAATTCCTTCCTGACTCCAATGGCAATCGGAAATTTCCCTGGAATCAACTCTACTTTATTTATTTACCATTTATTTAATACCAGTTACTTGCAACATTCCTTGTTTGCAGAAACTCATCCAGCTTTTTTTTAACTGACCATGAACCTGCCATAACAATTTCCATAGCTTTAACCGTTCTCTCAAAATTGTTGGTATCAATTTACAACCAAACACAGCTGCCAAATCACAGTTCTTTTGATATGAATAATTTTCATTCTGCCAAAAGGTTAATGTACTTTCATGTGTTTACTTCTGACAAACATTCTGAATATCAAGGTCAAATCTATTTTCTGAGCCAGGGACATAAGCATTTCCAAGTTACCTTTAAGTCCAACTTGCATGCGGATCCTTGATAAATGGCCACTGATATACAAGCTTGATTAGAGTTCATTAATATCTGGGAAACATAGCAATCAATGAGTGTTCTATGATATTGTATTTGCATTTGTCCGTAGAAAATTACAGGCCATCAAATTGTTTAGCATCTAGGGCAAACAATAAAATTGCTTAAGACCATACACACAGTGTATTACAGGGACCAACCTCGACACAAGACACTTACTGATACTCAGCTGAAATCGTGAATGCTGGGCATACATGTAATTAGATAGCAGTTTCTCGTGGCATTCCCATTACAGGCCCCATGCCCATTCTATTTTGTGATTGAATGTAGATAATGTCCAGGTGGTTATTTAAACCCATGGCAACATCTAGTTTCTGAATGTATATCCAGCATTATTCTACTAAAAGTTTTTTTTATTTTATTATTTTTTTTAATTTACCAATTACATTTCATATCTATTATTTGTAATCCGTCCTGATGATTGTCCCTAGCATACTGTTGTGATCCTGTGTATTGTTTTAATAAACTTTTTTTGTTTTCAAATCCTGTTGCGTGTTCCAAAATATTCATTTTCTATATTTATATTTTCTATATTATTATATATTTATATTATATTTATATTATTATATTTTTTTAAATCATTCAATTTTATTGACATTTTTTATAATTTTGTCATATTCATGTCTCATATGACTGTAATATTGAAATATAAAACTAAACAAAAATAATAATAGTATATCAAACAAAGATATATATGTACAAAATACATAAATAAAACAAAACATGTGTGCGTCCGAACATCCCGTCCTCCCCCACACCCCTTCACACATTATAGGTTTCAGTTTTGACTGGTTTGATGCCTTTACAGTCCAAATGTTTGTGGTCCGTGACCAATATTCCCATTGTTTGTAGAATTGTACAAATTTAGATTGTGTTATTGCAATTGTTTTTCATAGTGCATATTTAATTTGAGGCTTTTTAGAATTATGGATAGATGGGGTCGTTTTGTGTACGTCAGTTTTCTTGTTATGAATTAGTTGAGTGATGTTATTACGTGAAAATGATGGTTCTTTGATTGTTCGATAAAAGTGAGATCTAGAAATATAGAACCAATTCTGGGGTAACGTGATATTTTTTTGGAATAATGATGATAAGAAATTTGGTGTTTTGAGCCAGGCTTTCTTGATTTTATTGCAGGACCAGAATATGTTGAGAGAGTTCCTTGAGAAGATCCGCATCTCCAGCATAAAGGTGAGTATTGGGAGTTCCATTTGGCCATCATTGTCGGGGTTCTACAGTATCTTAATGAAGTTTTTTTGCTATTTTCCAATGTTGTGAGCATCTGGAGACTTTAAATGGTATTATTGCAGCTTCGGACTAGCCTATTGAAAAGGCTTTTCCCAATTCCTCCTCCTATTTTAAAAATGGTTTCAATTTGGTCATGGTATCTTTACTATTTATCATGGAGTAAAAGGTTGTATATAAGGTTGGAATATTAGAGGTTATGAGATTTAAATATTAAAGAAATTGCTTCCATATGTTTGTAATAGTCTTTGGATTTTAGATTATATTGTTTTTGCAATGTGTTGAAAGGGATTATATTTCCATATTTATATAGCTGATCTATCACTGTTTTTCATTCCAGTTGGTCCGGAAGTTAGGGATCAGTAGTTCCAGACTTTCGATATAGTTGTATAAAGGATAATAGTTTGATTTTTTTGGATATTTCTCCATTGTTATTGTTCATTAGGTAAGATAAATGAGTAGTTTATAGATTTGTCTCCTAATAGGATTGCTCCCATAACTTTTGGAAATTTTGGCATTGGCACATATATTTTTCAATATTGCACCATAGTTGTGTGTTGGCATCGCTGTTCCACCCAGTATCTGGTCTATCTAGTAGTGTTGCCTGATAATAATCTTTAGAATGGGTACTGCCATACCTCCCATTTACGTGGTTTTGGCCATTATATTGTTGTTATTTGGCTCTGTTTTTGTCCCAATAAATCTAGTGATTTTTTCTGAGCTCTGATAAAGAAGGAATTTGGTATCGTGATTGGGATGATCTGAACATATATAGATATGTCGGTAGAATCATCATCTTGATGCGTTTATTCTGTCTGTTATAGATAGCATTAATGGTTTCCATTTTTTGGTTTGTTGTTCGACTTTTTCCATTAGTGGAGGAAATTTAATTGGAATAATTATTAAGGTCAGAGGATATCTTGATTCCCAGGTAGGTTATTTGTTTTGTTTCCCATGAGACTGTATTTACTTGATAAGAAGATTTTGAGTGCTCCAGTAAATTGTTTCCCAAAACTTGTGATTTCTTTTTGTTGATTTTATTATGACCCTATCTGAACTGTGCAATATGATTTAGAATTATGTATTAAGGAGATAGTTGGGTTGGTTATTACCAGAATTACATCGTCCGCGAAGAGTGCGATTTGTGTGAAGTATCACCTATTTTAATTCCAGTGATATTATTGTCTGAACGGATAGTTTCAGCTAGAGGTTCCTCTCTAAGCGAATATTAAAGAGATATTGGAACTCCCTGTCTGGTTCCGTTGGTTATTTGAATGGTATAGATAGCATGTTGGAGAAAAAGACTGTTGCTAGGGGTTGGTGTATAGTCCCATAATTGCTTTTTTGAAGTTGTTTCTAATTCCAATTTTGTCTAGGGTTTTGTTTAGGTATATCCATTTTAAGCGATCAAAGGCCTTCTCGGCGTCTAGGGTTATAAAGAGAGATGTGATTTTTTTTGGTTGGACCACTATCAGATCGATATTTTCTTCTTGTATTATCTATGACTGTCTTTTTAATGAAGCCCACTTGATCTTGGTGGATTAACTTGGTAAATGATTTGAGTCTTTCTGCCAGGATTTTAGAGTAGTTTAAGGTCCAGTTCAGAAGGGATATTGTCTGTAATTTCCTATTTTTGAGGTGTGTCTTCCCTGTTTTGGAAGAGGCACTATTATGGCTTTTAGCATTTCTGAGGAATGATTGTTCTTCTATTGCAAGATTGATACCTTTTGTAGATGTGGCTAAGGTATTTGAAAATGTTTTAATATTCGTTTGTAAATCATCCTCTCCTGGAGACTATTGAGTTTTGATGATTTTATTGCTTTAGTTTTTCGTCTTGTGAATTGGTTATTCTAGGTATTCACACTGTCTGAGTTATTGTTGGTAATTTAATGGAGTCTAGGAATTTCTTTTATTTCTTCATTCGGTTGTACTGTTTCTTTGGATTTGTGAGGTATATAATTTTGAGTAGTAGATGCTGAATTGGTCACTATTAGTTTGGGTTAATAATTTTGTTATTATTTTCTATTATATATGGAGTTTTGGTTTTGCTGCTCTAAATTTTAATCTTTCAGCTAGGTTTTTGCTCGCTTTTTTGCCTTGAGCATAGTAAGTGGCTTTAGTCTCCAAGTATCTTTCGTGTAATACATGTTGAGGAATGTCTCTTCTTTGGTTTCTTTTAGTTCTTTAGAGGTTGTTGTGAGGGTTTTTGTTTTTTTCCTTTTCTAGAATTTCTATTTTTTGAAGTAGGTTTAGTTTCGCCTGTTTTCTTACTTTATTTAGTTGAGAGGCTGTTGTATGCATATTCCTCAATCACACGCTTTGGACATTCCATAATATAAATGTATTGATTTCGGGTGTTTCTTTATGTGGAAGTATTCCTCTATAGCTGATTGAATTTTGTTTTTGATGTTTTCATTTGATAATAGAGTTGGGTTGAGTCTCCACAGCTTATGTGTTGACATCATAATTCTCTGTTAGTGTAATATAGTTGGGGCATGATCTGACCATGTGATTGGTATTATTGTATATGGGTAGTTTTTGTAAAGTCCATTGTCTACAAGAAATAATCCAGTCTGGAGTACACATTATATGATTGTGAGAAGTATGTATAGTTCTCTATACTGTTGGTTACACATTCTCCAAGGATTGAATAAGTCTTCTGTTTTAGAAAACATGTTTTGTTTTCTTTTGTTTAGGTGCTTGTTGTGTCTAATCCGGTTATTACTTGATTAAAGTCTCCACATATAATTATAGTTTCTGGTGATATTCTTTTATTTTGGATATGGTTTTCTTTATAATTTTGTCTGTTTTTTGGTTTGTGTCATATAATTTGGCGATTACGACTTTCTTGTTATTAATGGAGCAAAGGAGAATATTAGGACTATCTTGGCTTCTGTAGATCAAAGCTAACTTTTTGATAGCTATTGTACCCTCTTTTCTTTTTGTCTGTTGATGAATGAAAAATTGGGGAATAGTTTGTGTTTAAGTAAATGAGTTTGATTCTTTTTTTAAATGAGTTTTCTTGAATACACGCTATATCTATTTTGTTGGCCAGTAGTTCTTTCCATAGTAAGAATCTTCTCTAGGGAGAATTTAGACCTCTAACGTTAAAAGATGTATTTTAATTACCATGTTTTTTAGCACTTTCTTGGTTAGTTTTTAATTCTGGATTTTTTTCTTAGTTTGTTTAGTTGATTTATATGTGGTCTGTAGTTAGATATTTTTGTTTGCAAGGTGTTTATAGTTTTTAGGCTTGGTATGGAATTGAACCAGAACGCACGGACGCACCAGAAACATAACAAAAAAATTCGAAAACACAATATAACTTAGTATAATCAACATAATCAGAAAAATAAACGTTTAAATATGAAAATAGAATCAATCCAACCTATTTGGATTGGTATACTTTCTCTAGTCACAAGTGATAACTAGTTTGGTGAGAGGGCTTTGCTACTTGGATATATGATCTATAGCAGGTTATGATTTTTAATGTTTATCATATCCATCATGCTTTAATAGGTATATCATTTTCCTATCTAAGTATATATTGAAGTATTTAACATTACCTTTAAACATATACTGTCATTAACATGAAAGTCATTTCTACATTAATCAGTATTGCTTAGTTTTGACTTTCCAAGCTTATATCTTAGTATTAAAATCCCTTTGCTCAGTTTAGCATTGACCTTCAACTCAAATTTTGTTATGCCTTAGTAATAACATTTAACACAAAATCTATTATATGCAGTATGTTTATGTCACTTTCACCTTGATTAGATTGATTTACTTTTTGCTTTCCCTATTTCAACTTTGTTGCTTTTCCAAACATTCATCTTCTGATTGACCTTATAACCTCTCATTGGGATTATGTATCCTTGCTCTCCAGCAAGGATGTTGATGTTTCCACAGGGTATGTTGTTTTGTATAGCATATTATTTTAATTAACATATATTATATACTGCAATAAAATTATCTTAACATTTTCCAACAATGCAAGATAGAACTTAACATATTGTTTATCTGAACCTGCATCCTAATATTTAAGATATCTCTTTATATTATATTTTCTTATATAGTTACTTAGGAATTAAATTGCATAGTTTACTTTTTGCCTCCCAAAACATTCATTGACTGCTTTTAACCCCATGACCTTTCATTAGGATTATTTACCTCTTGCTCTCCAGCATGAGTTGATAGTTCACGTATGTTGTTTTGTATAGCAATTTTGTTTTAATCTAGCATACAATATATACTGCAGTAAATTATCTAAAACATTTTTCAACATTGTAAAATAAGAACTTAACTATGTTTATCTGAACTGAATCTCAGCACTTTAAGATATCTCTTTATATTAGTGTCTTATATAGTTACTTAAGGATTAAATCGCATAGTTCAACTTTATTGTCTCCCAAAACATTCCTTAACTGCTATTAACCCTATGACTTTTTATTAGGATTATTTACCTCTTGCTCTCCAGCACGAGGCAGTTGATAATTCACAGGAGTGTTTTCTTGGTATAGCAATTGTTATTTAATGTTATCAGCTACAATGCTGACTTTACAAAGAATACACACAATCTATATCTTTTATTATCTACTGTCCATTTGTAATCCATTCCTTGTGTATTTTTCCTGGTTTTAGTGAGTCCTGCATCTGTTTAACTGATAGAGATGTACTTTCTAATAGAACCCAGTTTCGAATCGAATCCGGCGGTTTTGAAGTCCAGACAAACTTTCGGAACTCCCGGATTTTTCAAAACTCGAATTTTCCGAGTTTTGGAATTTTATCGTAAATTCGATAATTATCGAATTCGAAAGTAGATGATAATCGAAATCGAAAGTAGATGATAATCGAAATCGAAAGTAGATGATAATCGAAATCGAAAGTAGATGATTATCGAAAATGAAATCAAAAACGCAGTAATCATCGAATTTATGGAAATGACTCTGCCACAGACCTAATTCACCAACCACAGTAGTGCCAACCCCCTGGTATAAAAGACAACCTTTTAGACACCATTTGTCAGTGTGTTGGAGAGTTTAGTTGGAGAGCTGATAGTGTTGGAGTTTGGAGAGTTTTTTTGGCGAACTTGAGCTTTGATTGTGTGGATTTCAGTGTGGTGGGTTAACCTTGCTGTTATCCCCCCCCTGTGTTCACACATGATAAAACCAAAAGTATTTTAAGGACTACTGTGAAACCAAAAGTCCTTTTAAGGACTCCTGTGAAACCAAAAGTCTTTGGAAATTTTCTGTGAGCCCTTTTAGAGGGCAGACAGATATAGATAGATAGATAGATAGATAGATAGATAGATAGATAGATAGATAGATAGACAGATAGATAGACAGATATGGATGGATGGATAGATAGATGATAGATGGTATTGGCTTTTTGTTTCTTGCTCCAAGGAATAGCATCTCCCAGATCCCCCCCTGCAATACAACTTGTGACACTCCCAGCAGCCCCTCTGAAATACACCTTCGGTCTCCCTTACAAACACACACACCTCCCCCCCATTTGATTCCTATAAATTCTATTACTTTTGCAATTGTTAAAAAAAAGTCTCCTTACGTAAAGTTGTGTGGCTGAACCTTATAAATTCCCCCCTGTGTCTCTCCCTGCACTATCAGCTGTGAATAGATCATGCAGAGACAGGGAGGAAATGCTTTGTTTACATCAGGCATCACTGGGGTCAAGTGGGAGTGGCAGAAATCATGAATATGCATGTGATGATGCACATTGACTGACAGCCTGCCCAGCACAGTAGCAGACACACCCCCAGGAGCTACACAGCTTCCAGAGGCTGCTGCAAAGAAACAGAGCTGATTTTTGGGGAAAAAAAGGTAGGAGGGGGGTTGGGGGAAGGTGAACTTTCATATAGGGGAAAAAAAAAAAAACGTTTTTCCATCAGTGGAGATACCCTTTAAATCAGATGTCACAGAGATTGTCAATTCTATTGGAAAAGACTTTACTGAGATAGCGGAACGCACCTCACACGTAGAAAACAAAATGGCGGAATTTACAAGTTCATTTAACGAGTTGATGTACATAACAACTTGGATGAGTCTGTCTGTCTAATTAAAAATAAACTTACTGATCTAGAAGATAGATCACGCAGAAACAATATCAAGATTAGAGGTATCCCAGAAGATATAAAAAACACAGAACTAAACCAATACATGGACAATTTTATTAAAGAGATACTACCAGGTCTGTCTGATATGGAATATTCATTGGACAGAACACACAGATTATTCAAACCCAAAAGTGCCCCTGTGATCACAAGATTTCAATTCTTTAAAACCAAGGAATTATTTATGTCAGCTACAAGTAAAAAATCGAAAATGGCAGAAAAATATTCACGGTTGCAGTTTTTTGCAGACTTAGGGAATGGATTGCAAATGGACAGTAGATAAGTTAAAAGATATAGAATTGTGTGTATTCTCTTGTAAAGTCAGCATTTGTAGCTGATAACATTAAATCAACAATTGCTGTACCAAAGCAACACATCTTGTGAATTATCAACTGCCTCATGTTGGAGAGCAAGAGGTAAATAATCCTAATGAAAAGTCATAGGGTTAATAGCAGTTAAGGAATGTTTTGGGGGAGCAATAAAGTTGAACTATGCGATTTAATCCCTAAGTAACTATATAAGACACTATAATATAAAGAGATATCTTAAAGTGCTGAGATGCAAGTTCAGATAAACAATATGTTAAGTTCTATTTTACAATGTTGAAAAATGTTTTAGATAATTGCATAGCTCCCAACCGTCCCGTTTTCCGCGGGATTGTCCCGTTTTCGGGTGATTATCCCGGTGTCCCGGCACAAACAGTGAAATCCCGCACTGTCCCTTTAAGTCCCGACAGGTTTTAACAGAGCAGGAGGAAAAAAAACGGAAGTGGAGTTGGGCGGGACTTCCGCCCGTTTTCAGCCAATGAATGGTTCATGTAAGCCACTCTGGCTGGGTTCCCGGCAGAAGTTATGCAGAGTGGGAGCCTCACTGAGAGTTAACTTATTAAGCAGCTGTAGCCTGTTCATTCATGGCATGTGACGTCCTCCTTCCTCACTGCAGCACAGTGAGCACAGTATCTATCTATCTATCTATCTATCTATCTAGGTAAAGGGAAGATAACATGGGATGAGGTAGAAAGGCTGATTGCAGACATATAGATAAAGGGAAGTGAAACATGTAGGCTTTATTGTGTGTTACCTAGTCCTTTTGACAGTGTTAAATGTAAGAGTTAATTCAGCCCTCCGTTTCAGTAGCCAGTGTTTGTCAGCTGACTTAACACTGGCTGGTGAATTGGAAGGCTAACTTAATTCAGCCCTCCAGTTCATCAGCCAGTATTATGTAAGCCTTCCAGATCACCAGTCAGTGTTAAAGTCAGCCCTCCAATTCACCAGCCAATGTTAAAACAGGCTGATGAACTGGAGGGCTGAATTACCTCTGCCTGATGAACTGGAGGGCTGAATTACCTCTGCCCGATGAACTGGAGGGCTGAATTACTTCTGCCCGATGAACTGGAGGTCTGAATTACCTCTGCCCGATGAACCGGAGGGCTGACTTAACATGGCCGATGAACTGGAGGCCTTCCATTTTACCAGCCAGTGTTTAGTCAGCCCACCAGGTCACCACTCAGTGTTAAGTCAGCCCTCATTAGAAAGTGTTGTTACCCCTCCAGTTAATTAGCCATTGTCCTTCAGTTCATTAGCCAGAGCCTTCATTATATTAGTCTGTTTCTGCTGTCTTAATCACATCATACACTTAACAATGTAAAATAGGAATAGTGGCCTTTAAAATGGGTGTCACCTAAAAGTGGGAGTGGCCTTAGAAAACAGGGGTGGCTTAATAAAAGTGGGCGTGGTCCCTCTTTGCCATTCCAAAATGTTGGGAGGTATGATAATTGTACTGCAGTATATAATGTATGCTAGATTAAAACAATAATTGCTATACCAAAACAACATATCCTGTGAACTGCCTCATGCTGGAGAGCAAGAGATAAATAATCCTAATGAAAGGTCAGGGGGTTAAAAGCAGTCAATGAATGTTTTGGGAGAGCAATAAAGTTAAACTATGCAATTTAATTCCTAAGTAACTATATAAGACAATATAATATAAAGAGATATCTTAAAATATTAGGATGCAGGTTCAGATAAACAATATGTTAAGTTCTATCTTGCATTGTTGGAAAATGTTTAAGATAATTTTATTGCAGTATATAATATATGTTAATTAAAATAATAATTGCTATACCAAAACAACATACCCTGTGAAACATCAACCATCCTTTGCTGGAGAGCAAGGAATACATAATCCCAATGAGAGGTTATAAGGTCAAAATCAGAAGATGAATGTTTTGGAAAAGCAACAAAGTTGAAATAGGGAAAGCAAAAAGTAAATCTAATCTAATCAAGGTGAAAGTGACATAATACATACTGCATATAATAGATTTTGTGTTTAAATGTTATTACTAAGGCATAACAAAATTTGAGTTAAGAAGGTCAATGCTAAACTGAGCAAAGGGATTTTTAAATACTAAGATATAAGCTTGGAAAGTCAAAACTAAGCAATACTGTATAATGTAGAAATGACCTTTCATGTTAATGACAGTATATGTTTAAAGGTAATGTTAAATACTTCAATATATACTTAGATAGGAAAATGATATACTTAATTAAAGCATGATGGATATGATAAACATTAAAAATCATAACCTGCTATAGATCTAATATATCCAAGTAGCAAATAGCCCTCTCACCAAACTAGTTATCACTTGATGACTAGAGAAAGTATACCAATCCAAATAGGTTGGATTGATTCTATTTTCATATTTAAACGTTTATTTCTGATTATGTTGATTATACTAAGTTTATATTGTGTTTCGAATTTTTTGTTTATGTTTCTGGTGCGTCCGTGCGTTCTGGTTCAATTCCATACCAAGCCTAACAAACTTATAAACACTTTGCAAACAAAATATTCTAACTACAGACCACATATAAAATCAACTAAACAAACTAAGAAAAAAATCCAGAATTAAACAACTAACCCAAGAAAGTGCTAAAAAACATGGTAATTAAAATACAATCTTTTAACGTTAGAGGTCTAAATTCTCCCTAGAGAAGATTCTTACTATGGAAAGAACTACTGGCCAACAAAATAGATATAGCGTGTATTCAAGAAACTCATTTAAAAAAAGAATCAACTCATTTACTTAAACACAAACTATTTCCCCAAATTTTTCATTCATCAACAGACAAAAAGAAAAGAGGAGTCACAATAGCTATCAAAAATGTAATAGCCTTTGATCTACATGAAGCCAAGATAGATCCTAATAATTCTCCTTTGCTCCATTAATAACAAGAAAGTCGTAATCGCCAAATTATATGCACCAAACCAAAAACAGACAAAATTCATAAAGAAAACCATATCCAAAATAAAAGAATATCACCAGAAACATATAATTATATGTGGAGACTTTAATCAAGTAATTAACCCGGAATTAGACACAACAAGCACCTAAACAAAAGAAAACAAAACATGTTTTCTAAAAACAGAAGACTTATTCAATCCTTGGAGAATGTGTAACCCAACAGTAAGAGACTATACATACTTCATCACAATCTTAATGTGTAACTTGTATCCATACTGGATTATTTCTTTCGTAGACAAATGGACACTTTACAAAAATCCCCATATCAAATATCTACCAATCACATGTCAGATCATGCCTCCAACTATATTACCCTACCAACAGAAGAATTTGTGTCAACCAACATAAGCTGTGGATACTCACCCAACTCTATTATCAAATGAAAACATCAAAAACAAAAATTCAATCAGCTATAGAGAATACTTCCACATAAATGAAACACCGCAAATCAATACATTAATTATGGAATGCTCACAAGCGGTGATTGAGGGGATATGCATACCAAGCCTCTCAACTAATAAAGACAAGAAAAACGGCGAAACTAAACCTCCTTCAAAAAAGACAATTCTAGAAAGGAAAATACAACAAAACCACGTCACACAAACTCTCAAAGACTAAAAGAAACACACAGAAAGATTACATTCCTCTAACAGTATTACTAATACGAAAAGATACTTAGAGACTAAAGCCACTCTACGCTCTAAGCAAAACAACGAACAAAAACCTAGCGAAAGATTAAAATTAGAGCAAGCAAAACCAAAAACCTCCATATATAATGAAATATAATAACAATACCAACCAAAAACTAATAGCTCGACCAACAATTTTTTTTTCAGCATCTACTTACTCAAATTTTAACCTCAACAAATCCAAGAAACAGTAACAACCGAAGAAGAAATAATAAGAAATTCTAAATTTGTGTGTTTTATTTCTCTCTGTCTGTATTAGTGTATACAGTATACAGTATATATATATATATATATATATATATAGATATATAGGGAGAGCAAAATGCCAGGCAGGGCAAGAGGACGAGGCAGTGGCAGAGGAAGAAGTGCCTCTGCACGTGATGTTAGAGGCAGAGGTGGGCCCATGCAGTCTGCTGCTGCTGGGCAGGAGCCCCCTGGCCCTTCACAGGGCAGGCCAACACTGCCCGATATGTTCTGGGGTAGCCGGGCTAGGGCTATCAATCCTGATCAAGGAAGGCAGATTACCCAGCCTTCCCCTTCCACCTCCTCACAGGCACAGGACAGCCGAGCTGCCACCACTGATAATGTGCCTGCCCCTCCCTCCCCTGTGGCTCCTACTGTGGGCATGGACCCTGATCCTGTCTATCAGGAGTTTATTGACCACATGGTCCAAACCTTCGGGGATCCGGAGGAGGAGTCAGAGGAAATGTTTTCCCACACCATGTGTGGTGCTAGTGTGGTCGAGGAGGAGCTTTGCACTGACGCACAGTCCTTCCTGACGCCTGTGGCAGAGGAAGAAAGTGTTCAGTGCACAGGGGGACAGGAGGCTGAGCTTATCATGCAGCAGTCCAGAGAAAGCAGCCAGGGAACTAATATAGGGGGTGAGGTTCCAACTGAAGCTGCTCATTTTAGTGACACAGCCTCCAGTGATGAGGAGGTGATCATGGACGATGATGTCACGGACCGTTCAGGGGTGCCACAAGTAGGAGAGGAGGAGCAGGAGAGTGTGTCTGAGGGAGAGCGCTCAGAGCATGAGCAGGTGCCTGAACCCAGAGGCAAGACTGGGGTCAGGGGCAGAGGCAGCAGCAGCAGCGCACCTAGTACTGCACGTGGAGGCAGGACACCATTAGCATCTGGTGCCAGTGCTCCACAACAGCAGGTGACCTCTGCTCCAAGGCGGGCCAGTGGCTCAGCGGTGTAGGAATTTTTCACCTTGGCTCCAAGTGATGCCACGGTTGCAGTGTGCAGTCTGTGCCTGCAACGTGTTAGCCGTGGGAAGACCACCTCTAACTTGGGCATAACATCTATGAGGAAGCATATGGTGCTGCACCAGAGAGCTCGGTGGGAGCAACATACAAAGAATGTACAGGCACCTGCACGTTCCCTTCCTCATGCCCAAGGAGCCACCACTCCTCCCCCTCCAGCTTCATCAGATGCTTCACCAGTGGAAGTTAAGGAGGAGAGACAGCCTTTGGCCCCAGCAGGCGGTGTTAAGAGGCGCCTTGACACAGCTGCAGGTTCGTCCACTAAAAGGCAGGTCTCTCTTCCCCAGTTATTGGAGCGAAGACAGAAGCTATCCCCCAGTCACCCCCAAGCACAGCGTCTCACTGCCGGCTTAGCAAAACTTCTGGCGGTGCAGCTGCTACCATTCAGCCTGGTAGACAGTGCAGCGCTCAGAGAGTTTGTGGCTATTGGCACACCACAGTGGCAAGTCCCTGGCCGTAATTACTTTGCCAAGAAGGCAGTACCAGCCCTGCACGAACATCTGCAGGGCAATATAGCTGCTTCGCTGGACCACAGTGTGGGCAAGCCTGTCCACCTTACTATGGACTCGTGGTCCAGCAAGTATGGCCAGGGGTGGTATCTGTCTTTTACAGCCCAGTGGGTCATGCTGCTAGCCGGCAGAGACGCAGCACGGGGCACAAGTGGGGAGATGGTGGTACCACCACGTATTGGTGATATGCCAGTCTCTACCACCTCCTCCTCATCTGGTGAGTCCTCCTCTCGGACAACCCTGTGCCTCCCTAGAGCCTATTCTTCCTGCCAGATGAGAAGGTGCCATGCAGTTTTGCAGCTTCTGTGCCTTGGTGATAGGAGCCACACTGGGCCAGAGTTGCTGGCATCACTGCAAGGGCAAGCTGAGAGGTGGCTGACCCCCCGCCACCTCTCAATAGGCAAGGTCGTTTGTGACAATGCAACTAATATCATCTCTGCCCTTCGCTTGGGCAAAGTCACACACGTTCCTTGCCTGGCCCATGTTCTCAACCTGGTTGTCCATCGGTTCCTTAGCAAGTACCCTGGCCTGCAGGATGTACTGAGGCATGCTAGGAGGGTGGCCGACAGCACCTGATGTTGGGGATGCACAGGGATCACGTCCCCCTGTGCCTGAGAGGAGGAGCAGTACTTGAGGTGGTCTCGCTGCCAAGTTCCGACTATTCTTCCAGCAAATGCCAGGACCATCTACTGGCAGCTCCAACAGGCAATACCTCAGTCGCCAGGTCACTGACTACATTGGATCCAGGGCCGGTGTAGACTCATCAGAGACTGAGGATCCACTGGATTATTGGGTGGCGAGGCTTGATATCTGGCCTGAGTTGGCACAGCATGCCATTGAGGTCCTGTCCTGCCCGGCATCAAGTGTACTTTTGGAGAGGACCTTCAGTGCAGCAGGGGGTGTTGTTACGGAGAGGAAGACTCGTCTCTCTACTGAGAATGTGGACCATCTGACATTCATTAAGATGAATGAGGCGTGGATCACATCTCAGTACAGCATCCCTGTTGCTGATGTTTGTGACTGAAGTCCTGTTGCTCCTTGCTACCCATACTGCTCCTTTCCACTGCCTCATTGTTCACCTTGAGGCCTAGCTAATGCCAGCTCAACTGGCAAGTGGCTAATTTTTCTATTTGGTAGGGTCATGTATGGTCCTACCTTGCTCTACCTCATTTAAGCTGTGTAACGGCTAATTTTTCCAGTATAGGGTCAGTTATGTGTGGCTGTATTATCATGGCTGACTAAGCTATACTAAAGCTAATCTTTCATGGTCACTAAGTTAAGAACAGCTGCTCTGTGGCTAATGTTTCTTACCTGTGGGTCAATCCTGCCTGGCCCATGCCAAATGTTTACACCCTTGTGGTGTCACCTGTTTTGACCATTGTGTACAGCTGCACCAGCTACTCTGTGGCTAATGTTTATACCTGTGGGTCAACCCTGCCTGGCCCATGCCAAATGTTTACACCCTTGAGGTGTCACCTGTTTTGACCATTGTGTACAGCTGCACCAGCTACTCTGTGGCTAATGTTGGTACCTGTGGGTCAACCCTGCCTGGCCCATGCCAAATGTTTACACCCTTGTGGTATCACCTGTTTTGACCATTGTGTACAGCTGCGCCAGCTAATCTGTGGCTAATGTTTCTTACCTGTGGGTCAATCCTGCCTGGCCCATGCCAAATGTTTACACCCTTACTATTTTCAAATTATTCCTTGTAGCTGACATAAATAATTCCTTGGTTTTAAAGGACAACTAAAGCCGCAGAACAAAACTGAACCAGAAGTCAGGACAACTTGATATAAAACTAGTAATCTGTGTCTTACCTCTCATTTTGATACGGGCGCTGGGAAATTTACCTAAATAACATATGGTTTGTGCTTTATTTCTCAGCATTCTAGTATCAGACAGTTTGGTCAATGACCATTATGTTCTGCACATGCTCAGTCCTTTGCTATGGCACAAACTTGTTACATTTGGTCGCACCCATTAATAATCTCTAGCCAATCCTTTTACAGGACAGATAAAGCAAGGAAGCATGTGACTGAGGTCAGGAGGTGTGGTCCGACACTGCACATACACACAGATACTTCATCCAGTTCTTAACAGGCTTTGATTTACTTTAACAGAGTTTACTAAAGTGGCATTTTATAGCTTATTGGTGTTTTTAGGGGGATTGTTTTCAGATTCTGGAGTATAAAAAATTGGGTTTAGTTCTCCTTTAAAGAAGTGAAATCTTGTGATCACGTCTCTTGGTGCCTCTGGAGGGGCACTTTTGGGTTTGAATAATCTGTGTATTCTGTCCAATGAATATTCCATATCAGACAGACCTGGTAGTATCTCTTTAATCAAATTTTCCATGTATTGGTTTAGTTCTGTGTTTTTTATATCTTCTGGGATACCTCTAATCTTGATATTGTTTCTGCGTGATCTATCTTCTAGATCAGTAAGTTTGTTTTTAATTAAACAGACAGACTCATCCAAGTTGTTATGTGCGTCAACTAGTTCTTAAATGAACTTGTAAATTCCGCCATTTTGTTTTCTAAGTGTGAGGTGCGTTCTGCTATCTCAGTAAAGTCTTTTCTAATAGAATTGACAATCTCTGTGACATCTGATTTAAAAGCATTGTGCTGTGAAATTAGCATTTATTTGAGAATGGTTTTTGATACTGGTGTGTCAGAGACAGGAAAGTTCTGTAAAGAGTTAAATGTACCTGTTTGAGGCTTGGCATGATTTTCATTAGTTGTCTTTCCCCTTTTGCAGGTTGGACCTTGTTTAATCCCCATTTGTGGAGATCGTTTGCTGTTGGGTGAGAGATCCTCTTTTCCAAGGTAAGTAGTAGATTCTCTGTAGTCCTCGTCCCCCTGTGGCATTGGGAAGTGAGGATTGCTGTTGGAACTTTGTTCCGATTCACCTCTCTCCTCTATTGTGGGTCTCCTGCTAGATTCCCCGCCTGCTTCCTCCTCATGGGCGCCGCCATCTTGGATTCCCTTGTGGGAATCTGAATTGCTGGGAAAGAACTGTGTTAACTTTTTTGTTTGGGACTTTTGCGTCCCTGTTCTGTTTCTACCCATCCTAGGCTCTGATGGGTTGCTGTTGCTGTATTTATATACCCGCTTTAGTTGGGTTTAGTTGGTTTATCCTTGTAGCTCAGACCAGAGCTAGCAGACCATGCTTCTTACTCCATTGGTAGCTGGCCATGCCCCCATATTTATTATTATTAATGTATTTTTATTTAATATTTATTTATTAGCTCACTTGCATTTGAGTGATATATGTTATGAGGGGATGAATGTTTTTGTGATTACTTCAGTTGATTCCAATTAATGCATGCGTAAATGCATATTCTGTAATTAGTATTATCACACATTGAATATACAGAGAGAAAAGACACATGGAATAAAACAATTTTAATACGTATTATACTTAAAAAATGATAAGATATATACCACTGTGAATGCCACTTACATGGGTGATTTTTTGGGGGGATTACATATGCCCTTCCTGCAGTGCTGAAACCTTGAGGTCATCTAAAGTAATTTCCAGACGTCCCTATTTGGACTGGGATTGCCCTGACTGCAGGGCCAAAATCCCAAGTCCCACAGTCAAGGCTGAAATCCCATCCTACAGCACAGCCTGGCAGCCCCCCTGGAATGCCCACTCCTTGCCCTGATCTGTCCAATCTCTCCCATGCCTGCGATAATGTCACTGCCCTGCCCCCTCCTGCTTGAGGGCTTCGAGAATCTGGCAACCCTGTCTAAAGTAAAATGGGTGTCAATCTGAATTGGATAATGGGAGTAGACACAGACATTAAAGGAGGGGGTGGGGTGGAGAGTCAGTATAGGTTATTATAGTTTTAAATCCATGTTTACCCCTTTGCAGCAATGTACCAAGGTTTAACATGGCTTTAAGCAGATAGCTGGCATTAAAGATTCGGAATGGGTAAACTCCATTCACTATAACCTGAGAGCTGCTCTCTATTGCCTAGAGGAGGCAGTAGAGAGTGATAATGGCTCTCCCTGCATAGCCCTAAAAGTGCCTTCAAAAGAAGGTTCAGTGTCTTCTTAGAAAGGTAGAATATCCAGAGTTACAGTAAAGGGCAAACATGCACAGTTGGCCTACAATCATCATCAATCAAACAAATATTTTCCAGCATGTCTGATAAAATAAAAGGAATAAACTAGTTGCGTTGTCAAATTACACACACGAGATTGTCTGTTCTTCTCACTTAGTTTGATAATGCGGGGCTTTGAATGGAGTTGAATTTGAATTGAACTTGACAGAGATAAAGCACCCAGAAACGTTGAACCAAAAGGAGCTGCCATCTTTATCCCTTCCACCATTAAATCAGAGCTCACCAGGTACCCGAAGAAAATGACATAAGACGGTGGGCCATAATAGTTATACTGGGGGACCATAATTTGTGGTTATCTCCTGAAACATGATGGACTTTGGTCTTTTTACAACACAAGGTAACATAATTCTGTAATTTTTGTATAAGGTCATTTTATAACGCTTACAACTATATCATATGAAAGACTGCTATACTATCTTGATAATAGCAGGGAGCAATAAGTTGCAATAAGTTTTTCTGGGGCTACTTTACTTCAATCCCACTATGCAAACACTCACAAATGATGGGAGCAGGAAAGCAAACAGTGTAGTTTGCATGTTTTTTTATGCCCCCAGTCGAATAAGCGTTAAGTTTTAAGCTAAATCATAATAAATTTTAACAGATAGTATTAGGTAGCATCAAGTGTGCTATGCTATTTAAAAAAAAAAATCTAAATTCAACTAGAAAGGGAAAGTTTAAGTATAAACTTTGTATTTGGCTTGAAGGGCTGCATTTTGGAAGGGAATATGTGTGTTTGCTGCAGATTTTAAAACTCAATAATGGGAATGATAAGTTTGTAGTGAATGCTTGTTTGGGACAAAAAAAACTTTTGTGTGTACCCAGCCCAAAGTGGTGCTAATTTTGCCCTAACCAATCAGATGTTAGCTTTCTGATTGATTGGATCAAAATTAGCAGGTGTGTGTACCTGTGTCGGGTTGGGGGTTAAAAAAAAAACTTTTTTGATGATTGGTCAAAATTAGTTTTTTTGACTTTAGTTACCCTTTAGTTATGGCTGCAACAGTAATGGAGGGGTAGGTCAGTAGGTGTATGTAACTGTGCCACATGGGGGTTAAAAAAACAAACCTTTTTTATTATTAATCAAAATTAATTTTTTTGACTTTAGTTACCCTTTAAGTATGGCCACCACCATAATGAATTAGTAGATTAGTAGGTGTGTGTACCTGGGTCTGGTTGACGGGGTATGTCTTTTTTGTGCGCTATCAAATTAGTACGCACCTGCACGTTTTGGGAGCATACTCCCGTAGTCCCGGATCCAGTGCTACAAACACCTCCTGAAAAGTCCTATCTCCCAAATAGGCATGAAATTCGCACCACACACGGGGAAGTTCCCCAGATCGGAGGCAGGCAACCGGACTCGTGGTAAGTAGAAGTAAAAAGTCAAAATTTATTCAAATCATTAAAATCACACACTGCTGGGTCCGAAGATCCTGGCCAGGAGCACACACATCCAAACGGATGTGTGTTTGGGCGGAGTTTGGATGTGTGTGCTCCGGTTCTGGACCCAGCAGTGTGTGATTTTAATGATTTGAATAAATTTTGACTTTTTACTTCTACTTACCACGAGTCCGGTTGCCTGCCTCCGATCTGGGGAACTTCCCCGTGTGTGGTGTGTATGTCTTTTTTGTGTTTACAACCATATAACTATCTTTTATTGAGAATAAATCTAAATTAGTTTTTTTTTACTTTAGTTACCCTTTAAGTATGACTGCCACAGTAATGGATAAGTAGATTAGTAGGTGTGTGTACCTGGGTCTGGTTGAGGGTCTGGTTTTTGTGTTTATAACCATAAAACTATCTTTTATTGAGGATAAATCTAAATTAGTTTTTTTGACTTTAGTTACCCTTTAAATATGGTTTACATGGGAATGGAAAGGTAGGTCAGTAGGTGGGTGTACCTGGGTCTGTGTGGGGGGTCGGGGGTATCACCATTTGTATTTATGATCATGAAAAAAACTTTTGAAATATCCACATTTGAGGATGTCCGGAAATTCGCCGGTAACGTTTCCGCGGATTCCTTAGCTAGAAGATAGCACACTTCTCCTATATGCCCCGCACGTCTGTACCAAATTTCATGTCTCTAACTCAAAAACTGTGAGAGTAGATACAGTCCAAAAAAGCGGAAGAATAAAACGGAGGGAAAAAAAGAAGAAATAGAAAGAACAGTAATTTGGCTTTTTCAAGCCAAATTAATAAAATGAATCAGGCACTGTGTTAAAACTGTGCTAATGCAAAAGTACATCCGGTAGCATGGGTTTTGCACATATTTCCCTGTTAGCACAAGGAATTGTATCTCCCCCTAAATGTTTTCTAAACAAGTTTAGTCTAATAAATGTGGGTCTGAGTTTGTAGATGATCTCTATAAGACTTGAAAATAGGAGGTGCTTATTTTTTGACAATAAGCGCAGCCAATGCTTCCATCAGCCCTATGCTTCACCATGAAACTACTGATAAAGAAAACCAAACGCCTAAAACGAAGAGCCTTATATCTGTCTTAGACACTTCATACTGTATATCTTCTGCTAGAGTACATAAGGCTTATGTGAGAGGATAGAAATTTACAGTTAGCCGCTGATATATTTATAACAAGCTGTTACCTGGGTGAAAAAGAGTGGACACTTGCCCCCCCCCTTTTTTTTTTTTTTACAAATTCCAAATGCATCAGCTGTGAAATGTCAGCCACCAGATAATTGAAATACATTGCTAAGAATAGAAAATACCCTGCACTACCATGTCAAAACATTGCCAGAGAAAACCCCTTTGTTTTACCTTATTTCAATTGCTGACAATATGCTCTATTTTAAACTACGTATACAGAAGTTGCTTACAATCAAATAACAATATGTATTGGAATTGTGAACTTTATAACAGTGACGTGAGAAGATCCTTTTGATTTTGGTGATTTATACAATGTCTTATAAACTGATCTTGCTTAAAGGATAATTACACTGTTAAAACAAGTTAAGTTTAATTGTAAGCTGCAGCTTCTTCGTGCTACCACCTTCAGAAAGTATAGTGGCTCTTTATAAGGAAACCAAGATAATTCTATAACCCTTTCTGTTAGGATTAGTACACAAATGTATTATTAAATGCATTATATGCATTATGAATTATGATTTATTTTATTGTCATTTAAAAGGAATGTCAACTCAAAAAAAAAACTTTGTTGCAAAAGATTACCCCCTCAAACCCCACTTTTGCTACATACAGAATTTCCAAAGATGCTCCTAAACTTGCTTACCTGACCCGGTCTCTCGCTGCTCCTATTCTGCCTCTGCTGCTGACAGCCACTTCACTTCCTGTTTGCGGCTTTCAGTTAAGGTGCGACGTGACATCACGCCCATTCACCTGACAGTCCTCTGCTCCTGTTTTTGCTCAAAACAGGAACAATAGTCGGCTCCTAGATGGCTAGTGACTGGGTCAGGTAAGCAAGTTCAGGAGCGTGTTTGGTAACTATGAATACGAAAGTGAGGTTTGGGGGGGTAAACTATAGTTTGTAACAAAGGTTTTTTTTGAGTGAACTTGCCCTTTAGGTCAAATTCATATCCTGATATATCATAATGGCCATTCTGTATAGGCAGCAAATGAGTTCTGCCAATGGAGACTTACTGTGTGTCAGGGAGAGGGAGCTGTATAGTTGTCCTGCGTCTGTGCCTCGGTGGGATTGGTGTACTGGTGTATTGGTGAATCCATAAACACTGCAGGAATGCACACATGGCAGCACGGACACAGCAGTTAGGGTTTTATTTTATAGGAATACTCAAGATTATTATTTGTCTTGTATATTTATTACTGAATTGGCCTACACTACACTGATGATGGCTCAATAAAGCCGAAACCGGTCTGTAGTTTGCGCTCTGGTTTTGCATTTAGCTTGTGGAATGCCGTAGAAGTCTTTTTAAAGACATAGCAATCCATAGAGCTTCCATGGAAACATGGTAAATTCCCAGAAGTCTTCGTTGCTAATTTGCATATTGCTGAGGAGGGCGATTTGAAGCCTGTTCTCTCCCTATCTTACTCGATGTATTAGTGACATCTGTCCATAGGTGCTTCACACTGCAAAACCAGAAGCCTACACTACACTGACAAGTGTCTCCCAATGGGGTGCAGCCTATCCTGTTTCTATTTTGAAGTCTTCACCACCTTTATAGAATGGGTCACAGCGGAAGTAGCAGGGTCCACCAACCTTTTACACTATTTAGACGATTTTTTTATTTATGGGCCCAGCCAATACAAATGTTTGTTCCAAAACCCAAAAGGCTTTCTTATTCATAGCAGACAAATTCGGGATACCCACCGCCCATGAAAAAACAGTTACTCCAACCACCCAAATTGAATTCCTAGGCATCACCATAAATTCGGATAGAATGCAATTTAGCCTACCGGGAGAGAAAATTCTCATACTAAAGAAATTATTACGTCATTTTTTAAAGGCCAAAAAACTTACCCTAACTGAACTCCAATCACCTATCGGCCACCTTAACTTTGCCGATTGAGTAATTCCCATAGGCAGAGCCTTCAATCGCCGCCTCATAGATTGTACGATAGGGGTAAAGAAACCCAATTCGCACGTCAGGTTAATGCAGGAAGTTAAGAAGGATCTAAAAATCTGTGATCTGTTCCTAGCTAATTTCAATGGAAACTCAGCATGGCAAGAAGAGTTCACCGGCAATGAAGCACTCGGCCTATTCACGGATGCAGCAGCATCTAAGGGCTGCAGTGGATATCTTCAAGGCTGCTGGTTTTCCTGCTAATGGGCAATAAAATGGCGCAACAAAGCACTATTATCTAACCTAGTGCTCTTAAAAATAATCTCTGTTTACATCGTACTTTTTTCTGTGGGGTAGCCGGCTAGCTGATAAAAAGATCAAACTCTACTGCGACAACCTAGGTGTCTTCTTTGTCATAAATTCCCTAGCCTCCAGATCAAAACCTGTCATATACATAGTAAGACGGTTAGTTCTCTTGGCACTACAACACAATTTGGTTACAGGCAACACACATACCTGGAACTTACAACCAAATTGCAGACGCTTTGTCTCGTTCTCATCTACAGGTATTCAGGAGTCTGGCACCTGCAGCTCACAAACAAGGAGAGAGGGTCCCGTCACAGATCTGGACGTTATTCCAGACCATTGGGTCAATTAATAAGAGCCATAGCAACCATGCAGTTATTAGTAAATATTATGGTTGCCATAGCAACTGAGCAGGTATCAGTAAATATTCTGGTTACCATGGCAACTGTGCAGCTATTAGTTAATATTATGGTTACCATGGCAACCATGCAGTTTATATTAAATATACTGGTTACTATGGCCACCTTGCAGTTATTAGTAAATATTATGATTGCCATGGCAACCGAGCAGGTATCAGTAAATATTTTGGTTACCATGGCAACCGTGCAGTTATTAGTAAATATTATGGTTGCCATGGCAACGTTCACTTATTAGTAAATATTATGGTTGCCATGGCAACGTTCACTTATTAGTAAATATTATGGTTGCCATGGCAACCGTGCAGTTATTAGTAAATATTATGGATACCATGGCAACCGAGCAGGTATCAGTAAATATTATGGTTACCATGGCAACCATGCAGTTATTAGTAAATATTCTGGTTGCCATGGCAACCATTCACTTATTAGTAAATATTCAGGTTGATATGGCAACCGTGCAGTTATTAGTTAATATTCAGGTTACCATGGCAACCGTGCAGTTTTTAGTAAATATTCTGGTTGCCATGGCAACCGTGCCGTTATAAGTAAATTTTCTATTTACCATGGCAACTGTGCAGATAAGTAAATATTCTGATTGCCTTGGCAACCGGGCTGTTGATAGTAAATATTCTGGTAGTCATGTCAACCATGCTGGTAATATTAAATATATGGGTTACCATGACAACCGTGCAGCTATTAATAAATATTCAGGTTGCCATGGCAACCGGGGGAATATATTTACTAGAGTTATTTTTATAGAGTTTATATAATACGTCAATATTATATAATCTCCCTTATCACCTCTTCTGCAATTTTCTAAAGAGAATGGAACCGTAGTCATGTCAACCATGCTGTTAATATTAAATATACGGGTTACTATGGCCACCATGCAGTTGTTAGCAAATATTCTGGTTACCATGGCAACCGTGCAATTATTAGTAAATATTCTGGTTGATATGGCAACCGTGCAGTTATTAGTTAATATTCAGGTTACCATGGCAACCTTGCAGTTTTTAGTAAATATTCTGGTTGCCATGGCAACCGTGCAGTTATAAGTACATTTTCTGGTCATTATGGCAACTGTGCAGATATAAGTAAATATTCTGGTTGCCTTGGCAACCGGGCTGTTGATAGTAAATATTCTGGTAGTCATGTCAACCATGCTGTTAATATTAAATATACGGGTTACTATGACAACCATGCAGTTGTTAGCAAATATTTTGGTTACCATGGCAACCGTGCAGTTATTAGGAAATGTTCTGGCTGCCATGGGCGAATATGTTTACTAGAGTTATTTTTATAGTTTATATAATACGTCAATATTATATAATCTCCCTTATCACCTCTTCTGCAAAAGAGAATGGAACAATTTATGGATGATGATTGCTACCCTACCTTTCTTGGTATCATCAGAGGCGTAGTAATGTAACTCACAAAGTGTGTTTCTTGAAGGCCTATTGCAAGTGCTTTCTCTCTCTCATAACATTGTTTGGTTTGTGGGTCATGGAGGGTGATGAAAGGTTTGCATCATAGTATGTAGCTGAGACATTGAGGTTGTTTTCATATTTTTTGTCGGTGGTACTGACAAAATTAATAGTAACATGGAAACCCTGGACATGGACATCTGTACAGGATTTACCAGTGTAATCAGAATGGAGGTTTCCATGCAGGTGGAGTGGAGGGAGGTGATCGCACAGTGGACAGTTCAGCTATTAAGTTCCATCTCAGCCACTGACCCAGCACTGCAGCAGGGACTTAACTTCTCTCTATACAGCAATGTACAAACCGGAACCAACACATCACTGGTCTTCATTCCGGGAATGTTCCGGTTCAGTGCTCACAACTTCAACAACTCTCCTTCCTGGTCTTAAGGTGGGACAGGTCAGTGTGTCTGTCAGCATGAGTGTGTCTGTGTGTGTGAGTGTAAGCATGAGTGTGTGTGTGTGTCAGCTTTAGTGTGTGTGTGTCTGCATGAGTCTGTGTATCAGCATGAGTGTGTCTGTGTTTGTGTGTCAGCATGAGTGTGTCTGTATGTGTGTGTGTCTGCATGAGTGTGCCTGCATGATTGTCTGCAGTGTGTGTCCGCTGAGTTGTGTGTGTGTCTGCATGTGTGTGTCATTCCGGGAGTGTTTCCGGTTCAGTGATCACAACTGCAACCCCTCTCCTTCCTCGTCTTAAGGGAGACGGTCAGTGTGTCTGTGTGTGTGTGTCAGTATGTGTGTGTCTGCATGTGTGTGTGTGTGTGTGTGTGTTGGCATGAGTGTGTCTGTGTGAGTGCATGAGTGTGTCAGCATGAGTGTGTCTGTGCCCGCATGAGTGTGTCTGTATGAGTGTGTGTTAGCGTGTGTGTCAGCATGAGTGTCTGTGTGTGTGTGTGTGTGTGTGCCTTCATGAGTGTGTCCGCATGTGTGTGTCATCATGAGTGTGTGTGTGTCTGTATGAGTGTGTGAGTGCATGTGTGTGTCAGCATGTGTGTATGTGTCTGCATGAGTGTGTCTGCATGAGTGTGTCTGTATGTGTGTGTGTGTCTGCACAGTGTGTTGCAGTGGTGCATCAGTATGAGTGTGTGTGTTGTGGCATGAGTGTGTCATTCCGGAGTGTTCCGGTTCAGTGCTCACAACTGCAACCCCTCTCTTTCCTCATCTTAAGGGAGACAGGTCAGTGTGTCTGTTAGCATGAGTGTGTCTGTGTGTCAGCATGTGTGTGTGTGTTTGGCATGAGTGTGTCTGTGTGAGTGCACGAGTGTCAGCATGAGTGTGTCTGTATGTGTGTTTGTGCCTGCATGAGTGTGTCTGCATAGTATGTCCGCATGTGTGTGTTAGCATGAGAGTGTGTGTGTCTGTAGAGAGTGTTGTGCATGAGTGTGTCTATGCGTGTGTGTGTCTGCATGGTTGGAGTGCATGTGTGTGTCACATGAGTGTGTGTGTGTGTGTCTGTATGTGTGTGTCTGCATGTGTGTGAGTGCATCTGTGTGTGTCTGTGAGTGTCTGTGTGCTGTCTGTGAGTGTCTGCATCAGTGTGTCTGTGTGTGTGAGTGTCTACATGAATTGTTCTGTATGAGTGTGTGCGTGTCTGTCTGTCTGTGAGTGTCTGCATCAGTGTGTGTGAGTGCATAAGTGTGTCTGCATCAGTGTGTCAGTATGAGTGTCTGTGTGGGTGTCTGTATGAGTGTCTGTATCAGTGTGTGTGTGCATGAGTGTCCTGGGTGTGTGTGTGTGTGTGTGTGCCTTCATGAGTGTGTCCGCATGTGTGTGTCATCATGAGTGTGTGTGTGTCTGTATGAGTGTGTGAGTGCATGTGTGTGTCAGCATGTGTGTATGTGTCTGCATGAGTGTGTCTGCATGAGTGTGTCTGTATGTGTGTGTGTGTCTGCACGAGTGTGAGTGCAGGTGTGCATCAGTATGAGTGTGTGTGTGTGTGCATGAGTGTGTCATTCCGGGAGTGTTCCGGTTCAGTGCTCACAACTGCAACCCCTCTCTTTCCTCATCTTAAGGGGAGACAGGTCAGTGTGTCTGTTAGCATGAGTGTGTCTGTGTGTCAGCATGTGTGTGTGTGTGTTGGCATGAGTGTGTCTGTGTGAGTGCACGAGTGTCAGCATGAGTGTGTCTGTATGTGTGTGTGTGCCTGCATGAGTGTGTCTGCATGAGTATGTCCGCATGTGTGTGTTAGCATGAGAGTGTGTGTGTCTGTATGAGTATGTGTTGTGCAGAGTGTGTCTATGCGTGTGTGTGCTATAGTGTGAGTGCATGTGTGTGTCAGCATGAGTGTGTGTGTGTGTGTCTGTATGTGTGTGTCTGCATGTGTGTGAGTGCATCTGTGTGTGTCTGTGAGTGTCTGTGTGCATGTCTGTGAGTGTCTGCATCAGTGTGTCTGTGTGTGTGATGTCTACATGATTGTGTCTGTATGAGTGTGTGCGTGTCTGTCTGTCTGTGAGTGTCTGCATCAGTGGTGTGTGAGTGCATAAGTGTGTCTGCATCAGTGTGTCAGTATAGTGTCTGTGTGGGTGTCTGTATGAGTGTCTGTATCAGTGTGTGTGTGCATGAGTGTGTGAGTAGTGTCTGGGGTGTGCATGGGAGTAGTGCCTGTCAGTGTGTGGGAGTAGCGCCTGTCATGCCTGGTAGTGGTGCCTGTTGGCGAGTTTGGGAGTACTGCCTGTCGGTGTGCATGAGAGTAGTGCATGTCGCCAACAGGCACCACTACCAGGCATGACAGGCGCTACTCCCACACACTGACAGGCACTACTCCCATGCACACCCAGACACTACTCACACACTCATGCACACACACACTGATACAGACACTCATACAGCACCACACAGACACTCATACTGACACACTGATGCAGACACATTATGCACTCACAACACTGATGCAGACACTCACAGACAGACAGACACGCACACACTCATACAGACACAATCATGTAGACACTCACACACACAGACACACTGATGCAGACACTCACAGACATGCACACAGACACTCACAGACACACACAGATGCACTCACACACATGCAGACACACACATACAGACACACACACACACACTCATGCTGACACACACATGCACTCACACTCATGCAGACACACACACGCATAGACACACTCATGCACACACATACTCATACAGACACACACACTCTCATGCTAACACACACATGCGGACATACTCATGCAGACACACTCATGCAGGCACACACACACATACAGACACACTCATGCTGACACTCGTGCACTCACACAGACACACTCATGCCAAACAACACACCACATGCTGACACACAGACACACTCATGCTAACAGACACACTGACCTGTCTCCCCTTAAGATGAGGAAAGAGAGGGGTTGCAGTTGGAGCACTGAACCGGAACACTCCCGGAATGACACACTCATGCACACACACACACACTCATACTGATGCACACCTGCACTCACACTCGTGCAGACACACACAACATACAGACACACTCAGCAGACACACTCATGCAGCACATACACACATGCTGACACACACATGCACTCACACACTCATACAGACACACACACACTCATGATGACACACACATGCGGACACACTCATGAAGGCACACACACACACACACACACAGACACTCATGCTGACACACACGCTAACACACACTCATACAGACACACTCATGCGGGCACAGACCCATCATGCTGACACACTCATGCACTCACACAGACACACTCATGCCAACACACACCACCACACACACACATGCAGACAACACACAACTACACACACACACAGACACACTGACCTGCTCCCCTTAAGACGAGGAAGGAGAGGGGTTGCAGTTGTGATCACTGAACCGGAACACTCCCGGAATGACACACTCATGCAGACACACACACACTCATGCTGACACACACATGCAGACACTCATGCAGGCACACTCATGCAGACACACACACATACAGACACACTCATGCTGACACACAAACACAGACACACTCATGCTGATACACAGACTCATGCAGACACACACACACACAAAGCTGACACACACCACACACTCATGCTTACACTCACACACACAGACACACTCATGCTGACAGACACACTGACCTGTCCCCCCTTAAGACCAGGAAGGAGAGTTGTTGAAGTTGTGAGCACTGAACCGGATCCCGGAATGAAGACCAGTGATGTGTTGGTTCCGGTTTGTACATTGCTGTATAGAGAGAAGTAAGTCCCTGCTGCAGTGCTGGGTCAGTGGCTGAGATGGAAATTAATAGCTGAACTGTCCACTGTGCGATCACCTCCCTCCACTCCACCTGCATGGAAACCTCCATTCTGATTACAATGGTAAATCCTGTACAGATGTCCATGTCCAGGGTTTCCATGTTACTATTAATTTGTCAGTACCACCGACAAAAAATATGAAAACAACCTCAATGTCTCAGCTACATACTGATGCAAACCTTTCATCACCCTCCATGACCCACAAACCAAACAATGTTATGAGAGAGAGAAAGCACTGCAATAGGCCTTCAAGAAAACACACTTTGTGAGTACATTACTACGCCTCTGATGATACCAAGAAAGGTAGGGTAGCAATCATCATCATAAATGTTCCATTCTCTTTTGCAGAAGAGGTGATAAGGGAGATTATAAATATTGACGTATTATAAAACTATAAAAATAATCTAGTAAACATATTCGCCCATGGCAGCCAGAACATTTCCTAATAACTGCACGGTTGCCATGGTAACCAAAATATTTGCTAACAACTGCATGGTGTCATTGTAACCCGTTATTTAATATTAACAGCATGGTTGACATGACTACCAGAATATTTACTATCAACAGCCCGGTTGCCAAGGCAACCAGAATATTTACTTATATCTGCACAGTTGCCATAATGACCAGAAAATGTACTTATAACTGCACGGTTGCCATGGCAACCAGAATATTTACTAAAAACTGCAAGGTTGCCATGGTAACCTGAATATTAACTAATAACTGCACGGTTGCCATATCAACCAGAATATTTACTAATAATTGCACGGTTGCCATGGTAACCAGAATATTTGCTAACAACTGCATGGTGGCCATAGTAACCCGTATATTTAATATTAACAGCATGGTTGACATGACTACGGTTCCATTCTCTTTAGAAAAATTGCAGAAGAGGTGATAAGGGAGATTATAATATTGACGTATTATATAAAATCTATATAAAAAAACTCTAGTAAATATATTCCCCCGGTTGCATGGCAACTGAATATTATTAATAGCTGCCACGGTTGTCATGGTAACCCATATATTTAATATTACCAGCATGGTTGACATGACTACCAGAATATTTACTATCAACAGCCCGGTTGCCAAGGCAATCAGAATATTTACTTATCTGCACAGTTGCCATGGTAATAGAAATTTACTTATAACGGCACGGTTGCCATGGCAACCAGAATATTTACTAAAAACTGCACGGTTGCCATGGTAACCTGAATATTAAATAATAAACTGCACGGTTGCCATATCAACCTGAATATACTAATAAGTGAATGGTTGCCATGGCAACCAGAATATTTACTAATAACTGCATGGTTGCCATGGTAACCATAATATTTACTGATACCTGCTCGGTTGCCATGGTATCCATAATATTTACTAATAACTGCACGGTTGCCATGGCAACCATAATATTACTTATAAGTGAACGTTCCATGGCAACCATAATATTTACTAATAAGTGAACGTTGCCATGGCAACCATAATATTACTAATAAACTGCACGGTTGCCATGGTAACCAAAATATTTACTGATACTGCTCGGTTGCCATGGCAATCATAATATTTACTAATAACTGCAAGGTGGCCATAGTAACCAGTATATTTAATATAAACTGCATGGTTGCCATGGTAACCATAATATTAACTAATAGCTGCACAGTTGCCATGGTAACCAGAATATTTACTGATACCTGCTCAGTTGCTATGGCAACCTAATATTTACTAATAACTGCATGGTTGCTATGGCTCTTATTAATTGACCCAATGGTCTGGAATAACGTCCAGATCTGTGACGGGACCCTCTCTCCCTGTTTGTGAGCTGCAGGTGCCAGACTCTGAATACCTGTAGATGAGAAAGAGACAAAGCGTCTGCAATTTGGTTGTAAGTTCCAGGTATGTGTGTGCCTGTAACCAAATTGGTTGTAGTGCCAAGAGAACTAACCGTCTTACTATGTATATGACAGGTTTTGATCTGGAGGCTAGGGAATTTATGACAAAGAAGACACCTAGGTTGTCGCAGTAGAGTTTGATCTTTTTATCAGCTAGCCGGCTACCCCACAGAAAAAAGTACGATGAACAGAGATTATTTTTAAGAGCACTAGGTTAGATAATAGTGCTTTGTTGCGCCATTTTATTGCCCATTAGCAGGAAAACCAGCAGCCTTGAAGATATCCACTGCAGCCCTTAGATGCTGCTGCATCCGTGAATAGGCCGAGTGCTTCATTGCCGGTGAACTCTTCTTGCCATGCTGAGTTTCCATTGAAATTAGCTAGGAACAGATCACAGATTTTTAGATCCTTCTTAACTTCCTGCATTAACACTGACGTGCGAATTGGGTTTCTTTACCCCTATGTACAATCTATGAGGCGGCGATTGAAGGCTCTGCCTATGGGAATTACTCAATCGGCAAAGTTAAGGTGGCGATAGGTGATTGGAGTTCAGTTAGGGTAAGTTTTTTGGCCTTTAAAAAATGACGTAATAATTTCTTTAGTATGAGAATTTCTCTCCCGGTAGGCTAAATTGCATTCTATCCGAATTATGGTGATGCCTAGGAATTCAATTTGGGTGGTTGGAGTAACTGTTTTTTTCATGGGCGGGGTGGGTATCCCGATTTGTCTGCTATGAATAAGAAAGCCTTTTGGGTTTTGGAACAAACATTTGTATTGGCTGGGCCCATAAATAAAAAAATCGTCTAAATAGTGTAAAAGGTTGGTGGACCCTGCTCACTTCCGCTGTGACCCATTCTATAAAGGTGGTGGTGAAGACTTCAAAATAGAAACAGGATAGGCTGCACCCCATTGGGAGACACTTGTCAGTGGTAGTGTAGGCTTTGGTTTGCAGTGTGAAGCACTATGGACAGATGTCACTAATACATCGAGTAAGATAGGGAGAGAACAGGCTTCAATCGCCCTCCTCAGCAATATGCAAATTAGCAACGAAGACTTTCGGGAATTTACCATGTTTCCATGAAGCTCTATGGATTGCTATGTCTTTAAAAAGACTTCTACGGCATTCCACAAGCTAAATGCAAAACCAGAGCGCAAACTACAGACCGGTTTCGGCTTTATTGAGCCATCATCAGTGTAGTGTAGGCCAATTCAGTAATAAATATACAAGACAAATAATAATTGAGTATTCCTATAAAATAAAACCCTAACTGCTGTGTCCGTGCTGCCATGTGTGCATTCCTGCAGTGTTATGGATTCACCAATACACCAGTACACCAATCCCACCGAGGCACAGACGCAGGACAACTATACAGCTCCCTCTCCCTGACACACAGTAAGTCTCCATTGGCAGAACTCATTTGTCCTATACAGAATGGCCAATATATATCAGGATATGAATTTGACCTAAAGGGCAAGTTCACTCAAAAAAAACCTTTGTTACAAACTATAGTTTACCCCCCCAAACCTCACTTTCGTATTCATAGTTACCAAACACGCTCCTGAACTTGCTTACCTGACCCAGTCAATACCATCTAGGAGCCGACTATTGTTCCTGTTTGAGCAAAAACAGGAGCAGAGGATGTCAGGTGAATGGGCGTGATGTCACGTCGCACCTTAACTGAAAGCCGCAAACAGGAAGTGAAGTGGCTGTCAGCAGCAGAGGCAGAATAGGAGCGCGAGAGACCGGGTCAGGAAGCAAGTTTAGGAGCATCTTTGGAAATTCTGTATGTAGCAAAAGTGGGGTTTGAGGGGGTAATCTTTTGCAACAAAGTTTTTTTTTGAGTTGACATTCCTTTTAAATGACAATAAAATAAATCATATATCATAATGCATATAATGCATTTAATAATACATTTGTGTACTAATCCTAACAGAAAGGGTTATAGAATTATCTTGTTTCCTTATAAAGAGCCACTATACTTTCTGGAGGTGGTAGCACGAAGAAGCTGCAGCTTACAATTAAACTTAACTGTTTTAACAGTGTAATTATCCTTTAAGCAAGATCAGTTTATAAGACATTGTATAAATCACCAAAATCAAAAGGATCTTCTCACGTCACTGTTATAAAGTTCACAATTCCAATACAATTGTTATTGATTGTAGCAAACTTCTATACGTAGTTTAAAATAGAGCATATTGTCAGCAATTGAAATAAGGTAAAACAAAGGGGTTTCTCTGGCAATGTTTTGACATGGTAGTGCAGGGTATTATTTTCATTCTTAGCAATGTATTTCAATTATCTGTCTACATGATTGTGTCTGTATGAGTGTGTGCGTGTCTGTCTGTCTGTGAGTGTCTGCATCAGTGTGTGTGAGTGCATAAGTGTGTCTGCATCAGTGTGTCAGTATGAGTGTCTGTGTGGGTGTCTGTATGAGTGTCTGTATCAGTGTGTGTGTGCATGAGTGTGTGAGTAGTGTCTGGGTGTGCATGGGAGTAGTGCCTGTCAGTGTGTGGGAGTATCGCCTGTCATGCCTGGTAGTGGTGCCTGTTGGCGAGTTTGGGAGTACTCCTGTCGGTTGCATGATAGTATGCATGTCATGCGTGGTGCCTGTTGGAGTTTGGGAGGATGTCTCTTGTGTGTGTGGAAGTCCCAAACTCTGTGTGAAGTGCCTGTCTCTGAGTGGGGGTGGAGCTGTCTGTGTGTTTTCAGTGTCCTCTCTGGTGTAAAAATAAAAATCGTAACTGGACCAGAATTTTTCAAATATGTTGTGACTTACATTGGCTGTTAAGTTAATGTTCTGGCTTGTGCTATATTAAAAAACGGACTGGATAAATGTAAAACTGGAACATCAAGCTGCTGTGGATGTTTCTTTATAGTGGGACCGATTAGTAGTTGGTAAGAGGGGTGCACACTTACCAGGTGGGGCGGGCATGTATACTCACGTTGTGCGTATGCAGCATCACTGTCCATCAATGAATTACTAATTGAAGGAACAGATGGTTTCAGTGGATGTGCAGTGTTTTTCCAGCTGGGTGGCATGAAAAAGTAGCGGCGATAGGCAAACACGAAATTTGATGTTTAACTCTTTTAGTGCCAGCACTTTCCAGAGTATTGTCTAACCCTTCAGTGCCAGCAGTTTTCCCCATAGTTATTGCTTTACGATTTTCAGTGACAGCAAAGTATTACTATTAATTCTTTAGTGCCAGCCTTTTACTATTAATACTTAAGTGCTGGCACTTTTCCAGAGTATTGCCATTAACACTTTCAGTGCCAGCAGAGTATACCATTAACCATTCAGTGCCAACAGACTTCCCTATTAATCCTTTCAGTGCCAGCATTTTCCCAAGTATGGCCATTCACTTTCAGTGCCAGCAGTATTACCTTGACTATTTCACTGCCACCATTGAGTTATAAAGTATGTACCTGCTGTGCAGGGTAGAGATAATATGGGACATTGTGACTCCTTTAGTATATGAGATTATGAGAGCTTATGGGGGGTGCTGGAGAAAACTGGGTGCATTATTATTTAAGTACATCAGGGTACAGAAATTAATGTGTTTGTAAGAAGGACAGGGGAAAGGTGGCTGCACATAGCATTACAGGGATGGTTACTGGGTGCATTGGTAAGGAGTTATTAGAGTACGTGGATAAGCAAAGTGTGACAGTGCACTGGTATTATTGCAAGGGATACAGGGGAAAGAGTTAGGAATGGGTAACAGAGCCATTAGTACAGGGGAAACAGGTGGCCGGTTGCACTTAAGGGTGCACATGCCGTGGGTGTAGTGCCTGTTGCATCGTGTCACCATGGCCGAACACACAAAGCCGCAGCCCCCAAAAACAAACACTGCTTTGAGTGAATCTTTGTGTGTTTTGTCCTTACTTTTTTTTTTACCAGCTGCACTTGGGCATCTGGAAGTTGTGTTGCTTTTAAAGGGTATTTTACTGATGCCCAGAACCCCTTTTCCTGCTTTCTCAGTAAAAAGTTGCAGTCTGCTTCTCCGTATCTCCATGTGCAGATGCCTGTACCATAGATTGTTAGCGTTGTTATATGATTGTTACATCAATTGTTAAAGTCTTACTAGAGCCACAAGTAGAAGCTGCAATTTTGTTTCAGAAAAGTATCTGCCCTGGGCAGCAGTAAACAACTGTATCTATTTTGTAACTATAGTATAATGAAACAGAGCCTTCTTACAACAAGAAGGTATTTTGCAGTCCCGTGCTATATGAATAGCATCATAGGCGGATTTTCCATAAGGCTTGGGAAGGCTAAGCCTTCCCAAGTGAAGAACTGTTGGAGTTAAAAAAAAAAAAAAAAAAAAAATGTACCTTTAAATTTCCATTTTTTTTTTTTTTGGACCAGTGTTCAGGATGTGTTGTGGTGGTGTGGGTGTGTGTGTGTGGGGGGGGGGGTTGATGGTGTGTCAGTCAGTGCTATTCCGTATTTCCGGGTTTGTTGGGGACTTCCAACTTGGCATTTGGGGTGTGCACTGCGGTGCAGTCTGCTGCTGAGCCTGTTATGCTGTTACGAGCCCGCACGTAATGACGTCACAAGCGCGAAGCTTGGACGTCGCGCGTATTGCCGTCTGCCCACCTCGCGGATAAGCCTGCGAACAGCTGCCCTTGCGCTCTCTCGCAATGCGCCCGCGGTGACGTCAGACTGGTAATCTATCTCTCTATCTATCTCTCTATCTATCTCAATCTCTTATCTATCTATCTCTATCTATCTATCTAACTCTGCTATCTATCTATCTATCTATCTATCTATCTATCTATCTATCTATCTATCTATCAACTCTGCTATCTATCTATCTATCTAACTCTGCTTTATATCTTTCTAACTCTGCTATCTATCTCATCTATCTAACTCTGCTATCTATCTTCCAATCTGCTATCTACTATCCAACTCTGCTATCTATCTATCCACTCTGCTATCTATATATATCTATCTATCTATCTATCTATCTATCTATCTACTATCTATCTATCTATCATCTCTCTTCTATCATCATCTTCTAACTCTGCTTTCTATCGATCTATCTAGCTATCTTCTAACTCTGCTATCTATCTATCTATCATCTAACTCTGCTATCTAGCTATCTATCTAACTCTGCTATCTATCTATCTCTGCTTCTATCTATCTTCTATCTTCTATCTATCTATCTATCTATCTATCTATCTATCTATCTATCTATCTATCTATCTAACTCTGCTTTCTATCTATCTATCTATCTACTCTATCTATCTATCTATCTATCTATCTATATAATCTAACTCTGCTATCTATCTATCTATCTATCTATCTATCTATCTTCTATCTATCTGTCTGTCTGTCTTCTGTCTCGTCTGTCTGTCTGTCTGTCTGTCGTCTATCTACTGTCTGTCTGTCTGTCCTGTCTATCTATCTATCTGTCTGTCTATCTATCTATCTATCTATCTATCTACCTGTCTTCAATCTATCTATCTCATCTATCTTCTATCTTCTATCTCTCTATCTATCTACTATCTATCCTCTAATCTATCACTACTAACTCTGCAACTAATCATATCACAGTCCGCGCTCCGCTAGCTAGCTACTATCTCCGCTCTCTCTATCTAGCTCGCTCGGAGTCACTATATTCTCTCTCTCGTTCTCTCTTCTCTCTCTATCTACTCTACTATCTCTCTCGTTCCTATCTAGCTCTCTATCTATCTCTCTCTATCTATCTCATACTTACTACTACTCTCTCTCTTCTCTCTATTCTCTCTCTTATCTACTATCTCTCTATCTATCTCCTCTCTCTCTATCTATCTCTCTCTTATCTACTCTCTCTCTCTCTATCTTCTATCTATCTATCTTTATCCATTCTGTGCCAAGCATTTTGTTCATTTCTGTGCCAAGCATATTATTGCCCATTTTATGTAAATATAAAATTTAAAACTAACACTTTATGTTGTTTAAAATACAAAGTGGGGTGTGACCTGGGGTGTGGAAGGGGTGGACCTGGGCGGGGAAGGGGGCGTGCCTAGAAAAATTTTGCAACACGCTACGCGTGCAATGAACCCCATTAGCCTTTCTATTCTAAAGTCACCCTCCACCTATGAATAGCATTGCCCAAAAAAAACAAGTACTATTTTTTTACTCCCAAGTTTCCCAGAGTAGGGACGGATATATGCAAAACTTCCCCTTTAGTCCTTTGGTTAAAGCATGTCACCAGAACCGCTGGCTTATAACATGCAATATAGCCTGTGTATAGAGCCATTCATCTGACCTGCAGACATGACATGTTTCAATCTTGTTAGATCTCTTCAGTACAAATACAGATTGATGGTCTCTATGGGGCTGTGTTGCATATTATAAACCGGTGGTTCTGGGCCCATGCCTTAGACAAAGTACATAAGGGGGGTTTTCCCCTTACTCTGGGAATCCTGGAGTTGAGAAATTACTCCTTGTTTTTTTTTAGATTTTTTGGGCATGCAGTTCATAAGCATGAGACTGCAAAATACCTTCTGTTTTAAAAAAAAACTCTGCTTCCTTTATGTTCTGTGGATGGCTTTTTGCTCCTTTTGGTTCACATTACCTTAAAGGAGAACTAAATCCATTTTTTACACTCCAGAATCTGAAAACAACTCCCCTAAAAACACCAATAAGCTATAAAATACCACTTCAGTAAATTGTATTAAATAAATGTAAGCCTGTTAAGAACTGGATGAAGTATCTGTGTGTATGGCAGTGTCAGACCACACCCCTGCCCTCAGTCACATGCTTCCTTGCTTTATCTGACCTGTAAAAGGATTGGCTAGAGATTATTAATGGGTGTGACCAACTGTAACAAGTTTCTGCCATAGCTAAAGACTGAGCATGTGCAGAACATAATGGTCGTTGACCAGACTGTGTGATATAGAATGCTGTGATGTTAGCACAAACCATATGTTTATTTAGGTAAATTTCCCAGCACCCGTATCAAAATGAGAGGTAAGACACAATTACTGGTTTTTCAAGGTGTTCTGCCTTCTGGTTCATTTGTTTCTGTGGCTTTAGTTGTCCTTTAAGCTATATACTGTAGCCTGCCTTACTGTAGTATACACATTCCTACTTCATTTGGATTTCCTTACTGAGAAATCCTCTTTAAAGACATATCCACACTGATACCTTAATGTCATGACTATTCCACTTAAGGCCCCCAAACACATAGGAAGATGTGAGAGAGCAGAACCCAGAGGGATTGGGCTGTGTGGCAAGTTATGAAGCATTTTGGAAAATGTAATTACAGCAAAGAATGATTTTGCAGTGTTTTTTTTTTTTTTTAATGATGATGGTGACATGGGCCATATTCATAAACGCACGTTATATCTAAAGTACGACTGGCCGTAAATGTACTCGTTATCGTACATTTACAGTGAATGTTCATTAATTAATAAACATTCGGCCATAGAATACCATGTGGTAGTAAAATACCACAATGGTATTCTATGAAGGAATGTAAATCTACGATCACGGTCGTAGATTTACTATCATAATCGTACATTTACTATTGCTATCATTAATTATGTTAGTAATTGTAAATTATGATCTATGCTTGTGAAGGTCTCATTCATCCAGGTCATGGTATATCTGTTGTATTCAATTAGATCAAACTGGACTTGAAATGTGTCTTGAAGACGTTTCGCTAGTCATCCGACTGGCTTTCTCAATTCAGAATGACTTGTACAAGAATCGTGGCAATTGATACCCTGGAAAATCCCAATTAGCATATCACAGCCAGGTGTTAAGGGTGTGATTAATAGTGGCTAGAGGTGTTATAGGAACGCCCAGAGTAAGGTGTTAAAACAGCATTGTACATGGCAGACAGTGGTGTCGAACCCCCCCACCTCTATTTAGGCTGGTAATCCAAAGAAGTAATCCTGCACAACCCTAATACAGAATAGTAGCAACATGCTGGGTGCTCAGTGGCTGACTGAGGCAAAATAGTCACGAATACAAATTGTATTGAAGCCACGCACACCAGACTTGATATCATATCTGCACCCAGCCACTGGTTCAGATATGTTGATGACACCTGGGTTAAAATCCATCCAGTGCAGTGAAGATGCTCTGATTGTATGTGGGGGAGACCAAACAGCAACTGCATCAACGTATGGCCCACACAGAAGAGCCAATTCTCGGGTCAGACTCAGCCGTGTATCTGCATCTTAAGGATAAAGGACATACCTTTGAAGATTGTATGTTAACATACTGGCAAGAGAACGTGACTGGTTCAAGAGAGGTGTTAAGGAGGCCATTTATGTGAAAATAAAGAAACCAAGCCTAAATAGAGGTGGGGGGGTTCGACACCACTGTCTGCCATGTACAATGCTGTTTTAACACCTTACTCTGGGCGTTCCTATAACCTCTTAGCCACTATCTAATCACACCCTTAACACTGGCTGTGATATGCTAATGGGATTTTCCAGGGTACATATTTGCCACAGATTCTTGTACAAGTCATTCTGAATTGAAAGCCAGTCGGATGACTAGCGAAACGGTCTTCAAGAACTACATTTCAAGTCCAGTTGATCTAATTGAATACAACAGAATAAAATTATGATCGTTTTAACAAATGTTAGGCACGGTATCGATTAAAAATGATACACACCCTTTACAAATATGGCCCATAGTAACAAAATAATTACATAGTAATTGAGGTTGTATAAAGACATACCTCCATCTAGTCCAACCTTTATCCTACCCATAATGTCTGTATAACAGTTACATAGTAACATAGTATTGGAGGTTTTATAAGACATACTCCATCTAGTCCAACCTTATACCTACCCATAATGTCTGTATAACAGTTACATAGTAACATAATATTGGATGTGTATAAAGACTACGTCCATCTAGTCCACCTTATACCCTACCCATAATATCTGTCTAACCAGTTACATAGTAACATAGTAATTGGTTGAATAAAGACATATGTCCATCTAGTCCAACCTTTATACCCTCCCCATAATGTCTGTATAAACCGTTACCAGATAACATAGTATTGGAGGTTTGTATAAAGACATACGTCCATCTAGTCCAACCTTTTACCCTACCCATAATGTCTGTATAACCGTTACAGAGTAACATAGTATTGGAGGTTGTATAAAGACATCGTCCATCTAGTCCAACCTTATCCCTACCCATATGTCTGTATAACCGTTACAGAGTAACATAGTATTGGAGGTTGTATAAAGATACGTCCATCTAGTCCAACCTTTATACCCTACCCATAATGTCTGTATAACCGTTACAGAGAACATAGTATTGGAGGTTGTATAAGACATACTCCCATCTAGTCAACCTTTATACCCTACCCTAATGTCTGTATAACCGTTACAGAGTACATAGTATTGGAGGTTGTATAAAGACATAACTCCATCTGTCCAACCTTTATACCCTACCCATAATGTCTGTATAACAGTTTACTAATAACATATGTAATTGAGGTTTATAAAGACATACGTTCCTCTAGTCCAACCTTATACCTAACCCATAATGTCTGTATAACAGTTACTAGTATTGAGGTTGTATAAAGACATACGCCCATCTAGTCCAACCTTTTACCCCTACCCATAATGTCTGTATAACAGTTACATAGTAACATTAGTAATGGAGGTGTATAAAAGACAACGTCCATCTAGTCCACCTTTATACCCTACCCATAATATCTGTCTAACAGTTCATAGTAACTATTAATTGAGTTGAATAAAAACATATGTCCATCTAGTCCAACCTTTATACCCTACCCAAATGTCTGTATAACCGTTACAGAGTAAATAGTATTGGAGGTTGTAATAAAGACATACGTCCATCAGTCCAACCTTTATACCCTACCCATAATGTCTGTATAAACCGTTACAGAGTAACATAGTATTGGAGGTTGTATAAAGACATACGTCCATCTAGTCCAACCTTTATACCCACCATAATGTCTGTATAACAGTTACAATATAACATAGTAATTGAGGTTGTATAAAGACATACGTCCATCTAGTCCAACCTTTATACCCTACCCATAATGTCTGTATAACAGTTACATAGTAACTAGGGGCTATTTATAAAAGAGCGAAAAGTAGCGAAATGTTTCGCATTCGCTTTCCGCATGGGTTTTCGCCAAAAGACAGTTAACGCTATTATAAAGGTAGCGTTAACGAATGCGAAAACCGTTTCCGCGAGCTATCGCTAAACCCTTTTCGCCTAACTTCGCAATGGTAATTTTAGCGAAAAAGGAGCAAAAAGGCATACGCGATTTATAAAATAGCGAAAGGTGGTTTTTTTTGCGTTAAAAAGAGCGAAAGATTAGCGCGACCCTGAAGGTGGTGAAAAGTCATTGTTTGAGCGAAAAGGCATTCTAATGGGTAATATGCCTTGAAAAAGCGAACGCGCATTAGAAGGCGATTGCGCATTAGAGTGTAAATATGCCTTGGGAAAAGCGACATTAGAAAGGCGAACGCGCATTAGAATGTATATGCCTTAGAAAAGCGACATTAGAAAGGCGAATACACATTATAATGGAATATGCCTTGGAAAAAGCGAACGCGCATTAGAAGGCGAACGCACATTAGAAAGGCAACGCACATTAGAAAAGCGAACGCGCATTAAAAGTGAATGTTGCAGTGCAAAAGAAACTGTATTCCAATTGAGAAATTCTAAGAAGATTGACTAAATAAGACATGGACTTCTTGGTAAATGTGAGGTGGCCATTGAACTTGACATCTTTCCTAGTGGGCTTTTCTGGTTTCGAATGGTTTTCACAATGCATTCTTCTTAGATGCGTTAGTTTTCGCTGCGATACTTTTCGCTCTTTATCGCGCCCGTTCGCCTTTTTCAGCCGCGCAGTGGTTTTTTTTCGCTTTTTTATAAATAAGGCGAAACGAAGCCCCAAATGGCGCTATTTTCTCTCGATGTCTGCGCTAATTATTTGGCGAAAAAGACAATCCTTTATAAATATGCCCCATAGTAATTGAGGTTGTATAAAGACATACGCCCATCTAGTCCAACCTTTATACCCTACCCATAATGTCTGTCTAACAGTTACATAGTAACATAGTAATTGAGGTTGTATAAAGACATACGCCCATCTAGTCCAACCTTTATAAATTACCCATAATTGCCTGTCAACAGTTACATAGTAACATAGTTAATTGAAGTTGAAGAAAGACATATGTCCATCCAGTCCAAATTTTAAACCCTTTTTTTTTAAGAGTTGATCCAGAGGAAGGGAAAAACGCTAAAAATGACAATTGGAAAGTATCCCTAGATCAACAGAACTACAGTATATTTAATAATATCAGTAATTCTCAATATTTTTAGTTTGGAACTTATCCGGACCACTTTTAAAGCCATTCAATGAACTTGCCATTACCACATCTGCTGGAAGTTAGTTCCAGTTCCACCGTTCTCATTGAATACCATTCCTAACCTGAAGATACACTTATTTTCTTTAGCCTTAAAGGGTTGTCCACCCTCCACTAAAATTGGTATCCTGCAGGAAATAGCTATAAACCTCACCTTGTGAGGTTTATAGCATTCAAGACTTACCCAATGTACTTACCATGACATATTCCGCTGCTTCGTTCTCGCCTTCTTCTGCGTTCTTTCGTCTCTGTGATTGTGAAGACCACAGAAGGGGCTCGACCACCATCAGCTCCATGACTGGCTAAGCGTCAACCGCTGCTGCCTGGCCTCAGCTCCGCCAAATCCTCACATTGTGAGCACCAAATGCCGGACCACACGGACCAAGACCATGCAAACCCAGACACATTCTCCAAGACTTCCAATGGCTCATGTGCGAGTGTTTATGTTCAATGTGTGAGAGAATGTTCATTGTGTGTAGACAGAATGTGTGTGTAACTGTACGTTCAGTGTGAGTGAGAATATCTAGTTTCCGGAGAGAGTGAAAATGTCTGTGCATGGTAAGGTTAGTATTGCAAAAGAAGAGTTGGGGGGAGACTGGGATGGGTTAAATTTCATTCAGGTGGTGTTTTGCCCTTAATGTCATTGGCTGCTATGATATTGGCACATCCATAACTGACACCGATAACTGAAGAAGAAAGAGAAGTAACAAGAATATAAGGCAGCATTTCAGGCTAGACTTACATCTCCAGATTCTAACAGGTTCCTAGGGTAACAGACCCCATTCCAGCCATCAAAACAAAGTTCTCAGGTGCAGACCCCTTTTTCTGCATCCAGAAATAAAGTTCCTAGAGTGCAGACCTCTGTTCCGCTGCAAAACGAGATCCCCCAGTGCAGACCCCTATTCCGGCCTCCAGAACAAAGTTCCTAGGATGCTAACCCCCGTTCTGCCCAACCCCCGTTCTGCCCACAAAAACAGAGTTTCCATGTACAACCCCTGTTCCTTGAGCCAAAAGATAGTTCCCAGAGTGCAGACCCCTGTTTCCAACCACCAAACAGCATTACCACAGGGTGCAGACCCCCATTCTTGGCGACAGAAAAAAGTTCCAAGGGTGCAAACCCCTGTTCCAGCCACCAGAACCGAGTTTCCCAGGGTGCAGACCCCTGTTTCTGGCACCACCATAACAGATTTTCTAGGGTGCAAACCCCCATTCCGGCAGCCAGAACAGAGTTCCCAGGATGCAATCCCTGTTCCGTCCGCCAGAACAAAGTTCCCAGGGTGCAGACCCCTGTTCTGACCACCAGAACAGATTTTTTTAGGGTGCAAACCCCCATTCCGGCAGCCAGAACAGAGTTCCAAGGGTGCATACCCCTATTTTGTCCACCAAACAGTCCGGTGTGCAGATCCCCTTTTATACGGCCGCCAGAACAGATTTCCCCAAATGCAGCGCACAGTTATCTGACAACCAAAACAGTTCTCATGTGCAACCCCCGTTCTGGCTGCAAGAACAGAGTTCCCAGGGTGTGCAAATCTCTTTCCTAGCTGCCAGAACAGAATTTTTATGGTGTAAAACCCTGTTACAAGCTGCCAGAATAGAGTTCCCAGGTGCAGCGAACCCCCATTCTGGCTGCCAAAATATAGTTCCAAGGGTTCAAACACTCGTTCACCAGCGTCCAGAACCAGTGCGAATCCCCCATTCCGCACCAGAGCAGAGCCAAAGGGGTCCAAGACCCCCATTCCGGTTGAGCAGAACAAGCCAAAGTCCAGACCTCCGCTCCGCAGCCAGAAAGCACCAAAAGCATCCAGAACCCCGCGTTCCGGCGGCCAAAACAGAGCCAAACATCCATCAACCCCCCGTTCCGGCGCCAGAACATATCAAAGGCAATCCAGACCCCCCCCGTTCCGGCAGCCATAACAGTGCCAAAAGCATCCAGACCACCGTTTCCGGCACCAAACAGAGCCAAAACCATCCAGACCCCCGTCCGGCCACCAGAACAGAACCAAGGGGTCCAGACCCCCATTCTGGCATCCAGAAACAGATGCCACAGGGGTCCAGACCCCCGTTCCGCAACCATCCGAGCCAAAACCACCCAACCCCCGTTCCGGCTGCCAGAACGAGCCAAACATTCAGACCCCCGTTTCGGCGGCCAGAACAAAGCCAAAGGGGTCCAGACCCCCAGTTCCGGCAGCCAGAACAGAGGCAAAGGGGTCCAGACCCCCATTCCTTCCTCGGCCAAACCATACCAAAGGGTCCAGACACCCGTTCGGCAGCCAGAACAGAGCTAAAGTGGTCCCAAGACCCTGTTCCGGTGGCCAGAACAGAGCCAAAACCATCCAGACCCCCCGTTCCGGCAGCCAGAACAGAGCCAAAGCACTCAGACCCCCCATTCCAAGCAGCCGGAACAGAGATAAAGGGGTCCATGACCCAGTTCCGCAGCCAGAACATAAGCCAATGGGTCCAGCACCCTGTTCCAGTGTCCAGACACGAGCCAAAGAGGTCCAGACCCCTGTCCAAACAAACACAAGACAGCCAAAACAGAGCCAAAGGCAATCCAGACCCCCATTCCGTCGCATACAACGTTCCAACAGCATCCAGCACGCCTGTTTCCGGCAGCCAAACGCGCCAAAATGCATCAGACGCCTGTTCGGCAGCCAGACAACCCAAAGCACCAGACCCCTCTTCGGTATCCAAACAGAGCCAAGGGTCCATACCCCCATTCAGTGGCCAAAACAGAGCCAACCATCCGACCCCTTCCGGCAGCCAGAACAATAGCCAAAACATCCAGACCACCATTCCGGCAAGCTGGAACAGAGAATAAAGGGTTCCGACCCGTTCTGTGCGGCCAGAACAAGCAGATCCAAGACCGGGACATCCAGACCCCCCCCGTTTCGGGGTCACCAGAACAGAACCAAGGTCCAGCACAACCCTTTTCAGCAAGCCAGACAGAGGCAAAGGGGTCAGACCCCCATTCCTGCGGCCAGAACAGAGCCAAAATCTCCATACCCCGTGTTCCGGCAGCCCGAACAGAGCCAAAGGGGTCCAGACGCCCGTTCCCGTTGGCCAGAACACGCGCAAAAGCATCCCAGATCAGTCCGGCAGCCGCAGAACAAAGTCAAAGCGATCAGACCCCCAGCGTTCAGCAGCCAGAACAGAGCCGAAGGGTCCAGGACCCCTCTTCCGCACCACAACAGTGCCAAAGCACCCGAAACCCCCTGTTCCGGGCCAGAATGGACCAAAAGCATCCAGACCCACCCCGTTCTGGCAGCCCAGAACAGAGCCAACGGGTCCAGACCCCCGTTCCGGCGTCCAGAACATAGCCAAAACCATCTAGACCCTGTTCCGGCAGCCAGACGAGCCAAAGTCATCCAACCCCCATTCCGCCAGCCGAACAGAGATCAACTGGGTCCATACTTTCCCGTTCCGGCGGTCACAACAGAGCCAAACATCCAGACCCCCTGTTTCCTGGCACCAGACGAGCCCAATGCATCCAACCCCTGTTCCGGCGCCAGACAGAGCCAAAGGGTCCAAGACCCCTGTTACCGGTGCCAGAACAGAGCCAAAAGCCATCCAGACCCCGTTTCCGGCAGCCAAACAAAGTCCAAAGCATCCCAGACACCCCATTCGGCCACCCGCAGCCATAAGAGAGCCTGAAGGGGTCAGACCCCTGTTCCGGCAGCCAAACATGCCAAAAGCATCCAGCACCCTGTTCACGGCACCAGAACAGAGCCCAACATCCAGACCCCTGGTTCCTGCAGCCAGAACAGAGCCAAAGGGTCTTCAGAAAAAAAAACCCCCCCTTGGTACCGGTTGGCCAGAACAGGCCCAAAGCATCCAATCCCCTCTCCTCCGCCAGAACAAAGTCAAAAAGCATCCAGACCCCCATCCCAGCACCATGAAAGAGACCGAAAGGGGTCCAGACCCCTGTTCCGGCATGCCAGAAACAGTGCCAAAAGCATCAGACCCCCTGTTCCGGTCAGCCAGAATGGGACCCTCAAAAGCATCCAGAGACCCCGAACCCCTTCCTGGCAAGCCTGACAAGAGATTAACGGGGTCCAGACTCCAGTTCCGGCGGTCACACAGAGCCAAAGCATGCCGAACCTCTGTTTCCGGCCACCCACCAGAGCCAAAGCATCCAGAACCCCTGTTCCGGCAGCCATCACAGAGCCAAAGGGGTCCAGACCCCGTTCGGAATGGGCCAGAACAGAAGCCAAAGCATCCAGATCCATCCCGTTCCGGCAGCCAGAACAAAGCAAAGCAATCCAGAACCCCCTTCCAGCAGCCAGAAGAAGAGCCGAATGGGGTCCACCCCCTGGTCCGGCAGCCAGAACATGCAAAAAGCATCCAGACAACCTGTTTTCCGGCAGCCAGAATGGACTCCAAAGCATCCGATCCCCCCGTTCCGGCCCGAAACAGAAGCCAAAGGGGCCCAGACTCCCATTCGGCGCCAGCACAGAGTCCAAAAGTCTCCAGACCCCACATTCCGGCAGACAAACATAGCGCAAAGGTTGGTCCAGACCCCCGTTTCGGTGGCCAAACCGAGCCAAAACATCCAGACCCCCGTTCCGCGCAGCCAGAACAGAGTCAAGAGGGTTCAGACCCCGTCCGCAGCCAGAACAGAGCCAAAGGGTCCAAGCCCCCTCGTTCGGGTGGCCAGAACAGAGCCAAAGCATCCAGAAATCCCCGTTCCGCGCAGCCAGAACAAGCAAAATGGGGTCCTACCCCATTTCCGGCAGCCAGACCAGAGCCAAAAGCGTCCAGACTTCCCATTCCGGTAGCCGGACAGAAGCCAAAAGGGGTCCAGACTCCCCATTTCCGGCAGCCAGAATAGCAGCCAAAGCAATCCAGATCCCCCGTTCCGCAGCCAGAACAAAGTCAAAAGGGGCCAGACCCCATTCCGGCAGCCAGACCAGAGCCAAAAGCATCCAGACACCCATTCCGCAGCCGGCAACAGAGCCAAAGGGTCCATACTTCCATCCGGCGCCAGAATAGAGCCAAAAGCATCCGACCCCAATTCCCGGCAAGCCAAAACGGAGAGCCAAAGGGGTCCATACCCCCGTTCCAGTGGCCAGAACGAGCAAACCCATCCGATATCCACCGTCCGGCAGCCAGAACAGAGCCCAAAGGGGTCCGACAAAACCCGTTCGGCGGCCGTGAACAGAGCAAAAGGGGTCCAGACCCCCGTTCCGGTGGCCAGAACAGAGCCAAAAGCTCCGAACCCCCGTTCCGGCAGCCCCACAGAGCCAAAGGGTTCCAGACCCCTTTCCTCGGCCATGACAGAGCCAAAACATCCAGAACCACCGGTTCCGGCGGCCATAACAGTCAAAAATCGATCCAGACCCCTGTTCCGCGGCCATACAAGAGCAAGAGCATCCAAACCCCCATGCCGGCACTGTTGAACATAGCCAAAGGGGTCCAGACCCCCATTCCGGCAGCCAGACCGAGCAAAAGCGTCCGGACCCCCGTTCCGGTGACCCATAACAGAGCCAAAAGCATCCATACCCCCCATTTCGGCAGCCGAACGAGCAAAGGGGTCAGACTCCTCATTCCGCAGCCAGAACAGAGCCAAAGCATCCAGAACCCACATCCGGCATCCACAAAAGAGCCAAAAAGGTGGTCCAGACCCCCGTTCCAGTGGCCGAAAAAGCCAAAACCTCCAGATTCCCTTCCGGCAGCAGAACCGAGCCAAAGGTGGTCCAGACCCCCGTTCCGGCAGCCAGAAACAGCCGCCAAAAGGTGGTCCAGACCCCCGTTCGGCACGCGAACAGAGCCAAACCTCACTCCAGACCCCCGTTCCCGGCGGCCATACTGAGCCAAAAGCATCAGTACCCCCATTCCTGCAGTCGACCAGACCCAAAGCACTCCAGACCCCCATCCGCAGCCGAACGAGCCAAAGGGGTCTCAACTCCCATCCAGCAGCCAGAAAGAGCCAAAAGCATCCAGACACCCACTATTCGGCGCAAAAACAGAGCCAAAGTGGTCCCGTACCCCCGTTCCAGTTGGCCAGAACATAGCCAAACCATCCAGATCCCCGTTTTCCCGGCAGCGAACAGCCAAGATGGTCCAGACCCCCCGTTCGGCTGCATGCCAGAACAGTGAGCCAAAGGGTCCAGCACCCCCTCCGGCGGCCGGAACAGAGCAAAGGGGTCCAGACCCCCGTTCCCGGTGGCCAGAACAGAGCCAAACCATCCAGGACCGGCGCCGTCCGGCACGGCGCCGGGAACAGAGCCAAATGGTCCATGACCCCCCATTCCCTTCCCGCGGCAGAACAGATCCAAAAGCATCCCAGACCCCCGTTCCGGCATGCCGGAACATGCCCCAGCCAAATGGGTCCCGCAATGACTCCCATTCCTGGCGTCCAGACAGAGCAAGCCCAGACCCACATTCGGCAGCCAAAACTAGCGAAGGGGTCCAACCCCCGTTCCGGTGGCCAGAACAGAGCAAAACCACCAGACCCCCCGCTTTCCGGTCAGCCAGACAAGTCAAGGGGTCTACGAACCCCTGTTTCCGGCAGCCAGACAGAGCCAAAGGAGGTCCAAGACCCCGTTCGATGTGGCCGAACAGAGCCAAAAGCATCCAGATCCCCCGTTCCGCAGCCAAACAAAGTCAAACGGGGTCCAGACCCCACTTTTCCGGCAGCCAGACCAGAGCCAAAAAGCGTCCAGAACTCCCATTCCTATCCGGAACAAGAGCCAAAAGGTGTCCAGACTCCCTATCCGGCATCCAAATAAGCCAAAAGCACCAGATCCCCGTTCCGGCAGCCAGAAAAGTCAAATAGGGTCCAACTCCCATTCCCCGGCAGCCAGAATATAGCCAAAGCATCCAGACCCACATTTCCGGCACCGAACAAGCTCCAAAGGGGTCCGAACCCCATTCCGGCGGCCCGAACAAGAGCCAACAGCATCAAGACCCCGTTCCGGCAGCCGAACAGCCAAGGGGTCCAGACTCCCCATTTCCGGCGGCCAGAACCGAGCCAAAAGCATCAGACCCCATTCCGGCAGCCAAACATAGCGAAAGGGTGCCAACCCCGTTTTTTTTTCCGGTGGCCCAGAACATAGCCAAAAACCATCCACCCGCCGCCTGTCGTGCAGCCAGAACAAGTCAAAGGGGTCCAGACCCCTGTTCCGGCAGCCAGAACAGAGCACAAAGGGGGTCCCAAGACCCCTCGTTCGAGTGGCCAGAACAGAGCACAAAGCATCCAGATCCCCCGTTCCGGCAGCCAGAACAAAGGTCAAAAGGGGTCCAGACCCCCATTCCGTGGCAGCCGACAGAGCCTAAAAGCGTCCAGACTTCACCAGTTCGTTAGCCGGGTAAGCAAAGAGCCAAAGGGGTCCAGACTCCCTATTCCGGCAGCCAGATAGAGTCCAAAACATCCAGAATCCCCGTTCCGGCAGCCAACAAGTCAAAGGGGTCCCAGACTCACATTCCGGCACCCAGAATAGAGCAAAGCAATGCCGACCCACTTCCGTGCCGCCAAAACATAGCGAGGGTCCAACCCCCCGTTCCGGTGGCCAGAACAGACCAAAACCATCCGACCCCCCGTTCCGGCAGCCAAACATGAGTCAAAGGGGGGGGTGTCTGGGTGTGCATGGGAGTAGTGCCTGTCAGTGTGTGGGAGTAGCGCCTGTCATGCCTGGTAGTGGTGCCTGTTGGCGAGTTTGGGAGTACTGCCTGTCGGTGTGCATGAGAGTAGTGCATGTCGTAACTGGCCACATGGGGTTAAAAAAAACAAACGTTTTTATTATTAATCAAAATTAATTTTTTTTGACTTTTAGTTACCCTTTAAGTATGGCACCCACAAATGAATTAGTATATAGTAGGTGTGTGTACTCTGGTCTGTTGACGGGGGTATGTCTTTTTTTGTGCGCTATCAAATTAGTACGCACCTGCACGTTTTGGGAGATACTCCCGTAGTCCCGGATCCTTCTACAAACACCCTCCTGAAAAGTCCTATCTCCCAAATAGGCATGAAATTCGCACCACACACGGGGAAGTTCCCCAGATCGGAGGCAGGCAACCGGACTCGTGGTAAGTAGAAGAAAAAGTCCAAATTTATTCAAATCATTAAAATCACACACTGCTGGGTCCGAGATCCTGGCCAGGAGCCACACATCCAAACGGATGTGTGTTTGGGGCGGAGTTTGGATGTGTGTGCTCCTGCCAGGATCTTCTGGAGCCAGCAGTGTGTGATTTTAATGATTTGAATAAATTTGACTTTTTACTTCTACTTACCCGAGTCCGGTTGCCTGCCTCCGATCTGGGGAACTTCCCCTGTGTGGTGTGTATGTCTTTTTTTTGTGTTACAAACCATATAACTATCTTTTATTGAGAATAATCTAATTAGTTTTTTTTTACTTAGTTACCCTTTAAGTATGACTGCCACAGTAATGGAAGTAGATTAGTAGGTGTGTGTACCTGGGTCTGTTTGAGGGTCTGGTTTGTGTGTTTTATAACCATAAAACTATCTTTTATGAGGATATCTAAATTAGTTTTTTTGACTTAGTTACCCTTTAAATATGGTTTACATGGGAATGGAAAGGTAGGTCAGTAGGTGGGTGTACCTGGGTCTGTGTGGGGGGTCGGGGGTATCACCATTTGTATTTATGATCATGAAAAAAACTTTTGAAATATCCACATTTGAGGATGTCCGAAATTCGCCGTGAACGTTTCCGCGGATTCCTTGCTAAAGATAGCACACTTCTCCTATATGCCCCCAGTCTGTACCAAATTCATGTCTCTAACTCAAAAACTGTGAGAGTAGATACAGTCCAAAAAAGCGGAAGAAAAAAAACGGAGGGAAAAAAAGAGAAATAGAAAGAACAGTAATTTGGCTTTTTCAAGCCAAATTAATAAAATGAATCGGCACTGTGTTAAAACTGTGCTAATGCAAAGTACATCCGGTAGCATGGGTTTTTGCAATATTTCCCTGTTAGCACAAGGAATTGTAATCTCCCCCTAAATGTTTTTCTAAACAAGTTTAGTCTAATAAATGTGGGTCTGAGTTGATGATGATCTCTATAAGACTTGAAAATAGGAGTGTGCTTTTTTTTGACAATAAGCGCAGCCAATGCTCCATCAGCCCTATGCTTCACCATGAAACTACTGATAAAGAAAACCAAACGCCTAAAACGAAGAGCCTTATATCTGTCTTAGACACTTCATTACTGTATACTTCTGCTAGAGTACATAAGGCTTTTTGAGAGGATAGAAATTTACAGTTAGCCGCTGATATATTTAAACAAGCTGTACCTGGGTGAAAAAGAGTGGACCCTTGCCCCCCCCCTTTTTTTTTTTTTTACAAATTCCAAATGCATCAGCTGTGAAATGTCAGCCACCATATTGAAATACATTGCTAAGAATAGAAATACCCTGCACTCCCATGTCAAAACATTGCCAGAGAAAACCCCTTTTTTTACCTTATTTCAATTGCTGACATATGCTCTATTTTAAACTACGTATCCAGAAGTTGCTTACAATCAAATACATATGTATTGGAATTGTGAACTTTATAACAGTGACGTGAGAAGATCCTTTTGATTTTGGTGATTTATACAATGTCTTATAAACTGATCTTGCTTAAAGGATAATTACACTGTTAAAACAGTTAAGTTTAATTGTAAGCTGCAGCTTCTTCGTGCTACCACCTTCAGAAGTATAGTGGCTCTTTATAAGGAAACCAGATAATTTATAACCCTTTCTGTTAGGATTAGTACACAATGTATTATTAAATGCATTATATGCATTATGAATTATGATTTATTTTATTGTCATTTAAAAGGAAGTTCAACTCAAAAAAAAAACTTTGTTGCAAAAGATTACCCCCTCAAACCCCACTTTTGCTACATACAGAATTCCAAGATGCTCCTAAACTTCTTACCTGACCCGGTCTCTCGCTGCTCCTATTCTGCCTGCTGCTGACAGCCACTTCACTTCCTGTTTGCGGCTTTCAGTTAGGTGCGACGTGACATCACCCCATTCACCTGACAGTCCTCTGCTCCTGTTTTTGCTCAAAACAGGAACAATAGTCGGCTCCTAGAGTCTAGTGACTGGGTCAGTAAGCAAGTTCAGGAGCGTGTTTGGTAACTGAATACGAAAGTGAGGTTTGGGGGGTAAACTATAGTTTGTACAAAGGTTTTTTTTGAGTGAACTTGCCCTTTAGGTCAAATTCATATCCTGATATATCATAATGGCCATTCTGTATAGGCAGCAAATGATTCTGCCAATGGAGACTTACTGTGTGTCGGAGAGGGAGCTGTATAGTTGTCCTGCGTCTGTGCCTCGGTGGGATTGGTGTACTGGTGTATTGGTGAATCCATAAACACTCAGGAATGCACACATGGCAGCACGGACACAGCGTTAGGGTTTTATTTTATAGGAATACTCAAGATTATTATTTGTCTTGTATATTTATTACTGAATTGGCCTACACTACACTGATGATGGCTCAATAAAGCCGAAACCGGTCTGTAGTTTGCGCTCTGGTTTGCATTTAGCTTGTGGATGCCGTAGAAGTCTTTTTAAAGACATAGCAATCCATAGAGCTTCCATGGAAACATGGTAAATTCCCAGAAGTCTTCGTTGCTAATTTGCATATTGCTGAGGAGGGCGATTGAAGCCTGTTCTCCTCCCTATCTTACTCGATGTATTAGTGACATCTGTCCATAGGTGCTTCACACTGCAAAACAAGAAGCCTACACTACACTGACAAGTGTCTCCCAATGGGGTGCAGCCTATCCTGTTTCTTTTTGAAGTCTTCACCACCTTTATAGAATGGGTCACAGCGGAAGTAGCAGGGTCCACCAACCTTTTACACTATTTAGACGATTTTTTTATTTATGGGCCCAGCCAATACAAATGTTTGTTCCAAAACCCAAAAGGCTTTCTTATTCATAGCAGACAAATTCGGGATACCCACCGCCCATGAAAAACAAGTTACTCCAACCACCCAAATTGAATTCCTAGGCATCACCATAAATTCGGATAGAATGCAATTTAGCCTACCGGGAGAGAAAATTCTCATACAAAGAATTATTACGTCATTTTTTAAAGGCCAAAAAACTTACCCTAACTGAACCCAATCACCTATCGGCCACCTTAACTTTGCCGATTGAGTAATTCCCATAGGCAGAGCCTTCAATCGCCGCCTCATAGATTGTACGATAGGGGTAAAGAAACCCAATTCGCACGTCAGGTTAATGCAGGAAGTTAAGAAGATCTAAAATCTGTGATCTGTTCCTAGCTAATTTCAATGGAAACTCAGCATGGCAAGAAGAGTTCACCGGCAATGAAGCACTCGGCCTATTCACGGATGCAGCAGCATCTAAGGGCTGCAGTGGATATCTTCAAGGCTGCTTTTTCCTGCTAATGGGCAATAAAATGGCGCAACAAAGCACTATTATCTAACCTAGTGCTCTAAAAATAATCTCTGTTTACATCGTACTTTTTTCTGTGGGGTAGCCGTAGCTGATAAAAAGATCAAACTCTACTGCGACAACCTAGGTGTCTTCTTTTGTCATAAATTCCCTAGCCTCCAGATCAAAAACCTGTCATATCCATATAAGACGGTTAGTTCTCTTGGCACTACAACACAATTTGGTTACAGGCAAACACATACCTGGAACTTACACCAAATTGCAGACGCTTTGTCTCGTTCTCATCTACAGGTATTCAGGAGTCTGGCACCTGCAGCTCACAAACAAGGAGAGAGGGTCCCGTCACAGATCTGGACGTTATTCCAGACCATTGGGTCAATTAATAAGAGCCATAGCAACCATGCAGTTATTAGTAAATATATGGTTGCCATAGCAACTGAGCAGGTATCAGTAATATTCTGGTTACCATGGCAACTGTGCAGCTATTAGTTAATATTATGGTTACCATGGCAACCATGCGTTTATATTAAATATACTGGTTACTATGGCCACCTTGCGTTATTAGTAAATATTATGATTGCCATGGCAAACCGAGCAGGTATCAGTAAATATTTTGGTTACCATGGCAACCGTGCAGTTATTAGTAATATTATGGTTGCCATGGCAACGTTCACTTATTATAAATATTATGGTTGCCATGGCAACGTTCACTTTAGTAAATATTATGGTTGCCATGGCAACCGTGCAGTTATTAGTAAATATATGGATACCATGGCAACCGAGCAGGTATCGTAAATATTATGGTTACCATGGCAACCATGCAGTTATTAGTAAATATTCTGGTTGCCATGGCAACCATTCACTTATTAGTAAATATTCAGGTTGATATGGCAACCGTGCATTTATTAGTTATATTCAGGTTACCATGGCAACCGTGCAGTTTTTTAGTAAATTCTGGTTGCCATGGCAACCGTGCCGTTATAAGTAAATTTTCTATTTACCATGGCAACTGTGCAGATAAGTAAATATTCTGATTGCCTTGGCAACCGGGCTTTTGATAGTAAATATCTGTGGTAGTCATGTCAACCATGCTGGTAATATTAAATATTGGGTTACCATGACAACCGTGCAGCTAAATAAATATTCAGGTTGCCATGGCAACCGGGGGAATATATTTACTAGAGTTATTTTTATAGAGTTTATATAATACGTCAATTTATATAATCTCCTTATCACCTCTTCTGCAATTTTCTAAAGAGAATGGAACCGTAGTCATGTCAACCATGCTGTTAATATTAATATACGGGTTACTATGGCCACCATGCAGTTGTTAGCAAATATTCTGGTTACCATGGCAACCGTGCAATTATTAGTAATATTCTGGTTGATATGGCAACCGTGCAGTTTTTAGTTAATATTCAGGTTACCTGGCAACCTTGCAGTTTTTAGTAATATTCTGGTTGCCATGCAACCGTGCAGTTTAAGTACATTTTCTGGTCATTAGGCAACTGTGCAGATATAAGTAATATTCTGGTTGCCTTGCAACCGGCTGTTGATAGTAAATATTCTGGTAGTCATGTCAACCATGCTGTTAATATTAAATATACGGGTTACTATGACAACCATGCAGTTGTTAGCAAATATTTTGGTTACCATGGCAACCGTGCAGTTATTAGGAAATGTTTCTGGCTGCCATGGGCGAATATGTTTACTAGAGTTATTTTTATAGTTTATATAATACGTCAATATTATATAACTCCCTTATCACCTCTCTGCAAAAGAGAATGGAACAATTTATGGATGATGATTGTACCCTACCTTTCTTGGTATCATCAGAGGCGTAGTATGTACTCACAAAGTGTGTTTCTTGAAGGCCTATTGCAAGTGCTTTCTCTCTCTCATAACATGTTTGGTTTGTGGGTCATGGAGGGTGATGAAAGGTTTGCATCATAGTATGTAGCTGAGACATGAGGTTGTTTTCATATTTTTTGTCGGTGGTACTGACAAAATTAATAGTAACATGGAAACCTGGACATGGACATCTGTACAGGATTTACCAGTGTAATCAGAATGGAGGTTTCCATGCAGGTGGAGGGAGGGAGTGATCGCACAGTGGACAGTTCAGCTATTAAGTTCCATCTGCCACTGACCCACACTGCAGCAGGGACTTAACTTCTCTCTATACAGCAATGTACAAACGGAACCAACACATCACTGGTCTCATTCCGGATCCGGTTCAGTGCTCACAACTTCAACAACTCTCCTTCCTGGTCTTAAGGGGGGACAGGTCATTGTGTCGGTCAGCATGAGTGTGTGTCTGTGGTGTGAGTGTAAGCATGATGTGTGTGTGGGTGTCAGCTTTATTGTGGTGTGTGTCTGCATGAGTCTGTGTACAGCATGAGTGTGTCTGTGTTTGTGTGTCAGCATGAGTGTGTCGGTATGTGTGTGTGTCTGCATGAGTGTGCCTGCATGATGTCTGCAGTGTGTGTCGCTGAGTGTGTGTGTGTCTGCATGTGTTGTCATTCCGGGAGTGTTCCGGTTCAGTGATCACAACTGCAACCCTCTCCTTCCTCGTCTTAAGGGAGACGGGTCAGTGTGTCTGTGTGTGTGTGTCAGTATTGGTGTGTCTGCATGTGTGTGTGTGTGTGGTGTGTTGGCATGAGTGTGTCTGTGTGAGTGCATGAGTGTGTCAGCATGGTGTGTCTGTGCCCGCATGAGTGTGTCTGTATGAGTGTGTGTTAGCGTGTGTGTCACATGGTGTCTGTGTGTGTGTGTGTGTGTGTGCCTTCATGAGTGTGTCCGCATGTGTGTGTCATTAGTGTGTGTGTGTCTGATGAGTGTGTGAGTGCATGTGTGTGTCAGCATGTGTGTATGTGTCGCTGAGTGTGTCTGAATGAGTGTGTCTGTATGTGTGTGTGTGTCTGCACAGTGTGGCAGTGTGCATCAGTATGAGTGTGTGTGTGTGTGGCATGAGTGTGTCATTCCGGAGTGTTCCGGTTCAGTGCTCACAACTGCAACCCCTCTCTTTCCTCATCTTAAGGGAGACAGGTCAGTGTGTCTGTTAGCATGAGTGTGTCTGTGTGTCAGCATGGTGTGTGTGTGTTTGCATGAGTGTGTCTGTGTGAGTGCACGAGTTTCAGCATGAGTGTGTCTGTATGTGTGTTGTGCCTGCATGAGTGTGTCTGCATGAGTATGTCCGCATGTGTGTGTTAGCATGAGAGTGTGTGTGTCTGTAGGAGAGTGTTGTGCATGAGTGTGTCTATGCGTGTGTGTGGTCTGCATGGTTGAGTGCATGTGTGTGTCACATGAGTGTGTGTGTGTGTGTCTGTATGTGTGTGTCTGCATGTGTGTGAGTGCATCTGTGTGTGTCTGTGAGTGTCTGTGTGCTGTCTGTGAGTGTCTGCATCGTGTGTCTGTGTGTGTGAGTGTCTACATGATTGTGTCTGTATGAGTGTGTCGTGTCTGTCTGTCTGTGAGTGTCTGCATCAGTGTGTGTGAGTGCATAAGTGTCGTGCATCAGTGTGTCAGTATGAGTGTCTGTGTGGGTGTCTGTATGAGTGTCTGTATCAGTGTGTGTGTGCATGAGTGTGTGAGTAGTGTCTGGGTGTGCTGGGAGTAGTGCCTGTCAGTGTGTGGGAGTAGCGCCTGTCATGCCTGGTAGTGGTGCCTGTTGGCGAGTTTGGGAGTACTGCCTGTCGGTGTGCATGAGAGTAGTGCATGTCATGCGTGGTGCCTGTTGGGAGTTTGGGAGGAGTGTCTCTTGGTGTGTGTGGAAGTCCCAAACTCTGTGTGGAAGTGCCTGTCTCTGAGTGGGGGTGGAGCTGTCTGTGTGTTTCAGTGTCCATCTCTGTGTAAAAATAAAAATCGTAACTGGACCAGAAATTTTCAAATATGTTGTGACTTAACATTGGCTGTTAAGTTAATGTTCTGGCTTGTGCTATATTAAAAAACGGACTGGATAAATGTAAAACTGGAACATCAAGCTGCTGTGGATGTTTCTTTATAGTGGGACCGATTTAGTAGTTGGTAAGAGGGGTGCACACTGTACCAGGTGGGGCGGGCATGTATACTCACGTTTGTGCGTATGCAGCATCACTGTCCATCAATGAATTACTAATTGAAAGGACAGGATAGGTTTCAGTGGATGTGCAGTGTTTTTCCAGCTGGGTGGCATGAAAAAGTAGCCGGATAGGGCAGAACACGGAAATTTGATGTTTAACTCTTTTAGTGCCAGCACTTTTCCAGAGTATTGTCATTAACCCTTCAGTGCCAGCAGTTTTCCCCATAGTATTGCTTTTACGATTTTCAGTGACAGCAAAGTATTACTATTAATTCTTTAGTGCCAGCCGATTTTACTATTAATACTTTAAGTGCTGGCACTTTTCCAGAGTATTGCCATTAACACTTTCAGTGCCAGCAGAGTATTACCATTAACCATTCAGTGCCAACAGACTTCCCTATTAATCCTTTCAGTGCCAGCAGTTTCCCAGAGTATTGCCATTAACACTTTCAGTGCCAGCAGAGTATTACCTTTGACTATTTCAGCTGCCACCATTGACATGTTATAAAGTATGTACCTGCTGTGCAGGGTAGAGATAATATGGGACATTGTGACTCCATTAGTATAATAGAGATTATAGAGAGCTTATGGGGGTGCTGGGAGAAAACTGGGTGCATTATTATTTAAGTACATCAGGGTACAGAAATTAATGTGTTGTAAAGAAGGACAGGGGAAAGGTGGCTGCACATAGCATTACAGGGATGGTTACTGGGTGCATTGGTAAGGAGTTATTAGAGTACGTGGATAAGCAAAGTGTGACAGTGCACTGGTATTATTGCAAGGGATACAGGGGAAAGAGTAGGAATGGGTAACAGAGCCATGTAGTACAGGGGAAACAGGTGGCCGGTTGCACTTAAGGGGCACATGCCGTGGGTGTAGTGCCTGTTGCATCGTGTCACCATGGCCGAACACACAAAGCCGCAGCCCCCAAAAACAAAACACTGCTTTGAGTGAATCTTTGTGTGTTTTGTCCATTACTTTTTTTTTTACCAGCTGCACTTGGGCATCTGGAAGTTGTGTTGCTTTTAAAGGGTATTTTACTGATGCCCAGAACCCCTTTTCCTGCTTTCTCAGTAAAAAGTTGCAGTCTGCTTCTCCGTATCTCCATGTGCAGATGCCTGTACCATAGATTGTTACGTTGTTATATAGATTGTTACATCAATTGTTAAAGTCTTACTAGAGCCACAAGTAAGAAGCTGCAATTTTGTTTCAGAAAAGTATCTGCCCTGTGCAGCAGTGAACAACTGTATCTATTTTGTAACTATAGTATAATGAAACAGAGCCTTCTTACAACAGAAGGTATTTTGCAGTCCCGTGCTATATGAATAGCATCATAGGCGGATTTTCCATAAGGCTTGGGAAGGCTAAGCCTTCCCAAGTGAAGAACTGTTGGAGTTAAAAAAAAAAAAAAAAAAATGTACCTTTAAATTTCCATTTTTTTTTTTTTTGGACCAGTGTTCAGGATGGGGTATGGTGTGTGTGTGTGTGTGGGTGGGGGGGGGGGGGTTGATGGTGGTGTCAGTCAGTGCTATTTCCGTATTTCCGGGTTTGTTGGGGACTTCCAACTTGGCATTTGGGGTGTGCACTGCGGTGCAGTCTGCTGCTGTAGCCTGTTATGCTGTTACGAGCGCCGCACGTAATGACGTCACAAGCGCGAAGCTTGGACGTCGCGCGTATATGCCGTCTGCCCACCTCGCGGGAATAAGCCTGCGAACAGCTGCCCTTGCGCTCTCGCGAATGCGCCCGCGGTGACGTCAGACTGGTAATCTATCTCTCTATCTATCTCTCTATCTATCTCTATCTCTTATCTATCTATCTCTATCTATCTATCTAACTCTGCTATCTATCTATCTATCTATCTATCTATCTATCTATCTATCTATCTATCTATCTAACTCTGCTATCTATCTATCTATCTATCTATCTATCTATCTAACTCTGCTATATATCTATCTATCTAACTCTGCTATCTATCTATCCAACTCTGCTATCTATCTATCCAACTCTGCTATCTATCTATCCAACTCTGCTATCTATCTATCTATCTATCTATCTATCTATCTATCTATCTATCTATCTTTTCTTTATCTATTTACGCGCCTATTTACCATCTATCTATCTATCTATCTATCTATCTATCATCTATCTATCTATCTATCTATCTTTCTAACTCTGCTTTCTATCTATCTATCTATCTATCTATCTAACTCTGCTATCTATCTATCTATCTATCTAACTCTGCTATCTATCTATCTATCTAACTCTGCTATCTATCTATCTCTGCTTTCTATCTATCTATCTATCTATCTATCTATCTATCTATCTATCTATCTATCTATCTATCTATCTATCTATCTAACTCTGCTTTCTATCTATCTATCTATCTATCTATCTATCTATCTATCTATCTATCTATCTATATATCTAACTCTGCTATCTATCTATCTATCTATCTATCTATCTATCTATCTATCTATCTGTCTGTCTGTCTGTCTGTCTGTCTGTCTGTCTGTCTGTCTGTCTGTCTATCTATCTGTCTGTCTGTCTGTCTGTCTATCTATCTATCTGTCTGTCTATCTATCTATCTATCTATCTATCTAACTCTGCTATCTATCTATCTATCTATCTATCTATCTATCTATCTATCTATCTATCTATCTATCTATCTATCTAATCTATCTATCTATCTAACTCTGCTATCTATCTATCTATCTATCTATCTCTCTTTCTCTCTTTCTATCTATCTATCTATCTCTCTCTCTCTCTATCTATCTCTCTCTTATCTATCTATATATCTCTCTCTCGTTCTCTCTATCTCTCTATCTATCTCTATCTAATCTCTCTCTGTCTCTCTATCTATCTCTCTTATCTATCTCTCTCTATCTATCTCTATATCTTATCTATCTATCTCTCTCTCTTTCTCTCTATCTCTCTCTCTTATCTATCTATCTATCTCTCTATCTATCTCCCTCTCTCTCTATCTATCTCTCTCTTATCTATCTCTCTCTCTCTCTATCTTTCTATCTATCTCTTATCCATTTCTGTGCCAAGCATATTATTGTTCATTTCTGTGCCAAGCATATTATTGCCCATTTTATGTAAAATATAAAATTTAAAACTAACACTTTATGTTGTGTAAAATACAAAGTGGGTGTGACCTGGGGTGTGGAAAGGGGTGTGACCTGGGCGGGGAAAGGGGCGTGGCCTAGAAAAATTTTGCAACACGCTACGCGTGGCAATGATACCCCATTAGCCTTTCCTATTCTAAAAGTCACCCTCCACCTATGAATAGCATTGCCCAAAAAAAACAAGTACTAATTTTTTCACTCCCAAGTTTCCCAGAGTAAGGGACGGATATATGCAAAACTTCCCCTTTATGTCCTTTGGTTAAAGCATGTCACCAGAACCGCTGGCTTATAACATGCAATATAGCCTGTGTAATAGAGCCATTCATCTGACCTGCAGACATGACATGTTTCAATCTTGTTAGATCTCTTCAGTACAAGATACAGATTGATGGCTCTATGGGGCTGTGTTGCATATTATAAACCGGTGGTTCTGGGCCCATGCCTTAGACAAAGTACATAAAGGGGGGTTTTCCCCTTACTCTGGGAATCCTGGGAGTTGAGAAATTACTCCTTGTTTTTTTAGATTTTTTGGGCAATGCAGTTCATATAGCATGAGACTGCAAAATACCTTCTGTTTTAAAAAAAAAACTCTGCTTCCTTTTATGTTCTGTGGATGGCTTTTTGCTCCTTTTGGTTCACATTACCTTAAAGGAGAACTAAATCCATTTTTTACACTCCAGAATCTGAAAACAACTCCCCTAAAAACACCAATAAGCTATAAAATACCACTTCAGTAAATTGTATTAAAATAAATGTAAGCCTGTTAAGAACTGGATGAAGTATCTGTGTGTATGTGCAGTGTCAGACCACACCCCCTGCCCTCAGTCACATGCTTCCTTGCTTTATCTGACCTGTAAAAGGATTGGCTAGAGATTATTAATGGGTGTGACCAACTGTAACAAGTTTCTGCCATAGCTAAAGACTGAGCATGTGCAGAACATAATGGTCGTTGACCAGACTGTGTGATATTAGAATGCTGTGATGTTAAGCACAAACCATATGTTATTTAGGTAAATTTCCCAGCACCCGTATCAAAATGAGAGGTAAGACACAGATTACTGGTTTTATATCAAGGTGTTCTGCCTTCTGGTTCATTGTTGTTCTGTGGCTTTAGTTGTCCTTTAAGCTATATACTGTAGCTGCCTTACTGTAGTATACACATTCCTACATTCATTTGGATTTCCTTACTGAGAAATCCTCTTTAAAGGACATATCCACACTGATACCTTAATGTCATGACTATTCCACTTAAGGCCCCCCAAACACATAGGAGAGATGTGAGAGAGCAGAACCACAGAAGGGATTGGGCTGTGTGAGCAAGTTATGAAGCATATTTGGAAAATGTAATTACAGCAAAGAATGAGTTTGCAGTGTTTTTTTTTTTTTTTAAATGATGATGGTGGACATTGGGCCATATTCATAAACGCACGTTATAGCTAAAGTACGACAGTGGCCGTAAATGTACGTCGGTTATCGTACATTTACAGTGAATGTTCATTAATTAATAAACATTCGGCCATAGAATACCATGTGGTAGTAAAATACCACAATGGTATTCTATGAAGGAATGTAAATCTACGATCACGGTCGTAGATTTACTATCATAATCGTACATTTACTATTGCTATCATTAATTTATGTTAGTAATTGTAAATTAATGATCTATGCTTGTGAAGGTTCTCATTCATCCAGGTCATGGTATATCTGTTGTATTCAATTAGATCAACTGGACTTGAAATGTAGTTCTTGAAGACGTTTCGCTAGTCATCCGACTGGCTTTCTCAATTCAGAATGACTTGTACAAGAATCTGTGGCAATTATGTACCCTGGAAAATCCCAATTAGCATATCACAGCCAGGTGTTAAGGGTGTGATTAGATAGTGGCTAAGAGGTGTTATAGGAACGCCCAGAGTAAGGTGTTAAAACAGCATTGTACATGGCAGACAGTTGGTGTCGAACCCCCCCACCTCTATTTAGGCTTGGTAATCCAAAGAAGTAATCCTGCACAACCCTAATACAGAATAGTAGACAACATGCTGGGTGCTCAGTGGCTGACTGAGGCAAAATAGTCACGAATATACAAATTGTATTGAAGCCACGCACACCAGACTTGATATCAACATATCTGCACCCAGCCACTGGTTCAGATATGTTGATGACACCTGGGTTAAAATCCATCCAGTGCAGTGAAGAATGCTCTGATTTGTATGTGGGGGAGACCAAACAGCAACTGCATCAACGTATGGCCCAGCACAGAAGAGCCAATTCCTCGGGTCAGGACTCAGCCGTGTATCTGCATCTTAAGGATAAAGGACATACCTTTGAAGATTGTAATGTAACATACTGGCGAAGGAACGTGACTGGTTCAAGAGAGGTGTTAAGGAGGCCATTTATGTGAAAATAAAGAAACCAAGCCTAAATAGAGGTGGGGGGGTTCGACACCAACTGTCTGCCATGTACAATGCTGTTTTAACACCTTACTCTGGGCGTTCCTATAACACCTCTTAGCCACTATCTAATCACACCCTTAACACCTGGCTGTGATATGCTAATTGGGATTTTCCAGGGTACATAATTGCCACAGATTCTTGTACAAGTCATTCTGAATTGAGAAAGCCAGTCGGATGACTAGCGAAACGTCTTCAAGAACTACATTTCAAGTCCAGTTGATCTAATTGAATACAACAGATATAAATTAATGATCGTTTTAACAAATGTTAGGCACGGTATCGATTAAAAATGATACCACACCTTTACAAATATGGCCCATAGTAACAAAATAATTACATAGTAATTAGGTTGTATAAAGACATACGTCCATCTAGTCCAACCTTATTACCCTACCCATATGTCTGTATAACAGTTAAATAGTAACATAGTATTGGAGGTTGTATAAAGACATACATCCATCTAGTCCAACCTTTATACCCTACCCATAATGTCTGTATAACAGTTACATAGTAACATAATATTGGATGTTGTATAAAGACATACGTCCATCTAGTCCAACCTTTATACCCTACCCATAATATCTGTCTAACAGTTACATAGTAACATAGTAATTGAGGTTGAATAAAGACATATGTCCATCTAGTCCAACCTTTATACCTACCCATAGTCTGTTAAACCGTTACAGAGTAACATAGTATTGGAGGTTGTATAAAGACATACGTCCATCTAGTCCAACCTTTACCCTACCCATAATGTCTGTATAACCGTTACAGAGTAACATAGTATTGGAGGTTGTATAAAGACATACGTCATCTAGTCCAACCTTTACCCTACCCATAATGTCTGTATAAACGTTACAGAGTAACATAGTATTGGAGGTTGTATAAAGACATACGTCCATCTAGTCCAACCTTTATACCCTACCCATAATGTCTGTATAACCGTTACAGAGTAACATAGTATTGGAGGTTGTATAAAGACATACGTCCATCTAGTCCAACCTTTATACCCTACCCATAATGTCTGTATAACCGTTACAGAGTAACATAGTATTGGAGGTTGTATAAAGACATCGTCATCTAGTCCAACTTTATACCCTACCCATAATGTCTGTATAACAGTTACATAATAACATAGTAATTGAGGTTGTATAAAGACATACGTCCATCTAGTCCAACCTTTATACCTACCCATAATGTCTGTAAACAGTTACAGTAATTGAGGTTGTAAAGACATACGCCCATCTAGTCCAACCTTTATACCCTACCCATAATGTCTGTATAACAGTTACATAGTAACATAGTAATTGAGGTTGTATAAAGACATACGTCCATCTAGTCCAACCTTTATACCCTACCCATAATATCTGTCTAACAGTTACATAGTAACATAGTAATTGAGGTTGAATAAAGACATATGTCCATCTAGTCCAACCTTTACCTACCCATAATGTCTGTATAACCGTTACAGAGTAACATAGTATTGGAGGTTGTATAAAGACATACGTCCATCTAGTCCAACCTTTATACCCTACCCATAATGTCTGTATAACCGTTACAGAGTAACATAGTATTGGAGGTTGTATAAAGACATACGTCCATCTAGTCCAACCTTTATACCCTACCCATAATGTCTGTATAACAGTTACATAATAACATAGTAATTGAGGTTGTATAAAGACATACGTCCATCTAGTCCAACCTTTATACCCTACCCATAATGTCTGTATAACAGTTACATAGTAACATAGGGGCATATTTATAAAAGAGCGAAAAGTAGCGAAATGTTTTCGCATTCGCTTTTCGCATGGGTTTTCGCCAAAAAGACAGTTAACGCTATTTATAAAGGTAGCGTTAACGAATGGCGAAACCGTTTCGCGAGCTATCGCTAAACCCTTTTCGCCTAACTTCGCAATGGTAATTTTAGCGAAAAGGAGCAAAAAGGCATAACGCGATTTATAAAATAGCGAAAGGTGGTTTTTGCGTTAAAAAGAGCGAAAGATTAGCGCGACCCTGAAGGTGGTGAAAAGTCATTGTTTGAGCGAAAAGGCATTCTAATGGGTAATATGCCTTGAAAAAGCGAACGCGCATTAGAAGGGCGATTGCGCATTAGAGTGTAATATGCCTTGGAAAAGCGACATTAGAAAGGCGAACGCGCATTAGAATGTAATATGCCTTAGAAAAGCGACATTAGAAAGGCGAATACACATTATAATGGAATATGCCTTGGAAAAGCGACGCGCATTAGAAAGGCGACGCACATTAGAAAGGCGAACGCACATTAGAAAAGCGAACGCGCATTAGAAAGGTGATGTGCAGTGCAAAGAAACTGTATTCCAATTGAGAAATTCTAAGAAGATTGACTAAATAAGACATGGCTGACTTCTTGGTAAATGTGAGGTGGCCATTTTGAACTTGACATCATTTTCCTAGTGGGCTTTTCTGGTTTCGAATGGTTTTCACAATGCAGTCTTCTTAGATGCGTTAAGTTTTCGCTGCGATACTTTCGCTCTTTATCGCGCCCGTTCGCCTTTTTCAGCCGCGCAGTGTGTTTTTTTCGCTTTTTTATAAATAAGGCGAAACGAAGCCCCAAATGGCGCTATTTTCTCTGCGATGTGCTGCGCTAATTATTTGGCGAAAAAGACAATCCTTTATAAATATGCCCCATAGTAATTGAGGTTGTATAAAGACATACGCCCATCTAGTCCAACCTTTATACCCTACCCATAAGTTCTGTATAACAGTTACATAGTAACATAGTAATTGAGGTTGTATAAAGACATACGCCCATCTAGTCCAACCTTTATAAATTACCCATAATGTCTGTCGAACAGTTACATAGTAACATAGTAATTGAAGTTGAATAAAGACATATGTCCATCCAGTCCAAATTTTAAACCCTTTTTTTTAAGAGTTGATCCAGAGGAAGGGAAAAACGCTAAAAATGACAATTGGAAAGTATCCCTAGATCAACCAGAACTACAGTATATTTAATAATATCAGTAATTCTCAATATGTTTTAGTTTTAGGAACTTATCCGGAACACTTTTAAAGCCATTCAATGAACTTGCCATTACCACATCTGCTGGAAGTTAGTTCCAGTTCCACCGTTCTCATTGAATACACATTCCTAACCTGAAGAGACATTATTTTCTTCTAGCCTTAAAGGGTATGTCCACCCTCCAACTAAAATTTGGTATCCTGCAGGAAATAGCTATAAACCTCAACCTTGTGAGGTTTATAGCATTCAAAGACTTACCCAAATGTACTTACCAGACATCATTCCCTCGCCGCGTTCTGCCTTTCTTTCGTGCCTTTTCAGTGAATGGAAGACAAGCAGAAGGGGCTCGACCACCATCAGCTCCTATGACTGGCTAAGGCATCGTGCCTTACCCAATCACAGGAGCAAATGCCGGTATCCACACGGAAGCCAAGACCACTGCCAAACACCAGACACATTTCATCCTAAAGACTTCAACAATGGCTCGTGTGCGAGTGTGTATGTTTCAAGTGTGAGAGAATGTATTGTGTGAGACAGAATGTGTGTGTACTGTACGTTCAGTGTGAGTGAGAATATCTAGTTCCTGAGAGAGTGAAAATGTCCTGTGCATGGTAAGGTTAGTATTGCAAAAGAAGAGTTGGGGGGGAGACTGGGATGGGGTTAAAAGTTCATTCAGGTGGTGTTTTTGCCCTTTATGTCATTGGCTGCTATGATATTGGCACATCCATAACTGACAGCCGATAACTGGAAGAAGAAAGAGAAGTAACAGAATATAAGGCAGCATTTCAGGCTAGACTTACATCTCTCAGATTTCTAACAGAGTTCCTAGGGTACAGACCCCATTCCAGCCATCAAAACAAAGTTCTCAGGGTGCAGACCCCCCTTTCTGGCATCCAGAATAAAGTTCCTAGAGTGCAGACCTCTGTTCCAGCTGCCAAAACAGAGATCCCCCAGTGCAGACCCCTATTCCGGCCTCCAGAACAAAGTTCCTAGGATGCTAACCCCCGTTCTGCCCAACCCCCGTTCTGCCCACAAAAACAGAGTTTCCATGGTACAAACCCCTGTTCCTTGAGCCAAAAGAGAGTTCCCAGAGTGCAGACCCCTGTTCCAACCACCAAAACAGCATTACCAGGGTGCAGACCCCCATTCTGGCAGACAGAACAAAGTTCCAAGGGTGCAAACCCCTGTTCCAGCCACCAGAACAGAGTTCCCAGGGTGCAGACCCCTGTTCTGGCCACCAGAACAGAGTTTCTAGGGTGCAAACCCCCATTCCGGCAGCCAGAACAGAGTTCCCAGGATGCAAATCCCTGTTCCGTCCGCCAGAACAAAGTTCCCAGGGTGCAGACCCCTGTTCTGACCACCAGAACAGATTTTTTAGGGTGCAAACCCCCATTCCGGCAGCCAGAACAGAGTTCCAAGGGTGCAGACCCCTATTTTGGCCACCAGAACAGTTCCCAGGGTGCAGATCCCCTTTTACGGCCGCCAGAACAGATTTCCCAAAGTGCAGACCACGTTATCTGACAACCAAAACAGTTCTCAGTGTGCAAACCCCCGTTCTGGCTGCAAGAACAGAGTTCCCAGGGTGCAAATCCTCTTTCCAGCTGCCAGAACAGAATTTTTATGGTGTAAAACCCTGTTACAGCTGCCAGAATAGAGTTCCCAGGGTGCAGACCCCCATTCTGGCTGCCAAAATATAGTTCCAAGGGTTCAAAACTCCGTTCCAGCGTCCAGAACAGTGCGAAAGCCCCCATTCCAGCAGCCAGAGCAGAGCCAAAGGGGTCCAGACCCCCATTCCGGTGAGCAGAACAGAGCCAAAGAGGTCCAGACCTCCGCTCCGGCAGCCAGAAAGCAGCCAAAAGCATCCAGACCCCCGTTCCGGCGGCCAAAACAGAGCCAAAAGCATCCAGACCCCCGTTCCGGCGGCCAGAACATAATCAAAGGCATCCAGACCCCCGTTCCGGCAGCCATAACAGTGCCAAAAGCATCCAGACCACCGTTCCGGCAGCCAGAACAGAGCCAAAACCATCCAGACCCCCGTTCCGGCCACCAGAACAGAACCAAAGGGGTCCAGACCCCCATTCTGGCAGCCAGAACAGAGCCAAAGGGGTCCAGACCCCCGTTCCGGCAACCAGTACCGAGCCAAAACCATCCAAACCCCCGTTCCGGCTGCCAGAACAGAGCCAAAACAATTCAGACCCCCGTTTGCGGCGGCCAGAACAAAGCCAAAGGGGTCCAGACCCCAGTTCCGGCAGCCAGAACAGAGGCAAAGGGGTCCAGACCCCCATTCCTGCGGCCAGAACAGAACCAAAGGGGTCCAGACACCCGTTCCGGCAGCCAGAACAGAGCTAAAGTGGTCCAGACCCCTGTTCCGGTGGCCAGAACAGAGCCAAAACCATCCAGACCCCCGTTCCGGCAGCCAGAACAGAGCCAAAAGCATCCAGACCCCCATTCCAGCAGCCGGAACAGAGATAAAGGGGTCCAGACCCAAGTTCCGGCAGCCAGAACAGAGCCAAAGGGGTCCAGACACCTGTTCCAGTGTCCAGAACAGAGCCAAAGAGGTCCAGACCCCTGTTCCGACAGCCAAAACAGAGCCAAAGGCATCCAGACCCCCATTCCGGCAGCCATAACAGTTCCAAAAGCATCCAGACGCCTGTTCCGGCAGCCAGAACAGAGCCAAAAGCATCCAGACGCCTGTTCCGGCAGCCAGAACAGACCCAAAAGCATCCAGACCCCCGTTCTGGTAGCCAGAACAGAGCCAAAGGGTCCAGACCCCCATTCCAGTGGCCAGAACAGAGCCAAAACCATCCAGACCCCGTTCCGGCAGCCAGAACAGAGCCAAAAGCATCCAGACCACCATTCCGGCAGCTGGAACAGAGATAAAGGGGTCCAGACTCCCGTTCTGGCGGCCAGAACAGAGCCAAAAGCATCCAGACCCCCGTTTCGGTCACCAGAACAGAACCAAAGGGGTCCAGACACCCGTTCCAGCAGCCAGAACAGAGGCAAAGGGGTTCAGACCCCCATTCCTGCGGCCAGAACAGAGCCAAAAGCATCCAGACCCCTGTTCCGGCAGCCAGAACAGAGCCAAAGGGGTCCAGACGCCCGTTCCGGTGGCCAGAACAGAGCCAAAAGCATCCAGATCCCAGTTCCGGCAGCCAGAACAAAGTCAAAAGCATCCAGACCCCCGTTCCAGCAGCCAGAACAGAGCCGAAGGGGTCCAGACCCCTCTTCCGGCAGCCAGAACAGTGCCAAAAGCATCCAGACCCCTGTTCCGGCAGCCAGAATGGACCCAAAAGCATCCAGACCCCCGTTCTGGCAGCCAGAACAGAGCCAAAGGGGTCCAGACCCCCGTTCCGGCGTCCAGAACAGAGCCAAAACCATCTAGACCCTGTTCCGGCAGCCAGAACAGAGCCAAAAGCATCCAGACCCCCATTCCGGCAGCCGGAACAGAGATAACGGGGTCCAGACTCCCGTTCCGGCGGTCACAACAGAGCCAAAAGCATCCAGACCCCTGTTCCGGCCACCAGAACAGAGCCCAAAGCATCCAGACCCCTGTTCCGGCAGCCAGAACAGAGCCAAAGGGGTCCAGACCCCTGTACCGGTGGCCAGAACAGAGCCAAAAGCATCCAGATCCCCGTTCCGGCAGCCAGAACAAAGTCAAAAGCATCTTGACCCCTTTGGTTCTGTTTTGGCTGCCCGAATGTGGGTCCTGATTGCTTTTGGCTTCGTTCGTGTCGCACGAAACGGTTGGTACCCCCTTTGGCCTCTGTTCCGGCTGCCGGAATGGGGGTCTGGATGCTTTGGCTCTGTTATGGTGCACCGGAACGGGTCTGGACGCTTTTGCTCTGGTCTGGCTGCCGGATGGGGGCTGGACCATTTTGGCTCTGTTCCAGCTGCCGGAATGGGGTCTGGATGTTTTGGCTCTGTTATGCGCCGGAACAGGGGTCTGGATGCTTTTGACTCGTTTGGCCGCCGGACGGTGGGTCTGGATGCTTTTGGCTCTGTTCTGCCGCCGGAATGGGGGTCTGGACCCCTTTGGCTCTGTTTCTGGCTGCCGGAACGGGGGTCTGGATGCTTTTGGCTCTGTTCTGGCCCCGGAAGGGGTCTGGACCCCTTTTGGCTCTTTTCCGGCCGCCGTAACGGGTGTCTGGACCCCTTTGGCTCTGTTCTGGCTGCCGGAACGGGATCTGGATTGTTTTTGGCTCTGTTCTGGCACTGGAACGGGGTCTGGACCCCTTTGGCTCTGTTTTGGCTGCCGAATGTGGGTCTGGATGCTTTTGGCTCTATTCTGGCTGCGGAATGGGAGTCTGGACCCCTTTTGGCTCTGTTCCGCTGCCGGAATGGGGTCTGGATGCTTTTGGCTCTGGTCTGGCTGCCGGAATGGTGGTCTGGACCCTTTTGACTTTGTTCTGGCTGCCGGAACGGGGATCTGGATGCTTTTGGCTCTTATTCTGGCTGCCGGAAGGGAGTCGGACCCCTTTGG